>OW443355.2:11991200-12409629 GCA_937001555.2 Hypsopygia costalis
GTTAGCCGGGTGACACTTCAAGAAACTGGGTCACGTTATGCGCTTACAATGAGAGCGAGTGAAAGGCGCGTGCCTTTCACTCGCTCTCATTGTAGGCGTGTCGTGGACGCGTGTCCCTTCTAAGAGCGAGAGAGACAGACATAAAAAGTGAAAGGCATGCGTCCCTTCCGCTCGAAAACATTTTACCACTCAAAGTCGTTGTCACGTAAAACTTTCGCCCGTATACCGACTTTACAGGCAACCAATATTTTTTTTTTTTTCTTCTTAATATATCGATATGGGTATCAAAATAAAGGTCTCGATGAGCTGATTTCAAATATATATATTTGATATATTAGTTTTTGCCTGCGGCTCTGCTTGTGTGGAATTATATTATTGTTGCGCGTGATTAATAATTATTTATATTAATTAATCTGTAGTAGTCGGGTTTTTTGATATTTTTTTATTTTTTATTTTATTTTATTTATTATATATTTTTACATTTTAATTATAAAGGGTAATACATTTTAATTTTAATTATAAATACATACTATATTATATAAACTAAATTAACTAAAAATAAACTAATCTTAAAATAAATATAATAATATTTATTTTAAGATTAGTTTATTTTTATTATTACATAATAATGTAAATAAAAACAATTTTTTAATTAAATAATTTTTTTTAACTAATTAAAATTAAAAATAATTAAAAATAATTTTTTAATTGGTTTTTAGATTAATTAGATAGGTTTTTAGATTAGTATTAGTTTAATGTGTTTTTATTTTAATTAAATCCTAGAAAATTAATTAAAAAATATTTTTTTAATAAAAGTATTTTTTAATTATTTTTAATTAACTTGTAAGCTACTATGTACGGGCAATCCATAAAAATCTAATGATAACAAAATCGGGGATACATTTTTTTTATATTTTATACCGTAGCCATATTAACGCTTGCAACATAAAATATTGCTCGCGCGCCGCCACCCCCGCTGCCAACGCAGCATCTCCTTCCTTTCTTTCTGGTGACCTCTGTAATATAACTTCCTATATTAACCTTTTATTTTCAGTCATTATAAAGTAGTATAACTTCTTATTTCTTATATAAACCTTGTATCTTCAGATATTAATTTCCTTTTCTCTATTAGTTATTATGTTTTTGCTGCATTATTCCTGTAAAACAGTGTTTAATTGCATAAAGAATTATAGATTTCCTCAACTCATCTCTCAACATAAAAATATCGAAGAGCAGAACACAGGACACAGCTATATAAACCCGGATTACCCTTAGAGAACATTCAGTCAAGATCCAGTCGTCAAGAAGCCACAGACACGTTAAGCCTCTCTAGGGGTGGCAACCCAACCTACTTGGTGGAGAGCTCTGTCCGAGGGGTCATCTATACCCCGAAGACCCCTGAACTAACTCTTCACTCATCATACCACATTATCTCCATTGGGGTCAACTTCTACGTGCCCTGGTCGGGTTTATGTCAAACCCGACCCTACCAGTCCAGTCCAGCTGGGCAGGCTGCCCGCTGGAACACTAACCGGACCTTTCAATCATCTTGTATTTGGACCATTTCTGGCGGTGCTCCTTGAAACCTTGAACCTTCCCCGAATTGTGAATTCAACTGAAAAGGACTGAACTTTTATTTTAATATATTTTTTTATTTGATGTTTTTTTAATTAAGTTAAATTCCAAAATAAATGTATTAAATTTAAATGACGTTTCCTTGTAACGTTATACCTCACTCACTCGCAGGAACACAACAACCCTCAACGGAATTGTTATTTGGCTGCGGTGTTCTGCGAGATGGAGGTACTTCCCCAGTCGGGCAGCTTAAGAAATACGCTATGCCCCTCTCTTTTCGCCAGAGCCTCGATTGTTAGTCAGCAGCGTGCACCGTACAGGTGAGGTGGGCTTTGGTTCAATGATGTTGATGAACCACTTACACCCCAAATTCCAGCGATCTTTATCCAATTGTCCGTCCATTTAGTTGGTGCGTCCATTTTGACGTGGTATCTAACTTATCGATGAGCGCCGGCTGCACGCACGAAAAAGCATGACTCATTGTCACGTTCCGCCCGAGCCGAGCGTGCAAGCGAGAGCGCGGAACAAGCGATAGAGAGGCACGATCGGCCTAAGCGCTCGGCTCACAACAATATCATTAATAAAATACTTACTTTTTACCTGTATCTATTATTATCAAAATAAAATTATAACTTGAAGTGACTTGACCACAACTATGTGACCCCCCCCCCCCCCCCGCCCCTCCCTGAAGCCAAAGCCCCCTCCCTGAAGGATCCGCCCTTGCTCTACAGACAGCCAATAATTTTTTGTCATGTGTGCCAGAGAGCCCGTGGCAGCGACGAACGCAGCGAGCGCGGCGAGCTCGGCGAGCGTGCGCCGCGAGCAGTTCGCTCCGGGCGGACACGCTCGCCCGCTCGCGCCCCACACCACCATCGACCACGCGCACCTACTGTGAGTACTCGAGTTCGATTGTGCGTTTGTCTGTTGCAGCCTCTGTGATAATAATGACATGTGTAAGTGACTCACCTTTATAGAGCCAAAACCAACTTCATATGCTCCTACAGTCTGACAAACGAGATATATATGTATATAAATACACATATATCTCGTTTGTCGACGTTTGACGACCCCGGTGGTCGAATGGCTAACCATGTCCACTTTAACTCCGGGGTCGTGGGTTCGATTCCCATGTTCGATTCCCATGTTGTACCATCCATGTTGTATTCATAGTACAAGCTTTGCGCTTAATTTGGGACTAGATGGCGCTGTGTAAATTGTCCAGAAATATTATTATTATTTTATATATGTTACAATTAAAACCCGTTTGTCGTTAGAACGCGTTTCCCTAGTTAAAACTACTTTTTACTAAACGCCGTTCTTAAAATTAGAAATACAACAAAACTTGAGGTGTTTGATTATTTTAGTTGCCTCTGTCACTCGCCGGCCGATGCCGCAGCACGCTCGCTTCGCTAGCTCGGCTCCGCTGTTTGTGTCAACCTAACCCGCTCGTCGCTTCGCTACTCGCTAACCTAAGAGAGTTTATAAACGACACTGCCCCCTTACCAACAACTCTTATTGCGATTCAATAACTGAATAGAATGCTTATTCATACCAGTGAATAAGCGACTCTACGAAATAGAGTACTACGATAGTAGAGTCGCTTATTCATTGGTATGAATAAGCATTCTATTCAGTTATTGAATCGCAATAAGAGTTGGTTTTTGAATAGAGTCGCTTATTCATTGGTATGAATAAGCATTCTATTCAGTTATTGAATCGCAATAAGAGATGGTGGTAAGGGGGCAGTTCAATTAACTTTGGGTTTGTTCGCTGGCTACGAGGGTGACAGCGCGTGAGCACAATTTGATGTTGCGAACGCTACAGAACATAAGTGGGCTGTATGCTGGCTTGTCGCCCGACACCGTGGTATAAAAACATTTTGTCTGTGTTCGCAGGTGCAAGGGTGAGGAGGACCTGCGGCCGGACTACAGGGACCACTACCATCTACACAGGTATTGACTACCTGAATTTGACCATTTACGATGGTCCAATTCTAAAACTTTACAATAGGCTATTTTCCAATGTTTAAAAATTGTATACATTATTTAACAATATCGTAAAATACACAAAACTATAAAGATCTGCAAACTTTCATTCTAATATCTTCAGTCAGACTTTTTTTAGCGTCGATTAAAGTTTGGCGGGAAAGTCCATTTTAAAAGTATGTAATTATTAAAAAATAATATTTCCATTGGAGAAGCAATAAAAAATGCTATAACTTTTATTATGATACTAATTACATAAACGTAATATTTAACATAGCTGTCGTACAAATTTCTGATTTGATGCATACAAAATACAAACCTGTGACGTCATAATTTGGTAGTGTTTTGTATTTTTTTTTTTTTTTTTTTTTTTTTTTTTATACCACTAAAGTGGCAAACAAGCATACGGCCCGCCTGATGGAAAGCAGTTACCGTAGCCTATGAACGCCTGTAACACCAGGGGCATCACACGCGCGTTGCCGACCCTGTAAAAACCTCTTCACGCCCTTTTTGAAGAACCCCATGCTGTAGTCTCCTGAGAAAACCTCGACAGGCAGTTCATTCCACAGCTTGACCGTACGCGGGAGAAAACTTCTCTGGAACCGCACGGTACGCGACCACTTAGGCTCCAATGTGTGAGGATGAATTCCCTGTCGATGGCGAGCGGTGCGACTGTAGAAGGAGGCCGTGGGCATCATGTCAAACAACTCCTCTGAACACACCCCATTGTACAGACGGTAGAACACACAAAGGGACGCAAAATCTCTCCTCAGACTTAAGGATTCTAAGCCGTCTGTCAGTTTGGGATCGTCAACAATCCTCACAGCACGCCTCTGAATCGAGTCACAAGGTGCAAGCTGGTATCTAGGCGCTCCCGCCCACAGATGGCAACAGTACTCCATATGCGGCCGTACTTGAGCTTTGTAGAGCAGAAGCCTTTGCCGCGGATTGAAGTACTGCTTGGCCCTATTGAGCACACCTAGTTTCTTCGACGCCAGCTTGACCTTCCCCTCCAGGTGACAACGAAACTGGACGTCGCTGGAGATTTCTACTCCAAGAATCCCAATGTTTTTGGCGATGGTAAGGGGTGTGTTTTGGAATTGAGGAACCACAGCAAAAGAGGTTTTCTTAGCGGTGAACGCACAGACTTGTGTCTTAGAGGGGTTGAATCGCACTAAGTTCTGTTGCCCCCAATCGGACACTTTACTTAGTGTGCTCTCGATTTCCGACACAAGTCGTTCGCGGCTCTCCTCCACCAGAGAGCGGGGAATATTAGCGCGGCCCGTATAAAATGTGTCCCCGGTGCTGTCATCCGCATAGCAATGAATGCTGTCAATAGATAACATATCATTGATATGCAGCAAAAACAGCGTCGGGGACAATACAGAGCCTTGCGGGACGCCAGCATTAATGTCCATGCTATCGGAGCAACTGCCATCAACAACGGCTCTAATGCTTCTGCTGGACAAGAAGCTAGCGACCCATTCGCATAAACCCTTTGGTAGACCATATACAGGCAACTTCGAAAGAAGACTACGGTGCCAGACCCGATCGAACGCCTTCGCCATATCTAGACTGACAGCCAATGCCTCACCTTGACTCTCCACGGCTGAAGCCCAGCGATGTGTAAGATACACTAGAAGATCACCCGTCGAGCGACCATGACGGAAGCCGTATTGATGGTCGCTGATTAAATCGTGATCTTCTAGGTATTTCAGGAGCCGATTGTTAATGACGCGCTCCATTACCTTGGAGAGAAGGGAGGTAACAGCGATAGGCCTGTAATTCGATGGGTCTGATCTGTCACCCTATTTGGGCACAGGGTGCACGTTCGCAGTCTTCCACGATGATGGAACTTGCCTCTTGGAATAGGAGAGCGCGAAAAGGCGCATAAGTACAGGACACAACTCAGGAGCACACAGCTTTAGCACCACTGCCGGAATGCCATCTGGCCCGCTCGACTTGTGAACGTCGAGGGATAATAATGCCCGCCGAACATCTCGTTGAGAAAATGAGATTTCTGGCATGAAATCACCACACCGCGGGATGGAGGGCGGTGCGGCGCCCCCGTCGTTCAAAGTAGAGTTTGAGGCAAAGAGATTCCCAAACAGATCGGCTTTCTCTTTAGCACTGTGGGCCAGACTACCATCCGGTTTTTGAAGTGGTGGAAAGGACGACTGACAAAAATTTCCCTCGGCAGCCTTAGCGAGCGACCAAAACGCACGGCTCCCAGATGGGTGCTTAGCTAGGCGCTCACCAATCCTGCCGATGAACTCGAACTTAGCCCTGGCAATTACTCTCTTACAGAACCTCGAGGCAGCATTAAACTCGCGTTTCAAGTCAGAAACATTATGAGCTCCGTTAATACGTGCCGTGGTCCAAGCCTCGTATGCAGCTTGCTTGTGGAGTTTAGCTTCCCTACAAGACCGATTAAACCACGGCCGCTTCTTAGCACCTGAAGTAGCTACCCGCCGGTTTGGAATAAATAATTCCATCCCAGCTAAAATGGCTTCAGCTACAGCAGATGCACAGATGTCCACATGTTCCGACTCGAAACAGAGCTGCCTCCACGGGTACGATGCATAAAATTCACGCAATCCATCCCAGTCTGCTGACTTATAGTGCCACATGCGACGCCAACCGGTAGACCGGGGTGTGACAGGGCTAGCGCATGGCACTTGTGTCCGGATGAGACAGTGGTCCGATGAACCAAGTGGCGCATCCACCGAGACTGTATACCCATCCGGGTGTGTGGTCAGCAGAAGGTCCAGTAGAGAGCTAGTATGGTCCTCAATATCTGGTATTCTCGTTGGAGAATGAACCAGCTGTGAGAAACCATAGGCCAGAGCAAAATCATGTACAGACCTCCCCGCGAAGTCAGTGGACCGAGAGCTGAGCCACTCGGCATGGTGGGCATTGAAGTCTCCCAAAATCACTAACTCCGCGGAGGGGTACCTCTCGATGACTTTGTCAGTCGCCAATTGCAGGTGCTCGATCAATCGAGTTGTGTCCGTATCACCGCTATGAGACCTGTAGAGGCACGCGTAGATCCGGGTGCGGCCGCCCTGATCCACGCGTACCCACAACACTGACAGGTCCCTGTCTTCTAGGCCATGAAGACGTCGACAGCAAATATCATCCCGGACGTACATACATACCCCGGCTCTACGTACAAAAGAATGTTCAAGTTTGTACCCGGGGTATAATAAATAAGATGTATCGGCCGGACAAGATATTTGCGTCTCCGTTAAAAAAAGTAGGGTCGGCTTTGCAGTTTCGAGATGTTGGTGAACTGCATTTATGTTTGAGTGAAGTCCCCTGACGTTACAGAAGTCCACGTCGAACGTGGATGAGGACGCCGCTGGAAAGATCTTCTTTTTTTTCTTTCTGGCCATATGAAAGCGGTTAGAGGTTTATAAATAAGAGGAGTTGTTTCACTGACGGCGCAAGAGACAAAAGCGCGGTGTCTACCCCCGCAGTACAGTGCAGGTTGTGCGATTTGCTAGCGCGGCGGGCGGAAGGGCCCCCGGTCCCCCCCTGCTGCAGCAGCCGGGTCCACTCCGGTCTCCTCCTCCGGCACGACTACTACAACAGGGACTTTACACAGGCTGGCGGTTCAGCCTCCCGGGGCGGAGATTAGGTGATCCCCGGGTTCGGGAACCCTACTGACCTGCGGGCGGCCAGCGGACAGCCGTTTCACCGGGTCTCCCTGACCGCCGCGCCAACACGCCGCGCCTACACCGCTAACGGCGGTTCGACAGCCGCTGGTCTCACCGCCGTCAGCATAACAACTCCTCTAAAATAGCCCTGGTGACCTAGCTCACTCGCAGGAACACAGCATAGCCATTATGGCTGCGGTTTTTTGCCAGGTGGAGGCACTTCCCCAGTCGTATGCTGGCCAAGCCTGGAGCGAACGACCGCACTGTGCCCCTCTCCCAATTTGACCAGTGAAAGGGGAGCACAGTATGATGTTTCGCTGCGTCCTACCTCTCTTTCGCCATAGCCTCGTTAGCTGGTCGGCAGGGTGCACCACGTGCAGGTGAGGTTGGCTTTAGCTCGTAAGATATTGATGAGCTACTTACACCCCAAAAATTGTATGGAGCGTTTTGGGGCAGTCTAAAAATTGTGATTTTCAAATTAACATATCTCGAGAGATTTTTGTGCTATCGAAGTAATTCTTTCACTTATGGTTATATTATGGAGACGTCCCTACATATCAAACCGAAAAAAATGTTAGTCAAATAGCCTATTCTACAAGTATCGTCACACTAGTCCTTCGCCGTGAACTGAGAACTTGGGACTATTTTAATCAACTTCAAAAAAGAAGGAGGTTCTCAATTCAACCAAATATATATATTTTTTTTTTATTATTATTTTTAATTATCTATATGATATTTACAAATAAAATATTTACAAAGAGGTACAAAAAAAAACGCAGAAAAGAAATAAAACAAAAATTATAAGTAAAAAATTTCCCCCAAATCGGTGCCCGTCGGTAGCGTACCAAGAATGCTGGCAGCATTACCTCGCTGAATAGCAATGCTAATCCTCTGAGCAAGGTAATGGCCAGCCCTCTGGTCACCTGAAGCCTCGACCAACCTCCCGCATATCTCTTTAAAAAGATTGCGGGCTGATGGACCCCACGGCCCTAACGTCTCTACCCCAAACGGCTCAAATTACATATTTGACCAAATATTTTATGTTACCTAGAAACCATTTTCTATTTGCTAGGTAAAAGATTAATTACAAAATCAATGATGTTATAAATAATATAGATAAGACAGAATACCGCAGTCAAATAACAATTCCCGGTACCAAAGAACAAATTGTCTGCCACTCGACGTAGTATAAAAAGTAGCCTCCTGATCAGTAGTACCATTGACTAGTACCATTGATGGTACAAGTGACACAACTTTGTATCTCTTGTACCATCAATGGTACTAGTGACACTAAAAAAGTATTAATATAAAACATCTCAAAAAGAACTGAACCAACGAACACAATGTTTTTGACGTAATAACGTTTTATAAATCGATTAACGCCGGCTGCACGCACGAAAAAGCATGACTCATTGTCACGTTCCGTCTGAGCCGAGCGTGCAAGCGAGAGCGCGGAACAAGCGATAGAGAGGCACGATCGGCCTAAGCGTTCGCCTGGTGACGCATCTATCTCTCTTCCATTCCATCGGCCGATGTTATCTTATGACGTTATCACGTAAAATTATTGTCCGTCAACCGACTTTACAATCAATTTTTTTAGCTTCATAATATTAGTATTATTATGGGGTGTAAGTGGTTCATCAACATCTTTGAACCAAAGCCAACTTCACCTGCACGAGGTGCACCCTGCTGACTGACCAACGAAGCTCTGGCGAAAAGAGAGGTAGGGTAGGGAGCGTAATAGGCTATTTGACTAACATATTTTTCGGTTTGATATGTAGGGACGTCTCCATAATATAACCATAGGTGAAAGAATTACTTCGATAGCACAAAAATCTCTCGAGATATGGTAATTTGAAAATCACAATTTTTTGACTGCCGCAAAACGCTCCATACAAATGACTACCGAATTATGACGTCACAGGTTTGTATTTTGTATACATGAAATCAGAAATTTGTACGACAGCTATGTTAAATATTACGTTTATGTAATTAGTATCATAATAAAAGTTATAGCATTTTTTATTGCTTCTCCAATTGACGAGCTCGGTGGCGTAGCGGTCAATGACGCGGCTTCGACACCAACACTCGTGGGTTCGATTCCCACATAGGACAAACATTTGTGTGCATGAACATGTCTGTTTGTCTTAGTCTGAGTGTTTTCTATGTATCATAAGTATGTATTTACAAAAAAAAATGTATTTACGTATGTTTATCAGTTGTCTAGTACCCATAACACAAGCTTCGCTTACTTTGGGGCTAGATGGCGCTAAAAAAAAAAACTCAAAAAAAAATGGAAATATTATTTTTTAATAATTTCATACTTTTAAAATGGACTTTCCCGCCAAACTTTGATCGACGTTAAAAAAAGTCTGACTGAAGATATTACAATGAAAGTTTGCAGATCTTTATAGTTTTGTGTATTTTACGATATTGTTAAATAATTTATACAATTTTTAAACATTGGAAAATAGCCTATTGTAAGCTACCCGACTGGGGAATGTTCATCCACCTCACAGAATACCGCAGCCAAATATCGGTTCTCTTGAGGGTTGTTGTGTTCCTGCGAGTGAGTGAGGTCACCAGAAAGGAAGGAGATGCTGCGATGGCAGCGGGGGTGGCGGCGCACGAGCGATATTTTATGTAGCGAGCGTTAATATGGCTACGGTAACCGCTTCACATCAGGCGGGCCGTATGCTTGTCTGCCACACGACGTAGCATAAAAAAAAGAAAAAGAAGTATCGATAGGTTTGTTCGCAGATGTGGCGCCCCTTACGGCAAGTGTCCGGAGGAGGCGCTGGACGAACGAGAGGAGCCCGTCTCCAGCACCGAGCACCAGCACTGGGACGAGAAGATCGGTCGGTATTTTACAGTCTAAGCTGGCACACGACTTGCCTGATGGAAAGCACTCACTTACTCCCCAAAATACGACGTGGTATAAATCAGTATATTTGAGGTGTAAAGTTCATCATCATATTTGAGCCAAAGCCGACCTTACCTGCATGTGCATGTGTGAGAAATGGTTAACTAATGAGACTCTCTCAAAAGAGAGGTAGGGCACAAGCGTAATTATAGGCTGCCCGACTGAGGCAGTACCTCCACCAAACAGGAAAGCACAATATAACTACACAGAATAACTATTTATGTTGTTTTCTATGTATTATAAGTATGTATTATTTACAAAAAAAAAGTATCAGTTGTCTAGTACCCATAACACAAACTTTGCGCTTAATTTGGGACTAGATGGCGCTGTGTAAATTGTTCAGAAATATTTATATTTATTTCTTGAGGTCTTCAGAGTTGTGCGTTCGAGGGAGTGAGGTTAACAGGAAAGATATTTCTTCTTGTTCTTCAAGCATCATATAGGCAACGTAATCGTTACACATCGGGCGGGTCGTATGCGTCTGCTAGTTGAGGCAGTATAAAAAAATGTACAACAAGATGGTCACAGTTGTATTGTTCTCCAGTGAGCAGTTCCCTCTGTCCGCCGCCGCCGGCCGCGCGCAGTGACGCCGCCTCGCCGCACCAACATGTCTCCACCACGCACGCAGGTGAACATCTCAACGCGCTCTTTCATTTTCAGAAAACCACACTGATCCATCCCGCTGCTGGGATTTTTTGACGTGAATGTATCTTAAAAATTGCTTCCTTAGGGAGGCAATTAAAACAACTAATGATAACTAAATCGGGGGATACAGTTTGGTGTTGCAGCTGTACCTACCTATAACCCGCTGACTGCTGCCCCCAGTTGACCCGACAAACGCTGTCCTGCCTTCTTGATAATATTGAATTCGAATTGGTTTCGCGCAATCTGTCAAATGACTGACAGTTCTGCCAAACGACATAAAGTTACATTAGAAAAGTTAATATGGTCGTTCAGTTTTCGTAAATTTTCTCATTTCACGCGCAACTCTCTTATTTTTTTCTTTCAGATTTCATATTTATTATATAGAAGATAAGAACTTTTAAAATGTTTACTAATTCTGGTAGGTTCTGGCCGCCGCGGCGCGCTCCAGCTGTGGCAGTTCCTGGTGTCTCTGCTGGCGGAGGGCGCGCGCTGCGTCGCCTGGACCGGCCGCGGGCTGGAGTTCAAACTGCACGAGCCGGAGGAGGCGAGTATACAACGAGCTGTGTACATCTAATGTTGCTGGGACGAAGGACTGCCAGAGGAGTAACCAGCTGCCAGAGGACTGCCAGGTCCAGAGAAGAGAGGAGGAGGAGAGCATATGGAAGAAAGTGAAGGCGTAGGAGTGTATGTAGCTGCCCCAGAAGGGGGAGAGAGCTTCAATGAGGGACAAAGAACATAGAATTAAATAAGAGGTGTAAGTGGTTCATCAACATCTTTGAACCAAAGCCAACTTCACCTGCACGCGGTGCACCCTGCTGACTGACAAACGAAGCTCTGACGAAAAGAGAGGTAGGGAGCGTAATTGTAAGCTACCCGACTGGGGAATGTACCTCCACCTCACAGAACACCGCAGCCAAAATAACAATTCCCTTAAGGATTGTTGTGTTCCTGCGAGCGAGTGAGGTCACCCAGCAAGGAGATACTGCGTTGGCAGCGGGGGTGGTTGCGCGCGAGCGATATTTTATGTTGCGAGCGTTAATATGGCTACGGTATCCGCTTCACATCAAGCGGGCCGTATGCTTGTCTGCCACCCGACGTAGGATAAAAAAAAAATTGTAGGGAGTCAAGAATTGCCCGCGACACGAAAGAGCCTCAGAGCAAAGTGCCGCGCGGATCTCCCGCGATTCAGCTCATATGACCGCGAGGTCCGCGGAGCCATGAGAGGTGTGGAGGGTTTGTCCCTGCCAGAGATCTAAAGTCCAATCCAACTGCACAAACAGAGAACGTGGGCACGTGCTATTTACTGGCTCCAATTAAGACATGCAACTATTGTAAGTCTTTTTCACTGGAGAACTGGTGGAGAACTAAAATTTAAACTACACGAACTTCACTTCAGCTTTATTTATATGCGATTCTCTGCTTTCGTATCCAACCGTCTTCTAGGAACACTGGTCCGTCTAGTGGAAGTAAGTCCAATGCTTCGTTGTCCCGGACGTGGAATCTACTCTAAGGCCATTCAGAAAGAAAGCAGGCAGCCTTCGGTGCTGGCTAGACACACTGTATATGAACCCGGCACTACTCCCTGCGCCAATTACCCGCGCAAACCGGTTCCCATAAGCGTTGGTAGATTGGCGCAGGCTGCCTGCTTTCTTTCTGAATCTAAGGCATTTGACAAACAAGCATACGGCTCGCCTGATGGAAGCAGTAACCGTATCCTATGAACGCTTGTAACACCAGGGGCATCACACGCGCGTAAAAACCTACACGACCCTGTAAAAACCTCGTCACGCTCTTCTTGAAGAACTGCATGCTGTAGTCTCCTGAGAAAACCTCTACAGGCAGTTCATTCCACAGCTTGACAGTACGCGGGAGAAATCTTCTCTGGAAGCGCACTGTACACGACCACTTAGGCTCCAATGTCTGAGGATGAATTCCCTGTCGATGGCGACCGGTGCGACTGTAAAAAGCCGTGGGCATCATGTCAAACAACTCCTCTGAACACACCCCATTGTACAATGGAACAAAGGGACGCAAAATCTCTTCTCAGACTTAAAGGGTTCCAAACCGTCTGTCAGTTTGGGATCGTCAACAATCCTCACAGCACGCCTCTGAATCGAGTCATAAATTCAAGCTGGTATCTAGGCGCTCCCGCCCATAGATGGCAACAGTAAACTCCAATTAATCCGGGTAAACCCTGACGGATGGCAACCGTACATAATATGTAGTTTTCAATCTTCTTCTTTGTCCAACCCATAATCCCAGTTCATCTGGGGTCGGGTCTCTCTATACATTTGCGCCAGAGTACTCTGTTCTGGTTTGTTTGAATACTTATGTTGTCCTGGTCCATCTATTTTTTAACCGACTTCAAAAAAGGAGGAGGTTCTAAATACGACTGATTTTTTTTTGTATGTACGTTATTCGATATCTTCGCGAATTGTGAACCGATTTTCAAAATTCTTTTTTAATTTGAAAGGGTATGATTGCAAGGTGGCCCCATATTCACCAAGTCAGGATCTGATGATGGGATCCCAGGGAAATCAAGGGAAACTCTTAAATTATATAAGCACGTATGATCAAATTCTTTTTTTTGATTTGAAAGGGTATGATTGCGAGGTGGTCCCATGTTCACCAAGTCAGAGTCTGGTGAGATCTGGTGGATCCCAGAACGATACGATGGAAACCCTTAAATTTGCCCTGTGGTTGCCGGCAGAATAGAATTGCGCCATTCTATTGGTCTGCGCTGGATGTCGTACAAAGGAATCTTGTGTGACGCAATAACTTTTCTCCCGGAAGACGGGCAGCAGCGTCTCCCGGGGTATTCCATCAATAAGCTGCGCTTGACAGCTAAAGTCGTTTTTATTTTTTCTTAAAAATCACTATTGATCTTATTCCACCAAGTGGCGAGTGGTCTACCTCTCCCTCTAGACCTTAATATTAAAAGGGAATACGTGATTGTCGTCCCCAGGTGGCTCGCCGTTGGGGCGCGCAGAAGAACCGGCCGGCCATGAACTACGACAAGCTGTCCAGGTCGCTGCGGTACTACTACGAGAAGGGCATCATGCAGAAGGTCGCAGGTGATCACAAAACCTTTTTTTATACATCGGGTGGCAAGTGTACAGCCTGTTTGATGTAAAGTGGGTACGGTAGTTTGTCATCGTAATCATCATCATTACAGCCTAAGGACGTTCATTGTTAAACTGCTTCCTTCTTTGTTTTTTTTTTTATCAACGGGGAGCAAACGAGCATGTGGGTCACCTGATAGAAACAATCGCCAGCGGCCATGGAGATCAGCTCAGCAACCAAGGGGTCGCCGATCCGTTGCCAGCCTTCTTTCTTTCTTTCTGGTGGCCTTACTCACTAGCAAGAACATATCAACCCTCAAGGGAATTAAAAGTTATTTATCAGCGGTATTCTGTGAGGTGGAGGTACTTCCACAGTTGGGCATATTAAAAAATACGCTATGCCTTACCTCTCTTTTCGCCAACCTCACATGCACATGGTGCGCCCTGCTGACTGACAAACAAGGCCTCTATGGGCGGTGGTGATTGCTTTCAATCAGGTGATCAATATGAAAGTTTGCCCCCTCTCATATAGAAATAAATATATATTATATATCTATCTATACAGTTACAATAATCCCATAGGCTACTTTTTTTTCAACCTCATGTCAAACGGTTTAGTCGCGAGATGCCTACTATCGGCCTTGGTTGACTGTTTTACGTTTTCATACAATTAGTAGCATAACGACGACTTCAAAAAACGCGCCGGGGCCTTCCCGGACTCCCAAAGCTTTCGTAGAGGTGACGAAGTCTGAAACGAACGCAGGTCTTCAGTAACACGATTACAAGATAACGACGAACGAACCGCTTGAGGAATTTGCTTACCAATGCGCTGGGGAATCTCCAGCTTAGGCGTGGAACCGCAAATGCGCGACGTACGAACTGGGTGCTTTTGGTTGGAGAGACGCTTCGACGGTTTGACGGTTTTGTTGTCTCCACGAATCCCCACTCCGAACCACCATCGAACGTTCTCGAAACTTAAAATACCTCCACTAATACATAAAGTGATATGCATCGACCGCCATCACAAACGAAAAAGTAGGCATAGTGCGACTACGTGGTTGGAGGTTTTCTGAAGCAGTCGTTATGCTACTAATTGTATGAAAACAGTCAACCAAGGGCGATAGTAGGCATCAAAGACAGAATTTAAGTGCTATAAAGTCCAAGGAATAAAGAATTTTTGATTTGATTTGATTTGAATTTAACATGACCTATTTAGATGTCTTGTATATTCTGCCAGAAATAAAATTAAGTAATATCTGTCATGTCAGGCGAGCGGTACGTGTACAAATTTGTATGCGACCCGGAGGCTCTGTTCAGCATGTCGTCGCCCCCTGCGCGGCCGCGCACGCCGCCGCAGTACGACGTGCTCCAGCTGTGCTCGGCCTCGCCCGCCGGCTACCAGTACCTGCCCCCGCAGGACTACCAGCACCGCCGCTACTACCTCAACCACCTGGGACACTACGACACGTGAACTAGCAGTACACGTTTATAACACTATGTGGTATAACACTGTTAAGGCAGTGTCTGTCTAAACTCTAACTGGACAGGTCGCTGTTATGCGCCGGATCTGTCTTCCACTTGTACTCAGTGGAGGGCAGATCCTCCGGTCCTCCCTTTCGACAAATTACCCTTAGTAAATTATTATTAATTTAATTAGTTGTTTCGCTCAACTTGCCAGAATATTATAATTTTTTTGCATTTTTTACTTTACTGCGTGAGTCACAGTGTGGCGTCATCTACCTTTCAAGTAATTACACTACTATACAAAGGGGTTCAAATCCCACCTCTAGGGGAGGTGAATTTTTCATTTTCAAAAATATTTATAAAATTACCCTTAGGCTGGATCCACACTATAAGGTCGATCACGGTTCGTTCGGGGTCCGATCCGGTAAAATATTATTAAATGAAAACAATGTGTGTATTCAAGTTCCGGTCGAATCCCATTGGGATTAGTCCAGTTGGCCGTGTGGTTGCCGGCAGACTAAAATAGAATCACTCCGTCTCTTCCCGTGGATGTCGTACAAGGCGACTAAGGGATATACATTATCAAACATCGATCAGGCCTCCCCAACCCGCCTGGCCAGCGTGGGGAGTGTAGGCCAAATCCTCCTGTCTGTGACGGACGAGAGAGGGTCGTGCTCCTGTAGTGGAGACTACAATGACCTGATGATGATGATGTGTGTATTCAAGTTCCGGTCGAATCCCATTGGGATCAGTCTTGAAGAAATTTTGTTTTGAGCGAGATCTAACTTGTCACGACATATATCGATAAAGGAATGCTCTTTTGTTCCCGGTTCAGTCAATTATTGATTAGACTCTAATGTGAACATGATTAGATTTTACCAAACCGAGATCGGACCGCGAACGAACCGAGATCGACCTTATAGTGTGGATCCAGCCTAGTCTTATTTTTTCAAAAGACGCGTTTCAACCGACTTTAAAAAAAGTTTGAATTGTTTTATTTTCCGGCCAGTTTTGTAACAGAAAATGTAACAATCATACAAACCTACAATCTAGTCATAATATTATATATATGGCCATTAATATGTTAATTTGTTTTATATTTAGCTACCAAAAGAAACCGTCGAGTCATGTTTGCGAGGAACTAATAGTGCGGCGAGTATTTGTTCAGTAATCGATATCAATTTAGTAATAGCTAGTGACGGGCAAATACGCGACTCATTCGATTACTTAATCGATTGAACGATTGTCTTGTTTGTCTAAACTGGGGTTTTGAGAATTAGGGAATGAAACCAACAGAGATACTTGCTTGTAAGTTATAGCGAAGTTTACAGGAAACGACCGTCTTTTTTTTACTGCGTTTGGTGGCAGACAAGCATACGGCCCGCCTGATGTGAAGCGATTACCGCAGCCATATTAACGCTCGCAACATTAAAAATATAGCTCGCGCGCAGCCACCCCCACTGCCAATGCAGCATCTCCTTCCTTTCTGGTGACCTCACTCACTCGCAGGAACACAACAACCCTCAATGGAATTGTTATTTGGCTGCGGTATTCTGTGAGGTGGAGGTACATTCCCCAGTCGGGTAGCTTACAATTACGCTCCCTACCTCTCTTTTCGCCAGAGCTTCGTTTGAGAGACCGTGTTTGGCACAGGAAAATCTCGGGATTCGAGAGCTCAATATGACAAAGATATAATAGAAGGAAGCTGGGGTCCCACCGCCTATGTTGAAGCAGAGTCCTATCGAATTTTTTTATTGCAAGAATCAAACTTCAAACTTACTACGAATTTTTTGTTCGCCTTCGACCATGTAAACGTAAACAAACCGATCAAATAGAGAAGAACTCTCATGTTGTGAATTTATAAGACGCGTGTTCCATATCAAAATTATGTGGCTTACTTGCTCACATTTGGAAGTGAGCAACCCGGCTAATTTGGATATGTAACACGCGTCTAGTAAATTCACAATGTGAAACTTTTTCTCAATTTGGTCGGCTTGTAAACGTTCACACGTTCGAATGTGACAAAAAAACTAGCACTAAGCACTCAGTTTAGAAAAGTGGCAATTGTGTTTACCTTAGCTGGCAGAAACCATGAATCTCTACCAACAAAGCGGAAAATATTTGTCAATAACTTAAACCAAACACCTATTTTTGGAAATCCAAAGTAATTCGGATTAGCCGTGTGGTTTCCGGCAGACTAGAATAGAATCACTCCGTCTTTTCCCATGGATGTCGTACAAGGCGACTAAGGGAAATACATTATCAAACATCGATCAGGCCTACCCATCCCGTCTGGCCAGCGTGGGGAGTGTAGGCCAAATCCTCCTGTCTGTGACGGACGGGAGACGGTCGTTCGGTGGTCGTACTCCTGTAGTGGAGACTGAAATTACCTGATGATGATGATGTAAGTATTCGGTGGGAATCGGCTTTAACTTAGGCGGTAGGGCTGCTGAAGCTGGACCCGATTACCATCGGAATTTTTGAATACGAAAATGAAAGTACTTCTTATATTGTTGCTAATTATATTTAACTCAGCCGGCAGGAACCCTAGAGTTCTACGGAGTAAGCAGAAGATGTTTGTCAATAACTTTAACTTGTGACCTGAAGGCCAATTCTCGTAATTTTTCTACGAACGCAGATTGAAAGTTGACCGAATCGAGATTGAATTGTGAATTGACTAAAATTATATACCTACTTGATTTAATTGATTAATTATTATCAATGCTTGTTGTTGGCAAAGTAACATTCTTAGTTTGTTTAATTTTCACTCATATTTCGATATAATCCCGCTTAAATTTAATTTTGAAGTTAAATATTGTGTTACGAGAATACCAAATGTGACATTTGTGAGATTCGAGACTGGATCGAAACTGAATTTTGACTATATTTTAATTACGAGAATTGCCCCTCAGTTTTTTGGAAGCAAAAAATCCCATTGTGACCGGCTTCAGCTTCGGCGGTGGGCCGAATTGCAATATATGTGAATATTACATTTAGTTATAGGTAAGTATACTTCTTATAAACTTGTAATTGTTTAAACAAACGTACTTAGATGAATAACAATGTAATAATTAGTGATGTCTATAATTATTAAGTAATTATTATAAATTGTGCAATATTAGCTAATAGTTAGATACCTAGTAAGGTGTAATACTGAGTGGATGCGATGGTGATGAGCTTGGTTTTAATTTGGCGTAAGAAACCATTCTTTCAATACAAGGTGTAATTCACCATATCAGAGTGCTGAGTGCCAGTTTTTTATTCAAGTTCGATAATGTCAACGTAAACAAACCGATCAAATAGATAAGTACTCTCATGTTGTGAATTTATATGACGCGTGTTACATATCAAAATTATATAGCTTACCCGCTCACATTTCGGAGTGAGCAACCCGGCTAAATTGGATTTGTAACATGCGTCTGGTAAATTCACAACATGAGAGTACTTCTCTATTTGGTTGGTTTGTTTACGTTGACATGGTCGAATACGAACAAATAATTCGCACTAAGCTACACCAGCAGTACCGGTCTCGGGAGAGTGGAGCTTCAATAGCAGGCGCTGGCGAAGTGAACTATCAACTCCATAGATCATACTTTATTCTACGGTCGATGTCGGACGATGAGTCCATAATACGTCTTGTAAATTATTGTCATTAGTGCATTAGTTTGTTTAAGGCAACGTAAGCAATCATGTTAATAATAAATAACTATTGAAATTGTGGTGTTTTTATTAAAAACTAGCTGACCTGCCAGACGCTGTCCTCTCTAAACCTTACACAGTACCTACCTACTCCCAGAATATCCCACCAAAGTTTCATGGCAATCGGATGAGCGGTAAACGAATGAATAAAGGACATACAGACAAACATTCGGGTCCGCTAGTGCATATATATATATATATCCTCCCCAACCCGTCTGGCGAGCGTGGGGAGTGTAGGCCAAATCCTCCTTCTGTCTGTGACGGACGAGAGAGGGTCGTGCTCCTGTAGTGGAGACTAAAATGACCTGATGACGATGATATATATATATATGTATATATATATTACGTTTACGTTTTAGATGTAGGTATGTTTTGTCTTTTATATGTTACGTACTCGTACACAGGTACGTAATTATTTATTTTCGTCGCCGTTTTTTTTTTTTCGTTTCAAGTACTCACGAGGTTGAATGGAAGAGATCCCTTATAGTGATAAGTCCGCCCTTGTATTAGTATACAATAATAGTATAGAAATTAATTAAATTGGAACGAACTTTAACATTTTGTTCGCGTAATATGATAGATCTCTAATATATATAGCTTATATGTATATGTAATGTATATGTTCTATATCACTATGTTGTGAACTTGTATGTGCAATAAAGAATGATTTTTTTTTATACTACGTTGGGTGGCAGACAAGCATACGGCCCGCCTGATGTGAAGCGGTTACCGTAGTCATATTAACGCTTGCAACATAAAATATTGCTCGCGCGCCGCCACCCCCGCTGCCAACGCAACATCTGCTTCCTTTCTGGTGACCTCACTCACTCGCAGGAACACAACAATCCTCTAGGGAATTGTTATTTGGCTGCGGTATTCTGTGAGGTGGAGGTACATTCCCCAGTTGGGTAGCTTAAAACATTTTCCACATCTCGCAACACTTAACAGTACCACAAAATTTGTAAACATTGTGGTTTGAGATCTGCCCCCCTAGCCAAGTGTAATTCGTAGCGTAACGAACGTTAGATAGATCACGTGACATTTGTCAAAATCGAACATTTTAGTATGAGAATGGACAAATGTCACGTGATCTATCTAACGTTCGTTACGCTACGAATTACACTTGGCTAGGGGGGCTGATCAGGTAAGGCATAGTTGTCTTACCACTATAATCTGTATTATGTAATATTTAGTGCAATAAAGATTTTACACACAAACAAAATTCTAGAAATAAGTTAAAAACTCGGGTCGTCATACACGTAACTCGGGAACGCAATCTCGTTCTCGCGCGGGGCCTGAGGTAGCGGTCGGGGGACGAGGTCTAAGCGAATCTAAGCGAGACCTCGTCCCCCGCTCAGGCCCCGCCGCCGCCCCGCGCGAGATCTCGCGAGAACGAGATTGCATTCCCTACACGTAACGTGCTTTTCCGAGTGTTCGGACAACATAGTACAGAGACGAAAACCTTATTTTTTTTTAATGTGGCAAACGAGCATTTGGATCGCCTGAAGGAAAGCAATCACCACCGCCCATGGAGATCAGCAACACCAAGGGGTCGGCGATACGTTGCCAGTCTATACTCCTTCCTTTCTTTCTGATGACATCACTCTAAGGCTTATGTAGAAATCCGATTCGTACTTGACCGGTTTTGTTACTTAAAAGGCGAATTACAATTAGGTCGTCGTGTACCCATTCATCCCACGGGTCTCCCCTCAATCGAAGGGGGTTCAGAGCATACTCTACCACGCTGCACAACAGCGGGTTGTTCAATTAGGTTAGATACTTTAATTAAATGGCTATAACTTTTTTCACTGACATCCGATTTCAATGAAACAAACCGCATAAAAATTGTTTAAGAGATTATCGTGTATCATGTACATACAGACAGACAGATACAAAATTATTTTTTTTATTCTACGTCGGGTGGCAGACAAGCATACGGCCCCCCGCCGGATGTGAAGCGGTTACCGTAGCCATACTAACGCTCGCAACACAAAATATCGCTCGGGCGCCGCCATATCCGCTGCCAACGCAGCATCTCCTTCCTTTCTCTTTCCGTGACCTCATTACTCGCAGGAACAAAACAACCCTCAAGGAAATTGTTATTTGGCTGCGGTATTCTGTGAGGTGGAGGCACATTCCTCAGCCGGGTAGCTTACGCTCCCTACCTCTCTTTTCGCCAGAGCTTCGGTTGTCATTCAGAAGGGTACACCGCGTGCAGGTGAAGTTGGCTTTGGTTCAAAGATCTTGATGAACCACTTTTACCCCAATTTTTTTTTTTTTTTATGTACAGTTTCTTATATATTATATCACGAAGAGCTCGAGCTACGCTGCTACAAATACGCTGTACCCCACCTCTCTTTTGCTAGTGTCTGATTCGCTAGTGCAGGAGAAATTAGCTTTGGCTCTAAAGATCGTTGTGAGCCACTGGGTGTAATCCATGTATTGAAACTACTAAATATTCTAATAATATTTTTAATATTGATATATAACAATTATTTTACATCACTAGCAACACTGGTGTGCGTCACACTGGCACGACCACTAACATAATAAAAAAAATATATATTCATGACAGCATGGTGTATTACCATAGTCACATTTAGATTTGATAAAAATATTTACAACTCACTGATTTCATTTATTTTTCTACAAATACCGCGTAAACCCCAAATGTTTATTATTAACCCACTCGTTACGATCGTTATAGCGACGCCAATCAAGTGTTTGACGTACTCGCCATTTATGGATCTTTATGATTATAAAAACAAAGATCGTGTTTTATTAGTGTAATCAGAAACCATCATTTCGACCGTTTTATGCATAATAAATCCAACCGACAAATATTTATAAATATTAGGGAAATACAAAAATCGAATGCAAGTCCCGTTTATACAATAGCGATGCAAACAACCGCGAAAGTTTAAAATTACTAGGTTAGATAAGTTTTTTTATGTTTATAGCGTCTTTAATCGCCAAGTTAGAATAAGAATCGACTAGTTTTATAATAGGACCCTGTGCCAAATTGAGTTGAGAGATATACGAGTACATAGCGAGAAACTTCAAATCGAGTTTTATATATCCGCAACAGATTCTAGCAGTGATGACATATAATAATAATCCTTGTTGATATAAAAGAAAAATAATAATAACCCATGCTTCCGACAGAATCCTGAATGTTCCCGGAGTACGCGTGAACAGTGGTCGTGCCAACGTGTGCGACATTACTGGCCATGCACACATACAATTTTAATATTAACAGTCATATCTTTTCGTTATACGATGAAGGAAACAGGTAAAAAAGTACATTACTTCAGATTGCCACGACCGTCGATCGACCGGTGGCGTAGTGGCAACCCTATAAGTATTATAAATCACCTTGAGCTCAATGTAAATTAACAACAAACGTCAGTTATTTAAATCGTCCGATTTGTCCTTGCACTAAAAGTTATATTCTTTTTTTGGGCCTATTTCGAAATTGCCGGCCAACAACAAAAAAATTATCTAAGTCTTAGATTATCAATTGGTCTTCGCTCCGCTTCGACTAGATGCCGCGGCGCACTTGTAAAATGAGGCCAGAAATACTACGCCGAACTCGGCGTACCCGAGCCTGTTGCAATACAATTCTTCACGCACACTAGCATCGCTGCACATCAGTGTCAATACAATTCTTCACGCACACTAGCATTGTTTTACGCACACTACAATATTGAGTTGCCGCATTCACGGAGCTGTTGTTTTTAGATAGTGCGGCATCTAGTCGAAGCGGAGCGGCGACCAATTGTTAATCTATGGTCTAAGTCTAATTTGTAAAGTCGGTTTACGGACGATATTTTTCCTAAGAAAACATCGGCCGATGGAGTGGAAGAGAGAAAGATGCGTCACAAGTCGAACGCTTAGGCCGATCGTGCCTCTCTATCGCTTGTTCCGCGCTCTTGCATGCACGCAGACTCAGGCAGAACGTGAGTTGTGCTTTTTCGTGCGTGCAGCCGGTGCGTTCATCGATTTATAAAACGTTCTCACGTCAGAAGTGGTGCATATTAACTATGTGGAGCAACAGTTAGTATAGCACCAAAGCCGTCCGATTAACCTGAAACCTGAAGGCCATTAAAATTATCGTCCGTAAACAGACTTTACAGACAAAATTTTTATTTTGTTAACCGGCAGTTTTAAAAAGGCCCAAAAATGTATGGAGGTTAAATGACCTCCTTTGTATTTCTTTAATGTCCTCGTGTATAGATCCGTTCTAAGGACATATCAAACAATTTAAATATCTGACAAAAACTATATCAATGATTTAATAACATACTTAAAAACATTAACAAAATTTAACAGCAAAATATATAAAAAATCATATCTATACAAATCTAAGGCACACATTGAATTGAGTGTTGACAATTGCACGTTTGGACGTCACACCGAGACTAGTTCTAGCAAATAATACTCACTCGTACAAGCGGCGCACTAAATTAACTCATTCGTTATATTGAACTCCTTTTTTATACTTAGATGTAAAGTAACATAGATACCGCATATCGTCCAAGCGTGTCATCGACTTTTATAATGTGCACAAATGTCAACATAGATACCGCATATCGTCCAAGCGTGTCATCGACTTTTATAATGTGCATAAATGTCAATCTACTTGAGTTTATGTCCAAACAGGGAGGATTTTAATGTAATTTCTTAAAAGAAGTATATAACTCATTAAAATCCTCCATCCATTTTGTTATAAGTTACAAATAACTTACAACAATATAAAAAAAAAAATGCGTCATAAACCTCTTCCGCATCACGAAGTCGAAGGATAATGTCGTCAGAAGGCTAGTTCCACATTGACACGCTGGATAACAATAGTAATTCATTGTGCCAGAAGAATAGTGATAAGTTACGAAATGACACACAGTTACATAACATAATAAGCATACAACTTCCCTAAAGAAAAGCGGTTATCATACAACACTGTCAATTAGCAACCGTTAAAAAACTTGTAATAAGTGTTTTACTACTCTGCTATATCTGATCAGCGCTTTATTGAACAAACGGTATCTAGTACTTTAAATCTAAGGTCACAGTATATTTTTTCGAGAGCGGATTCAGTACATGTTATTGATAACGATAAATATTTGTAAATATATTAAACAGCGCCATCTAGCCAAAGTAATTTGCATCATTAAAACCATTATTTAACTGGAAATAACACAACATAACAAATCTGCTTTCCAGCTACTTTAAATTTGCCACTAGATGGCAGGCGGGTTTGTTTTGAATTATGATTCTAAAACATTTTGAGCCCGAAGTTCTCCTTATTTTAGTATTTCTGTTGGGTTTTATTGAGCACTCTAACGCTGTATATTTCGTAAACAGAGTTGTAAGTTCTGCTTTGTAGGTTGCCGCAAAAATTACTTAGTCGATATAAAAAAAATATTTTGACGTGACAACGTCTTATAATTCGATGGAGCCGGCTGCACACACGAAAAAACATGACGTATGCGGCGTTACCTCGCTCTGAGGCGTTCCATTAAAATTTTCTTTTGAAAAATGCAAACATTCCATCAGTATTTTCTTATGACGTTGTCACGTTCAATTATCGTCAGTAAACCGACTTTACAGACAACCGATTTTTTAAATTAAATTAATACATCGATTTTTCTTACAATGGCGTCGTAGTCTAGTGAGTTGTATGAAGATTTTTAACATTTTCATTATACTTATCCTACAGAGAAACTTCGTAAGCAATTCGTAATAAGTTTTGTTTCATTTGGGATGGCGCTGTGATATATTAAAAAATATTTATTTTCCATTGTAACATATCGGGTTATACGAGTATGTATCATCGATCTTAGAAGCTTAACGAGGATTTATTCACACGGACGATCTTGTACAGTTAATAACACGTCAAGATTGACATTGAACCTTGAAACCACATAAAATATGAGTTAGAATGTTCAAACAAGATGTGATTTTGACTGTACAAGTCTATACTGCATACAAACAATGGCAAATTAGAAACAAATAAAAAATGGCGGCGGGAATCATTCTCTCTCACTTGCACTTCAACTGTTTTTGTTAGGAAACAGATCGTCTATATCTGTACTTCTCAAAACTGACTGGTAGATGATGTGTTTGGTAGATGATGTCTGGTATATGATGTGTCTGGTAGATAATGCGTCTGGTAGATAATGCGTCTTGTAGATAATGTGTCTGGTAGATAATGTGTCTGGTAGATGATGTGTCTGGTAGATAATGTGTCTGGTAGATAATGTGTCTGGCCTAATTGATTGGCATTTCACGTGGGAATTATTTATTTATTTATTTCTTGGAAGGCATAGACTAATTATTAAAAATAAGAAATAACAATTATGAAGTACAAATTGGTCATAATTTGCCTCCATCTATAATTGGGTTGTTTCCAATGTTTAAAAATTGTACAAATAAATTAACAATATCGTAAAATACACAAAACTATAAAGATCTGCAAACTTTCATTCTAATATCTTCAGTCAGACTTTTTTTAGCGTCGATCAAAGTTTGGCGGGAAAGTCCATTTTAAAAGTATGAAATTATTAAAAAATAATATTTCCATTGGAGAAGCAATAAAAAATGCTATAACTTTTATTATGATACTAATCACATAAACGTAATATTTAACATAGCTGTCGTACAAATTTCTGATTTGATGCATACAAAATACAGATCTGTGACGTCATAATTCAGTAGTCTTTTGTATGGAGCGTTTTGGGGCAGTCTAAAAATTGTGATTTTCAAATTACCATATCTCGAGAGATTTTTGTGCTATCGAAGTAATTCTTTCACCTATGGTTATATTATGGAGACGTCCCTACATATCAAACAGAAAAAAATGTTAGTCAAATACCCAATTATATACTTATTATTAAATACACCATGTTGTGCGATTGAGAGAGAATAATTTGAACCGTTGCTTGAAATTAGTTTTCATCTGTATCGGTTTTTACTGCTTACCGATAAAGTATTCTATATGTATAGTTATATCTATCAATATACAGAACATTCTACACACGCCACAACAATGATAGCTCACATCGACATACGAACATGAAAATAAATTAATAATTAAAAAAAAAGTTTTATGTCTTAATGTTTTGTCAATTTTAATTTGATTAAAAGTAATTAAATTTTCTCCGCCAAGCCGCAGTTGAGCAGCGTGGTGGGGTATGCTATAAACCCTTTCGATTGAGGGGAGATTCGTATCCCAACAGTGAGACCACGCTTGCTCAACTGCGGGTTGGTGGAATCCAGTGTTTTCAGACCGCCTAAAGATTACTGACTTGGCTTAACGACTGTCATCTAACGACAACGGCCGGGACCGACGGATTAACGTGCCCTCCGAAGCACAATCCTTTGTGCTTCGAGCTCCTGCTCGAGATAAATAAACCCATCCGTGGACAGGCTGCAGTCGATATTGCTTAACTTGCGTGTTCGATTAGACTGATACGCGCAACGACGCCATCTAAAATGTGATTTATATTTACAGGTAATTAATGCAATTTACACAATACTTATTATGAAGAATCTATGCAAGAAATAAACAAAGTGTAAATTGAGAGTGTCTCAAAATGTAAAACATGGCTTGTCTATTCTTTTGTTTTGCATATATTGCATACATATATTTAATTAATAGATATTAAGGCAGAATATTTTTTACAGACTCGGCAAAAAATATTCTGCCTTAATATCATGTACCGATTTAAAATACACGTTACCAACCTATTCTCATACTTACCAAATATACATAAAGAAATATTAACCCATCGAACCTTTTAGGAAGAGTACACCCATACACACCATGACACGAGATTTTTATAGTAAAACTGAAGAATTGATATTATATTTTACGTTTTGCGACATTCTGAATATTGTTTTACAAATTAAACAGCGCCATCTAGTCCCAAACAAAGAAAAGCTTGTTCTTTGGGTACCAGAGAACTGATGTATACTTAAATACATTTTTTTTTGTAAATATAATATTATAATACATAGAAAACACCCAGGCCAAGACCAACAGACATATTCATGCACACTAACGTTTCTCTGACGAGGGGCTCGTTTCTTTTATGGGCAATTTACACTTTATTTGTTTCTTAAAAGCAAATCTATCTTTTACCGCCATCTAGCGGGAATAATTCCGAAACAAGGGCGAGCCCGTAAATGCTTTTACCGCCATCTAGTGGGAATAGTCAG
The DNA here is from genome assembly GCA_937001555.2 of Hypsopygia costalis. Taxonomy (NCBI): domain Eukaryota; kingdom Metazoa; phylum Arthropoda; class Insecta; order Lepidoptera; family Pyralidae; genus Hypsopygia; species Hypsopygia costalis. The sequence continues at coordinate 12,018,433 of OW443355.2, forward strand.
AAGCATGACGATTAAGCCTTAAGTTTAACATCGATGTGAGATATCAATTGAAATATAATTTGCCGCATCTTTACATAGAACACATAAAAAATTGTGCGAGTATTATATATACAATATTATTGTCGAGTGTATCAGTGTTGGTTCTAACAGTGGCTACAAGTTTCATATACAGTTATGACACAAAAGGCAATACCTTTACGAAAGTGACACCACTAACGACCAAACAAACGTACCACCTGCCTGATAGATCATTTTCATTGGTCGCTAGGACCCGCATTCGGTGTGCGGGAGGTTTCTGTATAAGCAAGCTTTAGGGTATTTTTAGACTCATGCTTTTATCGATTCACGTGCAGATTTGTGACAGTAAATAACACGCATGCGGGTAAGTTACTAGGACAAATCCCGTATGCGAGACGATAAACGCATGACTTGAATTTTAACAAAAAAAACCGGCTCCAAACTTTACTCTACATTTAAGTATGTAGAGTAATGTTTGTAGTATACAGGCTGATGATGATGATGAAATAAATATGGGACCAATCTGGAAGTATACTCTTTCAAATAAAAAAAGTTTTTTTCAAAACGGTTTATAAATCACAGAGTAATACTCGTCTGTAGGAGTCGTTTAAAAAGGTCCTTAGGGCATGCGTTCGAGAACCGTTCTCGTTAGTCGATGGGGCCCGCATGCGGCTTGTATGATATTCTGCACCGCAGAATATAAATACAAGCAAGTATTTCATTTTACAGTTATGATATTTGGCGGCGGGAGCGGGACGACATGTTGAATTCGTTGCACGTCGCGAGAGATCCTTCCAAACAAGCTACTCGGATCAATAACTTTATTAGTACAATAATTCAAAAAAACTCAACTATAAAATGAGATTACTGTGACAGAGTACTCTCCTTCTGGAGCTGAATAATCGCCTTGCAAACATTAACTCAGCAATTCTCTAATTCACTATCTCATTTATTGCCATCGAATCACAACGAGCCGAACTGTAATCAGTTACAATGTAACCAATTATACTGCAGCCAGTCCAATTGTAACCAGATAAATTACAACCAGTGACAAAGTAACCAATTACACTGTAATGTGCCACCAACCAAGTCTCTCTGCTCCGCTGCAACTACACTATGAAGGGCCAAACTATGACCAACTTTATAACCAGTCAAACTGCAACCGTGACTGGTTATAATCAATTATACCGTAACCAGCTAAACTGCAACCAGCCTGTGATACGTCAAACTGCAATCAGGCCTTTTGTAGCCAATTATACGTTGGCACATCAACCTGCAATCCTTTACACTGTAACAATCGCATTGTGACATCTCAAAGTGCAACCAGCAATACTGTATTACAACCAGTCTCCTTGTAATCTATGACACTGTGACACGTCAAATAGCGACCAGTCATTCTGTAACCATTTACTACTCTGTTTGACGTAAAACTGCTACCATTGACACTGGATCTGATTGGATTATTATTATTTAAATAGTTGTCTTGGCCAACTTGCCAGAATATTATAAATATTTTTGAAAAATGGAAAAATTCACCTGCCCCTGTGACTCACGCAGTTGAATATAAGATGCAAAAATTCGTCAGCAACACAAATCTTCCTGGTAGCTCAGTTGGAAGAGCACTCGACCGGTCATCGAGAGGTCGTGGGTTCATATCCCACCTAGGGGGGGCAGGTGATTTTTTCCATTTTTCAAAAATATTTATAATGGATCTAATTGGACTGTCACATTCCAAACTGCATCTAGTTTATGGAGGATAGAGGCAAGAACTAACTGTGCTATAAAAAAGTGTCCGCTGACAAGCAGCAAATTGTTGGCGCCACGGGAAACAAGAAGGTGAATTTTAAAGATAGCGCCAAAAGTCATAAGAGTATGATGGTAAAAAAAAAACAATATTTTTTACGTTATCTCAAAGCAATTTTACAGGTAATGTTCAAAAAAAAATTTTGGACTACGTATTAGTAGTTGACAATTTAATACAGCAGTTTTATCAACTACACTGGTTAGCAGAGACACTTCACTTCGTTTACGACTGCTATATTCACATCACATCTTCTTGCTACGCTAGCGCTATATCGGTGAGTTTATCAATCGTAATTTGCTGTTCACCACGGGACACTTTTTCAACCTGCTTCCCATATAAGACGGTTATCCTCCACAGTAATACGTCAAACTATATCTGCAGTAATCCGCCAAACTACAACCAGTCTCTCTGTAATCTATTATACTGTGAAATTGTAACCAGTCCTTCTGTAACCAATTGCACTGTGATATGAGAAACTCCAAGCAGTCCCACTATAACACGTAACATTACAAACAGTCACACTCTAATCACCGCAAACCGCAACCAGTACTTATGTAACCAATTACACTGTAACCCGTCAAAGTGTGACCAATTACACTGTAACCAGTCCAAGTGTAACCAATTACAATGAACCAATTACTATGCAATCTTCAATTCAGACATTTGAGTTATATCTTTGCTATGACCGTCATATATATGTATTTTATATCATATCCAACTCTGCAATAAACTAACACTTCTGCAAACACTGAACTCTGCACAAGATTTGTATCTCTGCAAACTAACTTAGATTATCTGCAAAATGACTTCATACTGAGAATTCTTCGGCGAAGAACCTAAAACACCTTTTTGATACTACTAAGGTGGCAAACAACTGCCTGATGGAAGCAGCGACCTGAATCTTCACGAAGTCGATTTTTTTAATACTTTCGTGGATGCTTACGCCCTCTTGCGATATCGCTCACTCTCATATCGTGTCACTAGCTGTGCAACGTGACGGCTATGTCCCTGAGTAGTGACTTGATCGCGTCGTATGTGGCGAAGGAGATGCCCACGGCGATGGGCCCCTTCACCCAGTTCATGCTGAGGCCTTTGAAGAAACCTCGCCAGCCTTCAGTTCTGGAAATATATATTCCTATATTATTAAACAATCAAAGAGAAAGCAGTTCACATGCAGCGAACCACGAGAAAGCAGTTTTCTCATGGCAGAAAGTATCATGGTAGGCATTTACAATAAGTGCCCAGTAAGTACCTGTAAATGCCCAATAAATGCCTAGTTTTGGGCATAAATAGGGAATTTATAAGAACTTTTTGGGCATTTATCGTAAATGCCCCGCATTTTGCCCATCTCTAATCATGGTAGAAAAACCCGAGGAATGGTATACCTAACGTTATTTATTTGACCGGGACCATCCATAAATTACGTCACATGAAATTAATGATTTTTTGACCCCTCCCCCGTCCTTGTCACAGCTGGTCACATTTGTGAGACTCCCCCATTCCCTAATGTGACGTCACATATTTTGCAATTTTACATCTAGAGTTGCAAATGTTTTTTAGTTCAAAGTTCGTGTTTTAATACTTAGATTATAAGATTTTGAAATGTCACATCACGAAATTAAGGTCCCTCTCACTCCCTTGTCGCACAATGTCACACTTCGTCGACCCCTCCGTTCTCCTTAACGTGTGACTTAATTTATGTACGGCCCCTTATTTGGTTGTTCAAATCTGACATCTTTCATATAAAACACAGATGATGTAGGCAAGTTTAAATCACGTGAACACATTTGTCGCTAAAGAAATGTCTTTTTTATCACGGACTTACTAATTATCATTCAATGGGGTGTAAGTGGTTCATCAAGATCTTTGAACCAAAGCCAACTTTACCTGCACGTGGTGCACCCTGCTGACTGACAAACGAATCTCTGGCGAAAAGAGAGGTAGGGAGCGTAATTGTAAGCTACCCGACTGGGGAATGTACCTCCACCTCACAGAATACCGCAGCCAAATAACAATTCCCTTGAGGGTTGTTGTGTTCCTGCGAGTGAGTGAGGTCACCAGAAAGAAAGGAAGGAGATGCTGCGTTCGCAGCGGGGGTGGCGGCGCGCGAGCAATATTTTATGTTGCAAGCGTTAATATGGTTACGGTAACCGCTTCACATCAGGCGGGCCGTATGCTTGTCTGCCACCCAAAGTAGTATAAAAAAAAAATAATAATAATAATAATAATGGAGTTCGGATTTGCGGCCAAGCGACTGGCGGAATCAAAAGTGTAATTGTATAATAATATACAACGTTGCCGTAGCGTATTAGACGATTGGCGAATTACAGGTTTTAGTTACACGACAATTTTTTTGACTTGCTCTGATACTATATTATATCGAGCTCAAAATCAAAGCGCGTTTTAGAAAATCCTCAATACAACGCCATCTGTTGAGAAAAATTGGAACTATTTCTACTGGGTATTATATTAACTCTGGATGCATTTTTCGTGAATTTTGTATTAAAATCGACTTCCATTCTTATTTTAAGCTGCCCGATCGGGGAAGTATCTTCACCTCACAGAATACCGTAATCAAATAACGATACCTTCGACGGTCGTAGTGTTTCTGCGAGGGAGGGAGGTCACTAATAAGTGAGCGGGCGGACCGTATGCACGTTTGCCACCTGATGTAAAAAAAAAAAATCGTAACGATCCATAGGTAGGGTGCGATGAGAGCTTACAGTCGGATTTGTCAGTTTAGTGGTATAAATAAATAAATATTGTCAGACAAATTATACATTGCCATCTAGCCTCAAAGTAAACGAAGGTCGTGTTATGGGTACTAGACATCTGATAAATATACGTAAATACATTTTTTTTTGTAAATACTTATGATACATAGAAAACACCCAGACCAAAACAAACAGCCATGTTCATGCACACAAATGTTTGTCCTGTGTGGGAATCGAACCCACGAGCGCTGGTGTCGAAGCCGCGTCATTGCCCGCTACGCCACCGAGCTCGTCAAAAATAAATAAAGGAAGGTAAAGCCGGCGGTCGTGTACCTGTAGACGGTCCGCACGGTCCCGCGGATGGTGTCGTGCGTGTACCGGCCGCGCTGGTCGCGCGCGCTGGTCTGCAGCCGGCGCCGCACGATGTCGAGCGGGTACGACGCCGTCTGCGCCAGCGCGCCCGCCGCGCCGCCCAGCACCACGTTCACCGGCGCGCTCTGCACCACGCCGAAGTACTCTGCGGGGGATTCATCACCTCATTTCAGTCTCCACTGCAGGAGCGCGACCCTCTCTCGTCCGTCTCGGACGGAAGGAAGATTCGGCGTACCCTCCCCGCGCTCGCCGGACGGGTTGGGGAGGCCCGATCGATGTTTTATAATGTATTTCTCTCGGTCGCCTTCTACGACATCCACGGGAAGAGACGGAGTGATTCTATTCTAGTCTGCCGGAAACCACCCGGCCAGGTTCACCACCTTAAAACTTGTATCTATAATATAAAAATGAATTGGTGCACGTGTTGCTAAGCGCAAATGTCGACAACGGCTGAACCGATTTCGGTAATTCTTTTTTTAGAATATTCCTTGAAATACGAATATTGTTCTTCCGGAGAGAAACAATTGTTGTATTTGTCGTCGCCCATATTTCTGGACAATTTCCCCAACGCCATCTAGTCACAATAAAGCGAAATACTTGTCCTATGGCTGCTAGACGACTGATAATCTTGTTTTTTTTTTGGGCCGAGAGCATGTACGGTCCCAATCGTCACATCATATAAATTAGTGATTACATAGCATCTTAGGGCCTAAACACATAACCACGTCGCGGCGACGCGCCGCAACGTAACGCTCCACCGAGCGTTGCGTTGCAGCGCCGCGAAACAAAGCGTTGCCATACAGGGCAACCATTTTTTTGTGATGTTTTAATGTTGTTGAATGTATGTAAAAAAATATCAATCAATCAATCAATCAATAAACATTTATTTGCTCAAAATGTAGGTACATATATAGATGGCATTAAACAATTTCCCATGTACATTTTGTCTTGTATAAGACATGCAAACATAATCTTTTATATAAATAATAAATTCTTTTATATAAATTACAACCATTTAAAATATTTGTGTCTATTAAAATATTAAAATAATTATTCTCAAATGTCGTATTGGAATGTCAACAATATCAATACTAATAATTACTAATTATCAGATTATGCAATATTAGTTAATAATTAATAATAGCAATATAAATCAAAGAATGTCATTTAAAAGTATAAGTCAAAGAATGTCATTTAAAAAATCATTAATTGAATAATAACATTTTTCGGTCAGAAATAGTGTTAATTTATTTTTAAAATTTTTTAATGTCAAATCCCTAATGCTTTTCGGTAATTTATTAAATATCCTAGGGGCCATTCCCATAACACTCCCACTAAACATAGTAGTATTGTGCGATATGTGCCGAATTTTGTCTTTATTACGAGCCGAATTAAGAAACTCATATTGTTGTAGATTTGATTTTACAAAAATTGACAACTCATATATATACACACAAGGAAAAGTGAGAATTTTTAGGCTTTTGAAATGAGGCTCGCAAGACTCAGTAGGGTGAAGTCTACAAATTGCTCTAATGCATTTTTTTTGTGCCTTGAACACATTCTCCTTTCCTGTGGAGTTCCCCCAAAATATAACTCCATATCTCAAAGTGGATGCAACGTAGCTATGATAAGCTGTTAGGACTGTTGCTCGATTGACTACTTTGTTTAGCATATATAATGCGTATGAAAATTGGTTAAGTCTTTTGCAGATACTTTCAATTTGTGATTTCCATGACATATTTTTGTCAATGTATAGTCCAAGAAATTTCGTAACGTCTGTCTCCTTGATTGTATTTCCTAAATATTTGATGTCTACATTAATTAAGTTTTTGCGTGGTCTTTGTGTGAATGTCATCGATTTGGTTTTATCTAGATTTATTATAAGGTTATTGTATTGCAACCATTGGATTACTTTATTTAAAGTTTCATTGATTTCCCTTTCATATAAACAATTATTTTTACATTCTAGAATTATGGTACTGTCGTCTGCAAATAGTACCATAGGGTGTTCTACAGTCTTTGGGAGATCGTTTATATATATTAAAAATAGGAGTGGGCCTAATACACTCCCTTGTGGAACTCCAAATTTTACTTCCTTTGGGTCAGAAACATATGTTTTTTCATTTTTACTTTTACTACATATTCTTTTGATGTGAGTCACTTGTGATCTATTAGTCAAATATGATTTAATTAAATTAAGTACATTGCCTCTAACTCCATATTTATATAATTTATCTATTAAAATGTCATGATTCACAAAGTCAAAGGCCTTCGTCATGTCCATAAATAATGCAGTTACTTGTATCCCTTTATCTACACACGTAAGAATTCTACATAGAAAATCGTAGATTGCCATATTGATAGTCTTTTGCTTTCGAAAACCTTTTTGTTCTTCCGCAAACAAATTTTGTTTTTCAAAAAATGTGTATAATGCTTCGTAGATAACATTTTCGAATATTTTAGAGAAAGTTGGTAATAAAGCTACAGGTCTATAAAAGTTCATGTTTTCCCTATCTTCTTTCTTAAAATGCGGCTTGACGACAGTTATTTTGAGTTTTTCCGGATATATTCCTAATACTATGCAGATATTAACTATATGGGCTAGTACTGGAGCAATGATATCAGCTACTACTTTCAACACCTGTGTATTGATTTCATCGTAAACCGGTACTCTTAGTATTCTTTAAAGATTTAATTTTTAGATAAATGTCATTTTCTATTACTGGCATCATAAACAAAGAGTTATCATTGCAATTTGTCAATGTCATTTTACATTTATTACTTTTTTTCGATAAGACTTCGTCAACAAAATAGTTATTAAATGTGGTCGCTATATCCAGGGGCTTGTCTATTATTGTATTATTTACTTTAATCCTCGTTATATTTTCTTTGGGAAGATTCAGTTTCGATTTATTAATAACGTTCCAGGTTGCTTTTGATTTGTTTTTGGAACTATTAATGTAATGTGAATTTTGGGCTTTTTTTGTCAATTTTATAATTTTGTTAAGGCGCTTAGAATACTGCTTAAATTTAATTTTTGCTTTGATGCTGGGATTTAATCTGTATTCCCAAAGTAGTTGCCTTTTTCGTTGGCTGCATTTTTTGATACCCTGTGAAACCCATGTTTGTTTCGATGTTGTGAATATTCTTTTCCTTTCTATTGGAAAACATAAATCATAAAATAATTTAAAAATGTCATAAAAATTATTAAATGCATCATTTGCATCCGTACTTTCATAGACATCACTAAAACTAAGACTAGCTATGCAATTTCTGAATTTGGTTATATTTTCCTTACTGTAGTTGCGTTTTGTTGTATACCAGAATGAGAATCTCGGCGATTGCTTTACTGGACATTTAATGAGTTGGGCCGTATGATCAGAAAGCGCTAAATCAATAACTTGTGTATCGTTTCTCTTGAAATTATGAAAGATATTATCAATGCAGGTTCCACTATCAAGGCGCGTTGGTTGCTTAATACCAATATTCAAATTGTATCCATAGATAATGTCAGTAAAATTATAAAATGTCATATTATTTTTTAACATGTCAATATTAAAATCTCAAATAGCAAAAATGTTACATTTCCTTAACATTAAAGTTTGATTAAACGCTTGCTTTACGTTACTTTTTGTACACTATGTGCGTCGCAGTGCACACTGCAAAATTCTGCGTAGCGGCGGGCGGCACTGCCGATTTTGGCGGTGCGGCGCCGCAACGCGAGTATGTGTTTTGGCGGTGCGGCGCCGCAACGCGAGTATGTGTTTTGGCGGTGCGGCGCCGCAACGCGAGCATGTGTTTTGGCGGTGCGGCGCCGCAACGCGAGTATGTGTTTTGGCGGTGCGGCGCCGCAACGCGAGCATGTGTTTTGGCGGTGCGGCGCCGCAACGCGAGTATGTGTTTTGGCGGTGCGGCGCCGCAACGCGAGCATGTGTTTTGGCGGTGCGGCGCCGCAACGCGAGTATGTGTTTTGGCGGTGCGGCGCCGCAACGCGAGTATGTTATTCGCGCATACTGCAACGGCTAACGGCGTCGAAGCTGAATCCGCCCTTGCTTGCGATATTTAATATTACGAGCGTATACATGGCTACGGTAACCGTTTCACATCAGGCGGACCGTGAGCATGTCTGCCACCCGAGATAGTATTTATTTCAAATCAAGGCGTCGCCTCAGGAGCAATTTACTACAATACAAATACAAAATAATTTATTAGCAATAAATATGGTAAATTTTAAACAGATGTTATTGTAAAATAAATCACCAGCCTATTTAGCCATTATAAATAGCATGCAAATTTAACAAATTTTAGCATAATTAAAAATATTTAGAATCAATTCTAAATATTTTTAATTATGCTAATATTATATACAAATTTAATATTAATCGATCAATCGATTAATATCAAATTTGTCAATAATAAAATCGTACATCACTATCACAGTCTATTAATTAAATCACTGTAAAATCACATTCAAATAGTGATCCATTGTAATAGTTTACGCGATTAGGTTTGGTTTGGAATTATGTTGAGATCACGAACAATAATGCATTGTGTGGTATATATCTAATGTTTTCAGATACTTGCACTGTTCTCAATTTAAAAAAAAAAGTATCTATTAATGGAACTATAGGTCTATTTGTATAAATTATGCCTGTATTTATATTAATATGTGACCGTTTCTTTAAATAAATAAAATAAAATAATGTCACTGGAATCAAATAGAACTTAACTAAAAAATGAAAATAATATAATTGATTTAAAAATTCAGTTTACGGCACCTGTAGTAACCGTATCACCCTAAACCTTGTCAAACATCATCATCATCAGGTCCATTTTAGTCTCCACTACAGGAGCACGACCCTCTATCGTCTGTCCTAGAGGGAAGCAGGATTTTGGCCTACACTCCCCACGCTGGCCAAACGAGTTGGGGAGGCCTGATCGATATTTGATAATGTATTTCCCTTAGTCGCCTTGTACGACATCCACGGGAAGAAACGGAGTGATTCTATTCTAGTCTGCCGGAAACCACACGGCCAAACATAATAATGTAATTTAGTCCAAACTCACCGATGTACTTCTGTTTGAGCGTGTCGTACGTGTAGAAGGAGACGCCGGCGTACGGGATCACGCCCAGCACCGTCGCCACGTAGCCCCTGGCGGACAGACACACACACGGCTGCTTCACGGAGCGATCCTACCGGACATTATGTTCGGAAAGATCGTTCATTAAACCACAGTATAAGTAATAGTACTACGTACAGTATGGCCGCTCCCTGCCGCTCTCTCGTGTCGACCTCACCTCCCCTCTGAGACAAATCTGGAACAGTTTGTATTGCGGCGCACGCACACACGCTCATTCACGCTCTGCACAGACGTCATTGTGTATATAGTAGTAAACGACGCGACATTTGAATGGAGTGGCAGGGGTGTGATTAAACAAACATTTTTGGCTTATTAATATTTTTGCTAATTTATTTATTTCTTATGTAAATGTATAGGCTATTTGACCAACATTTTTTTCGGTTTGATATATTTGGACTTTGCCGAAAACGCTCCATACAAAAAGCTACTGAGTTAAGACGTCACAGGTTTGTATTTTGTAGGCATCAAATCAGAAATTTGTACGACAGCTATGTTAAATATGACGTTTATGTAATTAGTATCATTATAAAAGTTAAGTATTTTTTATTGCTTCTCCAATGGAAATATATTTTTTTAATAATTTCATACTTTTAAAATGTACTTTCCCGCCAAACTTTGATCGACCCTAAAATAAGTCGGACGCAAGATATTAGAATGAAAGTTTGCAGAATGTTTATAGTTTTGTGTATTTTACTATATTGTTAAATAATTTATACAATTTTTAACATTGTCAAATAGCCTATTGTTCTTGCAAAATAACAATTAAATAAGTATTAATCCACTTATTATTACTAATCTTCATTTATTATTGCTTAATTGTTTTTTTATGACGTGAATCATCATCATCATAATCAGGTCATTTTAGTCTCCACTACAGGAGCACGACCCTCTCTTGTCCGTCCCAGACAGAAGGAGGATTCAGCCTACACTCCCCACCTTGGGGAGGCCTGATTGAGGTTTGATAATATATGTCCCTTAGTCGCCTTGTACGACATCCACGGGAAGAGACGGAGTGATTCTATTCTAGTCTGCCGGAAAACTTAATGACGTGAATAAGTCTTTAAATTTGCTTCCATAGATCCATAAATTTATTACGATAAGTATGTATGTATGGACTATGGAACAGGAGAGCAGTGCAGGGAAGGTGGAAGTGCTGCCATTTTGAGATAATTTTAGTGCATATAACGTATTCACGTACAACACACGGCCGTGCCCATGACACAGCCACACCAAATATTTGAGTTGAGTTTGGGACAACAACTTATCAACATAAAAAATAATTTCATTTATTTTGCATTTAAGCCAAAAAAAATCTGTTTAATGAATTCTTCCAAACATAATGTAAACACGTAACCATTGGCCTATCATTCAAATAGACGTCGGGTTTAATACGAACTTCACGAAAATAGTGTCCAAGAGTTAAATCGTTTGAAACCTACTGAAGATAGTTCCAATTTGTGTCAACAGATGGCGTTGTTCTTTTATCATTTGACATTTTAAAATACTGACATTTAGCGTATATGAAATTTTGCGAATTTGTCTTTATGAGTTTCTGACGATTTACGAATCTGACATTTTGTTTGTGATGAAATCTGCCGATCTGGCAATATGCGTGTCTCACATTTCCCGTATCTGACATTGATCAGATGAATACTTCCATTAATAAATTGAATTTCGTTTGGTTCGAACACTTTTGAGCACAGGCCCGAAATATATTTAAGGCGGCGCGTCCCGGCTTCGCACGGGTCCATCCATAAGATTTTTTATATATTTTATTTAGCAATAAATATAGCCTATGTTACTCAGGGTGAATGTAGCTTTCCAATGGTGAAATAATTTTTGAAATCGGCACAGTAGTTTTTGAGTTAATTCATTACAAACATACCCACACACAAAAAACAAATCTTTCGTCTTTATAATAGTAGTGTAGTTAGGAAGTCCATGGTAGGCCCAAGGCATGTTCTTCCCGTATGGTGCTAACATACATCACGAATTTGGGGTTTAGTCGCCAAATGTCAAATACTGGAAATGTCAGACGAGTTAAAAATGGCAGATTCTACAAATGTCAATTCTATAAATGCCAGATTATAAGAACGCCAGATTCTACAAATGTCAAATTCTATAAATGCCAGATTATAATAACGCCAGATTCTACAAATGTCAGATTCTATAAATGCCAGATTTAGCCAGATTCTATAAATGTCACATTCTATTAATGTCTGATTTTTGTTAAAATTGGAATATAATAATTTTCTTAAGGTATGTATAAAAATTATGCTAATTTCAAAATCTTGCATTAAAATATTTGTATGCGAACAATTGTTTTATGCAAAACATTCAAATGTGCTTTTAGAAATTGACATTATATTAGATGATCATCAATTTTATAAAAAAACTTCACTTTGATCATAAAAAAATCTGCATTGATCGCAAGTGAATAAATTATACACGCTCTAAAGAAAATTATTATATTGCAATGTTAACAAAAATCTGACATTAATAGAATCTGGCATTATTAGAATCTGGCGATTTAAACTCGCCTGACATTTCCAGAATCTGACATTTGTCGACTAACCCAATACAAACGTTAGTAGACAAATTTACATACCCACGGGAGTGCGATACAAATGACATCACGAGGGATGTGATCTGTGCTAATTGCCGAATAACATATACTACTGTTTAAACTGCATATACTATCATAAAAACTGCATATACTATAGTAGAAGCGCCGAACATAGTAAGTTTCTTGATTTCCCACGATCGTTAATATCTCTTAGGTGACGGCGAATGTACCTGCAGAAGGACTCCAGGTCTACAAGTGCCGTCCCCCCGCGACCAATACCTGTAGAGCGTGCGCGCGCGCCAGATCCAAGGTACTATGTATGTATGTACTGTGTGTATGTACTATGTGTGTATGTACTATGTGTGTATGTACTACGTGTGTATGTACCTGTAAAGCGTGCGCGCGCCCTCGTGCGCCACCACCTTGTGGAACACCTGCCGCAGGCTGCCGTACTGTCTGTATGTACTATGTGTGTATGTACCTGTAGAGCGTGCGCGCGCCCTCGTGCGCCACCACCTTGTGGAACACCTGCCGCAGGCTGCCGTACTGGCTGGCGGAGGTGACGGCCATGCGCGCGCGCGCCAGGTCCAGCGGGTACGTGGCGCTCTGTGACGTCACGCCCGCCAGCGACCCCGCCACCAGGTGCAGCACGGGGTGCGCCCTGCCGGGGAATACACACTTACACTCACTCTCTACTGAGGCGAGTGTACGATATACAGTTAGAAGCCGACTACACGTCAAGCCACCGATACTTTTCGTGCTTTTCTTGGATCATTAGTTTCCAACCCGCCCACCATACCTACCATGGCTCTATTTTTGGACATGTCCAAAGCTTTCGATTTAGTTCATTTATAAAAATATATAAAAAATATTGAAAGCTATGGTAAAGAGGAATGGCACCTAACTGGTTAAGTAGTTACTTAGATGGAAGAATGCAATGAACTGGACTTAGTGGAATTGTAATCAATGAGAATATTACAGTTCGTTCTCGCTAAAAATAAATAGATGTGGAGTGCCACAAGGCAGTATCACAGGTCCATTGTTATTTCTATGTACATAAACGACGCTACTAAGGCAAGTATACGATATAGATATCGAAGCAAACTTCACGTCAATCCGAGCAATGATCCCGCTACTAGGTGTAGCACGGGATAGGCACTGCAAAGTCTACGCCAACCTCTACTAAGGCAAGTGTACGATAAAGAGATAGAAACAAATTTCACGTCACGCCGATAATGATTTCGCTACTAGATATAGCATGGGGTAGGTCCTGCAAAATCAACGCCGACTTGCATCAATGGCAAGGTTAGAGACACTCTCTACTAAGGAAAGTGTACGATAATGGGATAGAAGCAAACTCCACGTGAATCTGTACTAACTTGGCGCTGGCGGGCGTGTCGACGTGCAGCACTCTCTTCCACTGCTCGTGCGCCGTGAACTGTATGGCGGCGTAGGGCACGATGCGCGCCATGGTCGCGCTGTTCCCGCGCCACAAGGCCGCCACGCCCTCCGAGCGCGCGCTGTGCAGCAGGAAGTTCACCGCCGCGCGCCACGAGTACGGGATCTGGCTGGAGACAATCACCACACCGGTCGGATGATAGCCCACTACTGTCTGTTCGTCGACAGTTGATAAATACTACGAGAAGTCTCCAAATAACGATTGTCGCTTAAGTGTCGCATTCTGTATGACGAGAGGTCACGTGTGTCGCAATCTCCGTGCGCTGACCGTGTTTTATGGTACGAGGCATGCAGCGGTGGTCGAGCGCAGGTCGTTGGCGCGACAAAATCTTTAGTATATCGATAAAAATATTTAGCGGCTCGCAATCTATGATGAAATTAGAAACCCTGGTTTTTTATCAGACGAACAGATTATAATTTATAAACGCTAGGAAATAAATGATTCGCATTTAAAGACCTCCGACTGGAATCAGTTATTGCGGTTATCAAAATAAATAAATTAATATTCTTGGACGATTTACACACTGCCGTCTAGTCCCAAACTAAACTAACTGCCGTTTGTCTAGTCCTAAACTAAGTTACTGATATTATACGTAAATACATTTTTTTTTTGTAAATACATATAAAACACCCAGACCAAGACAAATAGACATGTATAAACACACAAATATTTGTCTTGTGCGGAGATCGAACCCGCCACACGGAGTCAAAATGGACATGGTTAGCCATTCGACCACCGGGGTCATCAAATTTCAAAATTGTTTCAATCCTATCTATTTTATACAAATATAGAAGCAATTCTTGTTTGTACTCGTACTAGCTTGCACCCACGACTTCGCACACGCACGTGTATCTTGGAATCCCGTGGGAACTTTCAAAATCTTCTCTCAGCGTAACCTGTTTGCCAAATGTCAACCCGATCCGTCCAGTGGTTTGATATGGACATTGACACATCAGGCAGTAATGGTTGCCTTATATAAAAACAGAAGAAGATGTGTTACTGACCCGACAGGCGGGTTAAATCGACAAATGTCAGATTCTGGAAATGTCAGCCGAGTTTAAATCGCCAGATTCTATGAATGCCCGATTCTATAAATGTCAGATTCTATAATCGCCAGATTCAAATAATGCCAGATTCTATAAATTTCAGAATTTTATTAAAATTGCAATATAATAATTTAGTTAGAACAGCGTGTCCAAAAACTCTGCTGTAATTATTTCCTAAAAATTTTGATAACATTATATCTATTAAAATGCCAATTTCTAAAAGCACATTTAAATATTTTGCATAAAATAATTGTTCGCATATAAATATTTTAATGCAAGTTATTGAAATTAGCAAAATTTATATGCACGCCTTAAGGAAATTATTATATTCCAATTTCAACAAAAATCTGACATTTATAGAATCTTACATTATGTACTAGAATCTGGCGTTTATAGAATCTGACATTTGTAGAACCTGGCATTTCCAGAATGTGGCATTTATAGAATCTGGCGTTTTAAACTCATCTGTCATCTGTGGACTAAACCGACAGACGGTTGACAGACGTCCTGTCTTAACTATGAACATTGAATTTGAATAGCTGTATGTGTAAATCTATATATAAAAAAAAAATATCCCTATTAAGTTTCGTCACGAAATTAATAATTTTATCAATATAATTCCGACCGATGCAGATAATAAATAAATAAATAATAAATATTTTCGGACAATTTACACAGCGCTATCTAGTCCCAAATTAAGCGCAAAGCTTGTGTTATGGGTACTAGACAACTGACAAATGTACTTAAATACATTTTTTTTTTGTAAATACATACTTATAATACATAGAAACGCCCAGACCAAGACAAACAGACATGTCCATGCACACAAATGTTTGCCTTGAGCGGGGATCGAACCCGCGAACTCGAAGTCAAAGTGGCCATTGCTAACCATTCGACCACCGAGCTCGTCATGTTTGAAAAGTTTTTTTTTCTTTTTATACTACGTCGGGTGGCAGACAAGCATACGGCCCATCTGATATGAAGCAGTTACCGTAGCCATATTAACGCTCGCAACATAAAATATCGCTTGCGCGCCATCACCCCCGCTGCCAACGCAGCATTTCCTTCCTTTCTGGTGACCTCACTCACTCGCAGGAACACAACAACCCTCAACGGAATTGTTATTTGGCTGCGGTATTCTGTGAGGTGGAGGTACATTCCCCAGTCGGGTAGCTTACAATTACGCTCCCTACCTCTCTTTTCGCCAGAGCTTCGTTTGTCAGTCAACAGGGTGCACTGAGTGCACGTCAAGTTGGCTTTGGTTCAAAGATGTTGATGAACCACTTACACCCCAATATATTGAAATTGATATTGTAATGTAATTTACAAATTTAATTTTAATTTTGACTTTATAATTTAATTTAATTTATTTTTATTTATCGTAAAATAATTAGTTTTTATGGGTGTACGAGTATATGCCTGAAAATAAAGATATATATTATTTGTATCTCTTTTTAGTCACGGGTTAAGCCCGGTAGGCGAACGTGGGGATATAGATCCAACGCGTAGAGGCCCCTTTGAGAAGTTTGATGTAATTTTGTATATTATTATTATAAAGCATGAGAGTGGAGTATACTCACGAGGTCTGGAAGTTGATCTTGGTCCTGTCGAGCGGCGCGATGGCCGTCTTGGCGATGGCGCCGGCCACCGCGCCCGCCACCAGCGACGTCACCACCACCGTGGCCCGCGGCAGCGCGCGGTGCGCCTCCGCGTGCCCCGCCGGGGCCTTGGGGCCCTCTGGGGACAACGGCTCTTACAGTAGGGCATAACGTACGAAGCACACAGGAGCTCGACATAAATAAACCCATCCATGAACTGGCTACGGTCCACGTTAAATATTTATTTTATTCTGTTTTTTTGTATTTGTTGTTATAGCGGCAACAGAAATACATCATTTGTGAAAATTTCAACTGTCTAACTATCACGATTCATAAGATACAGCCTGGTGACAGACGGACGGACGGACGGACGGGACGGACGGACAGCGGAGCCTTAGTAATAGGGTTCCTTTTTACCCTTTGGGTACGGAACCCTAAAAAGTAGCCGAATATTCATGGCATCTCTAGTAATGACTCTTTATTTCTCTAAAAATATGTTAAAAAAGTAATTTGTATGCAAATATCATTAACCTTCAACCGAATGATCCAACTTTATTTTGACAAGTCAATGAGACCTTTGACTTGTGTTTATCGCACCGACGACTTACACTATCATGTTATTATCTATTACACACGCGATATGTATTTTGAAAACTACAATAGATCGAGTTATCGGAGTAGTAAATTATAATCCACATTTATATAGTAGCCGAGGGCCAGGTTCACCGACTTTTGAAACAGCTGTTTAACAGCTAAACAGGCCGATTAAGGGTTAAAATTCACATATCGCTCATTCACAGCAATAAGGTCACAACTTATAGTGCCACAAACTTATCTGACCCGGTGGCCAAATTTAGAACTAAAGCCGCCATCCTGAAAGGTTAGTATTGCCAGGTACAATTAATTTATTTACTTTTTCTATACATACAATAAAAAAATCGTCAACGAGTTGTTTCTGTGCAATATTATAACTAAAATAGCTATGATCGCGACTTAACGTGGTGCATTTTTAAAACTAATCAACAAAAAAATAGAAGGTAATTGATATTTAATTGAAACACCACACAACACAATTAATCAGTATATCAATGCTATTATTTTAACAGTGTATATATTTCTTTGATTTTAATGTTTCTTCTAAAACGGGCGGCATTTCGTTTAATGGTAACACTTAAGTCGATCGTACCGCCCCCGCCACCGGGCCAGATAAGTTTGTGGCACTGTACATGTATGTGGTCGTTTTTTTTAAGTGAAAACTTCTTTAGCGGCGTTGTGCACTTTTTGGGATGGGTAAAAAATGTTCAACTCGCCGGCGTGGCGTAAGAGAGGAAGTAATATCCTCCTCTCTTTTAACCGCGCGGCGAAAATGTACGCCTGCACAATAAATAGCGGGATGTTTATTTTTAATGTAATATAAATTGTCATGTTTGTGTACGATAAAGCAATTCGTGCGAAATTATTCCCTAACCATTCCAAAATATTCAAAAATGCACAACGTTAATGTTCAAGTTTTTACTACTGCCTGGTCTATCACTCAGACCAAGACAATCAGACATGTTCACGTATACAAAAGTTTAGCTTGTACGGGGATAGAACTTGCGACCTCGGAGTCAAAGTAACCGTTGCTAACCGACCACCGTACTCGTCGAGAAAAAAATACTTACAAATTTATTATCACTAGGCAGAAAACGTGCAAAAAAACCGCCGCGGGCGGTAGGTGATAGCACCGCCACGACAACAGATTACACGCAGTTAATAGATTGCAGATAGTATTCACTATCACTAATATTATCTAACGGGCAATGCCAAGCATGCGACGACACACATACGAAGAACAAAGTCCGATCTTTATTGGCAGATCACTTTCGTGCGGCTTTATGGGGAGCTAATTGAAAGTTATTTGGTCGGTGACACCTGCTTTAACAGAACTCTAGCAGAAGAGCTGCAGGCTATCATAAAGGTCTACGACCCTCGCTAAACATCGAAATATATGAAATAAATTTATAAAATTCAAGCAATTTATATTTATTACTGTGAGGTAACAGGTTTTGGGTCGCGACTGATAATGAACCGGCTACACGTCACAGAGTACTCACAACCAGATGGTACATTGTTAAAAACTTTACTATTTTTTTGTGTTATTGACGAGCCCGGTGGTGTAATTGGTCGCATCTGGTTTACATTATACATTCACCCTGATAAAGATCTCCGATTGAGATCATTAATTTTATTTATAACCATCTCCGCCAACCCGCAGTTGAGCAGCGTGATGGAGTATATATCCAAACCCCTTCGATTGAGGGGAGACCCGTATCCCAGCAGTAGGATGAATAGGGTTGATTAAAAATTTTAAGATCGCAGATCGTTCTAGTTTTATGTATTTTACGTTACTGATAAAGAGTTTTTATAATTTTAGAACATTGGTCACTTGCCTATTTAATTGACTTGTATAGTTCCTGAGTGAAATCAAAGTCAAAAATCAAAATCAAAATATTCTTTACTTGGACCTTGGACTTTATAAAGCACTTAGAAACGTCATATAAATTAAATAAAAGTACATGTATCTAAATTATTACTACTCTAATATTAGTGAGTAGTTCAATTGTACTAGTTCACCTTACAAGCCGGTTCTTGTCACTCACTCTTTCTTGTCCCATATAGTTCACTGCGTCATTTAGTTCAATCGAGTGACAAAGAGTTAAAAGAACGGAAATACATAAAGAGTACGAGCTAGAATGAGAGAGATACGTTGTAATGCCAAAATTGCTAGCGATAGAGAGCTAAAAGGACGGAAGATTCTGAAATTATTCGAGATAAAACGAGACAGATAGTTTCGTGCGTGGTTGACTGACCGAATTAGAACTCGAAGGCTAAGGACATAAGAACCACAAGCTGTTAGCGAAAATATGCTATAGTAGTAAAGATACAGGGCTCAATTTTGATATTAATTATTATTTTAACCACAAAATAATTTCTTTTTACTCAAGGTTGACAGTCCTAAGCCTGTGAAAAGTTTGAAGGAAAATCAATATTTGAAAGGGAATTTATAAAATATTTAATTAGTTATACTTATTTAATGCGGAAAGGCAGTGGGTGCAGATGAGATTCCCATAGAGGTCATCAAAGCTATGGATGATTTCGGAGTACACATAATGCACACCTTATGCTCCAAAATATGGGTAACTGGGACCTGGGCAATGGAATGGGCGCACTCTCTATTCATGCCTCTCCACAAAAAAGGTTCAACACGTAAGTGTAACAACTACCGTCTGATTTCCCTCATTTCACATAGCAGCAAAATACTTCTGCATATCCTACACACTAGGCTACAAGCTTACATAAGCAGTGAAATAGCTCAAGAGCAGGCAGGTTTCGTCAGGGGTCGTGGAACTCGTGAGCAAATACTCATAATAAGGCAAATTATCGAGAAATCCAGAGAGTTCAACAAACCATTATACATCTGTTTTGTTGACTTTCGAAAGGCTTTTGACACTGTCGTCTGGTCAAAATTGTGGCAGGTGCTGCTTGAAATGGGAGTACCTCAACACCTGGTATGGTGGATGGATTCGACTCCGAGCACTTTAAAACACAATCTGGAGTCCGACAGGGATGCATATTGTCACCTTTGCTATTCAATATTTATACTGAATACGTCATGCGAATTGTTCTAGAAGGATGGGACAAGGGCATATCGATTGGGGGGAGGTTAATATCCAACTTACGTTACGCCGATGACACAACTCTTCTCGCAACATCTGAGGAAGATATCAGTGATCTGTTGCATATACTGGAAGCCACTAGCTTAGAATTCGGACTCGCACTAAATCGCAATAAAACAAAAATGATGATAGTGGATAGACAAACTGACAATGCCACAGGCACCACAAGAATCGCGAACTGTGAAGTGGTTAACAGTTACATTTACCTGGGCTCCACGATCACCAACTGCGGAGGCTGCGAAGACGAAATTAAACGGCGTTGTGCTATGACTCGCTCGGCTGCCCAGAAGCTAGACAAGATTTGGAAAGACCGACGTATTACTAAAAACACTAAAGTACGCCTTATGAATAGCCTGGTCTTTCCGATCTTTTTGTACGCAGCAGAGACCTGGACATTGCGGATGCAGGACCGACGCAAAATCGATGCCCTGGAAATGTGGTGCTGGAGACGCCTCCTCAGAATCAGTTGGACGGCTCGAAGAACTAACGTGTCCATCCTCAAAGAACTTGGTGTAAGACAGGGGCTTTCGTCGCTTGTGCAACTACGAATCCTCAAGTTCTTTGGACACGTTAGCAGAAACCTTGACGCCATGGAGAGATTGGTAGTGCAGGGACTGGTCGAAGGCAAGAGAGCGCGCGGTCGATCGCCAACCAGATGGACCGACTTTATAAAATCAGTCACCAAAACATCAGTGACAGAATGCGCTCGTCAAGCCACCAACAGAGACCGGTGGAGAAGGATCGCGGGAGCAGCAACCGCCATGGGGAGCGACAATGGGTGACCACGACCACTCTGTCAAGAGTGAACGACTAAAGAAGAAGACTTATTTAATACAAAAATACAATGTCATCAAAATAATGCAATAGAACTGAGAAGAATGTAGAAGGAAACAGTCAATAGAACTACTGAGTCGATTGAATCAAAGATACATTGAACTAAACTGAAATAGTGAGTCAAAAGAACTACAGAAGTAATTGAACTAAATGAACTAGATGAGTGATATAGTTCATTTGCGTCAAAAGAACTGCATCACTCTTTTCAGTTCAGTGAACTGTTTTGCGCAAGTCTACTATTTAAATTCCCTTTTAAGCCTAAAGAGATGGGTAGCAAGTGACACAGTGGTAGAAATGTGTGGTGGGCCCAAAAAAGTTTGGTTGATTACGACGACAATAACCATCTGTGTTTGTTTACTCTGTGGCGTGTTTTTGACCTTCAACATGTTAATAATGAATATCTTTGCATTTATTATTTGCTAAAGCGATTAGGTTTGTTTACTGTATTAAATATATGTGTATACGTGACTTCGGTTTTGGTTGCGTTCCTCACACACTACTATTTTTATAGCACATCGGGTAGATTTTGAGTACGAAATGCTACACGATTTTCAGTGCGTTTTGGAATTTTAATTATTACGAATTTTCAATTTCAAAGTCAAAGTCAAAACTCCTTATTGCATAACTGAGTGTAACTTTTATTCTAGTATTATTTAGTTTTAGGTAATTTAGTTTTATTTGTATTTTATGTATTGTTATAGAATTTATTTTATCTATTTTAAGTTTATTTTACTTATAATTTGGTTATTGTTGTGACTAATAAATATAGTGTACAGATGATCTTAGACGTGCATAAGCACTTACAACTTACTTTTTCACCTTTGTCAGGTATCGCAAAAGACTTTAGGCGCGCGTGACTACCTACTTACATCACCACACAAACATGACATCGAAGTCGAAGAGATGTTGCATCTCTTTGCGCTCTATATAAATTATACCACGGGGAGTGCTCGGATGAGCTATTTGATTCGATACCTGCCGCCGAGTTCCACTATCGTACAACTCGCCATAAATTAAAATTCCATCCATATCATCTTGATAATTGGCGATCTACTACAGTACGCTTTTAAGACATTTTCTACCACGAACTGTGAAATTGTGGAATTAACTTCCCTCAGCAGTATTCCCAAATAAATACGCCATGGGGGCCTTCAAGAACGCAGTCAATTTTTCCCTTAAAAGGCTGGCAACGAATCGGCGACACCTTGGTGTTATTGCTAAGTGCTATGAGCGCTGGTGATTATTTTCCATCAGGTGACCCACATGCCCCCTTCCCCCCCCCCCCCCCCCCCCCGGACACAGACATGTGAATATATTATATGCACTAAAATGATGTCAAAATGGCATCGCTTCCTCCTCCCCCGCATGCAATGTTCCATAGTCCTTACTTAGCGTAATAAATTATTTGATCCTTCATCTATCCAGTGGTCTAATAAAATTTTGGATGGAGATGATAGATTTGTAGCTGCAACACCAAACTGTATCCCTCGATTTTGTTATCATTACACATTTTTCGATTGCCCCCGTATGGTAGCGAATGGAAGGACGTATTTTTTTTTTATAGCACGTCGGGTGACAGACAAGCATACGGTCTACCTGATGTAAAGCGGTTACCGTAGACATATGAACGCTCTTAACATGAAATAACGCTCGCGCGCTACCACCCCCGCTGCCAACGCAGCAACTCATTCCTTTTCTCGTGACCTCACTCACTCGCAGGAACACAACAACCCTCAAGGGAACCGTTATTTGGCTGCGGTACTCTGTGAGGTGGAGGTACTTCCCCAGTCGGGTAGCTTACAATTACGCTCCCTACCTCTCTTTTCGCCAGAGCTTCTTTTGTCAGTCAGCAGGGTGCACCGCGCGTGCAGGTGAAGTTGGCTTTGATTCGAAGATGTTGATGAACCACTTACACCCCACTTCTCTTTAAACTTAAATTTTAAACTTTATCTTTATCCGATACACAGCGACTTTCCATGAGATGATCCACTTAAGCGCACCCCCCCCCCCCCCCCCCCCCCATATAAAATAAAACTTCTTGGATTATAGTTATAGTACTTGGGGTATTCTGCATATCTACGTTTAAAAGTAGTAAAAGATATGTCACCATGGTGCGGCGCCGGCCTTTCCTCCCGCAGCAGCGGCACTCGCGCCTCGCCCATCGCCATCTCGGCCGCGGGCACCGGCACCACTCACGCTCCCACCACCATCACCGCCCTGGAACACACCAACCAATCCATTTATATACCTGGCAAAGACATTTATATCCATAGGGCTGCTGATGGGTCTAGGAAAACACTAATAATTGATGGTGCGAGCGAAGGGGTTTGCCCCGACCCTCATATAAAAAAAGGTTAAAAGTTCATAAAACGCTCGCAACTTGAAATATCGCTCGCGCACTGCCACCCCCTGAGGGAGGGGGGTCGATGAAGTGTGACATTGTGTGACAAGGGAGTGGGAGGGGTTCTAAATTTTGTGACGTGACATTTCAAAATATATTATAATCTAAGTGTTAACACGAACTTTGCACTTTTAACGAAAAACTCTAAAAAAATTGCAACTCTAGATGTAAATTTGCAAAATATGTAACGTCACACTAGGGAGGGGGAATCTCACAAATGTGACCAGCTGTGACAAGGACGAGGGAGGGGTCAAAAAATCATGAAATTCGTGTGACGTAATTTATGGATGGCCCCTTATTATGAAAATTAAATTACAACTTGAAGTGATTCGACCACTATGTGTCCCCCTCCAGGCCCCGAAGCTAGATCCGCCCTTGTCTACAGCTGCACTGCTCGCCATAGGCAGGGAATTCATCCTCACACATTGGAGCCTAAGTGGTCGCGTACTGTGCGGTTCCAGAGAAGTTTTCCCCGCGTACGGTCAAACTGTGGAATGAAATGCCTGTCGAGGTTTTCCCATGAGACTACAGCATGGGATTCTTCAAGATGGACGTGAAAGGGTTTTTACATGGATCGGCAACGCGCGTGTGTTGCCTCTTGTCTTACAGGCGTTCATAGGCTACGGTAACTGCTTTCCATCAGGTAGGTCGTATGCTCAGGAGACTACAGCATGAGGTTCTTCAAGAGTGTGGAAGGGTTTTAACAGGGTCGGCAACGCGTGGGTGATACTTCTTGTGTTGCGAGCGGCCAGCTACGATGACTGCTTACCATCAGGCAGGTCGTATGCATGATTTCCACCTTACAAAAACCTCGACGTAGTATAAAAATATGTATTTTCGAATAATTTACAATGTTAGATATTTAGTTGGCTAGGAACGAGTGAGTCACGTACATAAATAACCGGTCGTCGACCGACGCAAGTCAACAGTTTATGAGATCGAGAGAGCAAACAAACAAAAATATAAAAAGTTAATAATATTTTGGGTGTTTACTTTTATATAATACATCGAGTGGTAAACAAGCATACGGCCCACATTTTGTGAAGCTGTGACCATAGCCTAGACGCTTGGTACATACATAGAGTTTGTTTAATACAACGTCGGCTGGCAAACATACGTACAGCCCGCCTGATGTGAAGCGGTTACCGTAGCCATATAGACGCTCGAAATATAAAATATCGCTCGCGAACTGCCACCCCCGATGACTGCGCATCACCTCCTACCTTCCTGGTGACCTTATTCACTCGCAGGAACACGACAACCCTCAAGGGATAAATACTTTTTGAAAAATGGAAAAATTCACCAGTCCCACCTAGGGGGGGCAGGTGAATTTTTCCATTTTTCAAAAAATATTTATCTGGCAAGTTGGCCAAAACAACTATTTAAATAATAATAACCCTCAAAGGAATTGTTATTTGGCTTCGGTATTCTGTGAGGTACTTCCCCAGTCGGGCAACTTAAAAAATACGCTATGCCCTACCTCTCTGTTCGCCAGAGCCACGAGGCTCTGGCGAAAAGAGAGGTGTAAAAGAGGTGGTGCATCCTCCCGAGTGACAAACGATTGTCACTCGGGAGGATGCACCACTAGAGATTGCAACCCGGTATGTTTTTCAACCCGGCCGGGTCTGGTAACATCCGCCGCCAACCCGGCCGGGCCCGGCGGACCCGGCCGGGTTGAAGTGTTAGGATGAAACCTTCAAAATATTTTATGAAAAATACACCTTGCTTTAAATAAATGGAGGCAAAATACAATGATTCAAGGTTACAGAATAATATTTATTTCAAACCAGCAAATCAACAATAATCAGTCTCAAAATCACGAGTTTTTGATACAGAATTAGTTAGTTTAACTTATGAACGGAATAGTAACATTAGTGTTACTAATTAAGTTTATGCAAGCATTAGTTTAGGATAGAAATGATCTTCCACGCGCTGATGAAATGCCTGGATTTAGAGGATTTCGAGAAAAAGAGACTTTTTAAAATTTAATTGCTAATACTAAACAGAGTAAAGAGAAAGACCTGTTTGCTTTAAGTTAATTACTAATATTAATGTAACTATTTGAAAACATAGTATTAGAATAAGAAACTCGCGGTTTGCAGCGCTTGCCATGCCAATTTTCTAAAAGCTGGGGCTTCCGTGCCGCAGTTTTCGTACCTACCGAGCCCGGTCACCGGGCCCGGTATGAATGGCCGGGCCCGGTGGTTGTCTAAAAGGGCACCGAGCACGGCCGGTCCGGGCCGGCCGGGCCCGGTTTGCAATCTCTATGCACCACGTGCATGTGAGGTTGGCTTTGGTGCAACGATGTTGACGAACCACTTACAGAGTGTAAGTGATTCATTTACACAGATGGAGAACCAAGAAATGCGTGAAGGGGTTATACAGGGTCGCAAGTGATGTCTTTGGTGCCTCAAGCGCACATAGGCTGCCATGATTGCTGACCATCAGGCAGGATGTTACACTTGTTTGCCACCATAGTGATATAAAAATAACAAATAAGGAAAAACAACTTGTACACATTTGTAGACACATTGCGACACACCGCCATCGAGTCAATTATATCAATTAATTACAATGTTAGATCACTCGCCGCCATTGTTTTTATTACTGGGTAAAACACGGAATGTTCATTGCAATATTACATACTTGTATATGTATATATATAAATCTTATATAAGTATATATAGACATAGCCTTCAGAGTTTGCAAGCTGAAGTGGCAATGGGCCGGTCACATCTGCCGAGTAAGTGATGGCAGATGGGGGAGGAAGTTATTAGAGTGGAGGCCGCGCATAGGACGACGAAGTGTTTGACGCCCTCCTACTAGATGGTCTGATGACCTTAAGAAAGCGGCTGGGAGCGGCTGGATGCGGAAGGCGGAGGATCGTATCTGGTGGAAAGCATTGGGGAAGGCTTATATCCAGCAGTGGGTAGATACAGGCTGATGATTAAGTATATATATTTTTTATTATCAATCAATATTATCAAAAATTTGCAGAATTGGTCGAGCCGTTCTCGAGTTTTGCGCTTAGCAACATTAATTATGGGGTGTAAGTGGTTCATCAACATCTTTGAACCAAAGCTAACTTCACCTGAACACGGTGCACCCTGCTGACTGACAAACGAAGCTCTGGCGAAAAGAGAGGTAGGGAGCGTAATTATAAGCTACCCGACTGGGGAATGTACCTCCACCTCGCAGAATACCGCAGCCAAATAACAATTCCATTGAGGGTTGTTGTGTTCCTGCGAGTGAGTCAGGTCACCAGAAAGGAAGGAGATGCTGCGATGGCAGCGGGGGTGGCGATGTGAATGTAAGTTTGTTTGTTACGCCTTCACGCCGAAGCCACTCAACTGGTCATCAAGAAAGTTTGTACACATGTTCTCAAAGGTGTGGAAGGCCATAGGATACATTTTATCATTTTATTAAACAAAAAGGAAACGCGGGCGAAACCGCGTTTAGAACCTAGTATATTTGGTAATTATGAGAATATGGGGCGGAAACCTGGGTGTTCACTAAGGAGATTCTCCACAAACTTCAGGTTGCTCAAGCGATGGCGAGAAAATTGGTGGGAGTGACACGGAGAGACCGCAAACAAAATAAACGGATAAGAGACCAGCCCCCTTACCACCAACTCTTATTGCGATTCAATAACTGAATAGAATGCTTTCTCATACCAATGAATAAGCCACTCTATACAATTTGAAATAGGATAGAGTCGCTTATTCATTGGTATGAATAAGCATTCTATTCAGTTATTGGATCGCAATAAGAGGTGGTGGTAAGGGGGCTGAGCAAGGTGAGCGACGTAACTGAACGGGTTGCGAAGTTGAAGTGGGGGTGGGCAGGCCATGTCGCCCGAAAGGAAGGCTCGTGGTGCACGGCAGTGGTAGAATGGCGACCGTGGGACGAAGAACGTCTACGAGGAAGACCACAGATGTGTTGGTACGACGATATCAAGATAATGGCTGGAACGAAATGGATTGAAATTGCCCAAGATCGCAGAAAATGGCATAATATGAAGGAGGCCTACACCTTAGCGAAAGGCTAAAGGCCCTATCCTAGAGAAAGGCTAAAGAAGAAGATGATGAGAATAAGTAGTCAATTATATTTCGTACTGCTGAAATAATTCTATATGTATATAAATCGAACCGTGAAATTGGCCGTGTGGTTTCCGGCAGACTAGAATAGAATCACTTCGTCTGTTCCAGTGGATGTCGTACAAGGCGACTAAGGGAAATACATTATTAAACATCGAGCAGGCCTCCCCAACCCGTCTGGCCAGCGTGGGGAGTGTAGGCCAAATCCTCCTTCTGTCTGGGACGGACGAGAGAGGGTCGTGCTCCTGTAGTGGAGACTAAAATGACCTGATGATGATAAATCGAACCGGCCTAAAAATGAAACCAAGAGCAGAAGTAAGTTAAAATACGATGATATATATGTTAATAAAAATACCAAAGTGTCGGTTAACAATCGTACTGCCTATATATAGAAAGACGAACGGCGCTTGGCGACTCGCCAGGTGGCTAATGGCAATACCGATACCGTGACATAATTGATGGCCTACATGACTTGTGGACTGTACTCGGAGGACTATTAGCCTAGGCGGATAACACAACTTTCATATCTATCGAACAGCCCCCTAACCACCATCTCTTATTCATCATCATCTCAGCCATTGGAAGTCCACTGCTGGACATAGGCCTCCCCTCTAGATCTCCAATAAGACCGGTTGGAAGCGGCTTGCATCCAGCGCGATCCTACGGTCTTAATGAGGTCGTCTGTCCACCTTGTGGGTGGACGTCCTACGCTGCGCTTGCCGGTACGTGGTCTCCACTCGATCTCTTATTGCGATTCAATAATTGAATAGATTGCTTATTCATACCAATGACTAAGCGACTATATTCCATTTGAAATAGCCTTAATAATAATATATAACCATCTCTTATTGCCCCCTTACCACCATCTCTTATTGCGATTCATTAACTGAATAGAATGCTTATTCATACCAATGAATAAGCGACTCTATTTCAAGTCTATGGTAAGGGGGCAGGGGTCCGATTTCGATAATGTGCCAATTGTTACGTTGTCATAGGATGTCAATAGACCCTCGAGGAAGACAACCTCGTTAAAAAATAACCCTTGGTGTCGGCGTGCCGTCTCCCGGTGCGCCACTGATCGAGGAGGGGGAGAAACTCGGGTTCCCCAGGAGGAGGGTCCTCAGGGACAACCGTCGGCGGGTCGCGGATGTAATGCTTCCGCAGTTCCCGTGGCCTCGCCAATTGGCGGAGGGAAGCAGATCGTGGGGTTTTAGTCGGTATGGCTGCCACTGGTCACGGCAGCAGAGTCCGACATAACCACGCTTGGGCAGCGTGGTATCCTTAACGGATTTCCCCACGTAAAAAAACAAAAAAAAAATAAATAAAAAAAAAATACCGACTTCAGTTGGCGAGCGCAGCTTATTGGTGGAATTCCCCCTGAGACGCTGCTGGCCGTCTTCCGGGAAAAAGTTATGGCGTCATACAAGATTCCCTTGTACTACATCCAGCGCAGAGTAATAGAGTGGCGCAATTCTATTCTGCCGGCAACCACAGGGCAAATTTAAGGGTTTCCCTCGATTTTTCTGGAATCCCATTATCAGACCCTGACTTGGTGAATATGGGACAACCTCGCAATCATACCCTTTCAAATAAAAAAATAGAATTTGACCATACCTGCTCATAAAATTTAAGGGCTTCCCTTGATTTCCCTGGGATCCCATCATCAGATCCAGACTTGGTGAATATGGGACCACCATGCAATCATACCCTTTCACATAAAAAAATAATTTTGAAAATAGGTTCACAATTCGCGAAGATATCGAAGAACATAGTAAATACATACAAAAAAAAATTCAATCGAATTGAGAAACTCCTCCTTTTTTGAAGTCGGTTAAAAAAAGGATAAAATGGGACGGGGGCCCACCACTGTGTCTCCTGTGTAGCCAGGATTAACAGCGGCGACCGCCAAAAAAGGCATTGAACAATGAAGTCCATTGCAGTCCCGGGGGAACAACTACGGCTGCCTTGGAACTCACAACGAATTTAATCAGAAGAAATTAGTAGGAGTAGGAGCTAGGTTTATATATATAGGTATTTTGGAAAAAAAAGGATGTCAACAGACCCACTAAGTAAGTATACAGTACTTGCTTCATTTGAGGAGGTCGATGCCGTCGCGTATATGTCTAATCGAACACTGTCGTGTCACAACGTGTCAGACGAATCGAATGGGATGTAAGTGGTTCATCAAAATATTTGAATCAAAGCCAACTTCACCTGCACGCGGCGCACCCTGCTGACTGACAAACGAAGCTCTGGCGAAAAGAGAGGTAGCGAGCGTAATTGTAAGCTACCCGACTGGGGAATGTACCTTCAGTTCACAGAATACCGCAGCCAAAAAAATTCTTATCCATATCTTCTTGATAATTGGCGTTTTATGACAGTACGCCTTTTAAAACATTGTTTTTTTTATACCATATCATAGAATTAATTATGTATAAATAACGGACATATTATATTGAATTATTAAGTGACAAAATTTTAGTATCATAAACTGACATAATTTTGTATATTTATCTGACAATTTTGTATTATTATTTGACATCATTTTGTATTATTATCTGACATAATTTTGTATTGAATTGAGACTAATATTATTTGTTTGTAATTGCTAATTGCTATCTACTCTGATTTTTGTATGTCCAACCAGCCAAACATGTAGAACAAAATAAACTGTATAACACCTGTATTCGTGCACTACACATGTTTAACAAAAATAAAAATATCTTGTATCTTGTACCTATATGAGAGGGGGCAAACGAGCATGTGGGTCACCTGATGGAAAGCAATCACCACCGTCCATGGAGATCAACAACACCAAGGGATCACCGATCCGTTGCCAGCCTATATTCCTTCCTTTCTTTCTGGTGACCTCACTCACTTGCAGGAACACGACAACCCTCAAGGGAATTGTTATTTGGCTGCGGTATTCTGTGAGGTGGAGGTACTTCCCCAGTCGGGCAGCTTAAAAAATACGCTATGCCCTACCTCTCTTTTCACCAGAGCCTCGTTTGTCAGTCAGCAGGTTGTTCCACTTTGGTTGGCTTTGGTTCAAAGACGTTGATGAACCATTTACACCCCAATTTTTTTCGTCTCAAAATTAGTCTCATTTTGTTCTGTAATTGCCAGTCTATCCTACATCTATGGTCTTCGACGTGTAAGATAATATTTTCCCGTACCTGTCTGTCATATCAGACAGTCACCCTGGCGCGGTAATTATCCCGCGAGCGTGTGCCTTATTTCGGCACTGCCCAGGTCTCAGATTTTGATTTTAACTAGACAAAAAATTAGTCGTTAATTTGTCGAAATTTGTCGCCCAAAGGAAAAAATTTGTCGGTCTCCCGTTAAAGAGCTATAAGGTTTTTTTTGTGGCAGTGCCGAAATAAGCTTATTTCGGCACTGCCCACTCGGGATCTATTAAACTACATAACATAGCGAAGATATGATTTCCCCCAGAATTAGTCGTCAATTTGTCGAATTCAGACACCAAGTATCAGAATTAGTCGACCTCCCGTTAAAAAGTTATAAGTATTTTTTTGTGGCAGTGCCGAAATAAGCCTTATTTCGGCACTGCCCAAAAAAACTACACCACTTAGCGAAAATCTGATTTCACCCAGATGTTGCCTTGAATTTGTCGAAATTTGTCGGAAATAAAACACAACTGGTCGATGCGTAATTAAAAAGTTACAAGCATTTTAATAATTCTCATACTAAGTATAGTCCAAGAGCTTGCATCAAAATTACATCGAGCACAAAATGCAACAGTAAAGTTTTATTTCCTTCCTTTTTCAGTCTGGCAAAGTCTGTCAAGGCATGCAACTGTCATCTTCAGTACGTACCTAGTATTTTAATACTAGAAAATTAAAATGTTAGTAAAAAAGTTACGCAGATTTTAGCCGAGCAGCTGGTATAATGACTAATTTGAATCTGGTCATATACCTGTGTCCACTGCCTGTGTACGTGTGTCCGTCCTGTGTACTGTATACTATATCTGTGATCTACCATATTGCTGGGACACAGGTAGGGCTGCAAGAGTATTCAACATTTGATAATCGATAATATCGAGCATTTGAATATCGATATCTTGTGAAAAAACACCTATGATAAGTTAATATAGAATGCACATATTTATACAAATAAACATAAAAATACAGTGAAATAAAAAATAGTAACAAAAAACTTATAAAGATAAGGGCTCTCTTGAATAAATGGGATGTATTGCCATAATCTCCACTCTTGGCAGGTGGATTGGAGATCTCAGTTTAGGAAGAATAACAAAAATGCTGTAGCCCATTTTCTGATCTACGAATGCTTTAGGTATTCTGCCTATGACATTAGTCGCTTTTTACGATAGCCATATGTGAATGGGGTGGTGTTATTGTACTCTGTCAAGACCACACGGCACATTTTTACACTTAACCACAGTAAACTACATGTAACTCGTTTGTTATTGTTGTCCCATATAATTAAACCCGTAAGAATACAAAATATTCATACTGATTTTACAGGCCACAATATTTTTTTACGCCGGTATTCGGCATTTCTTATAAAGTACACTTTACTGTTGTATCAAGTGGGTTAATTTAGTTATTGAAATGACAATAAACGGCTAAGAATTTGAAAAAAAAGAAGACACGAGTCTAAGTAAAACCCTATCGATATCGAAACGTCAGCGAAAGAAATCAAGGATCTGCACAGCACTATACTACAGACGTGCGAGGCGAGGTGTGCCGACGGCGGGGGGAGGTGCGCCTAGCGCCTACGCCGCACCGGCTGCACTTCACTCAGATCGTTTGCTTGCACGCCTTGCACTAGTATACTGTACTTACTGTATTGATAACATGTTTGTAAACACTATAGTCTTATTACGCAGTGTTTTGGTTTAGATTGCAAGTGATTTCGAAAAATCGTAAGTACATAAGTAATCTTTTTATTTTCAATTACTATTTTGAGTCTCATTACGAGCCCCCAAGCGATGGTTCTTATTTATATTTTGAAATTATGTTTGGGGGCTATTTACATTATTATGTTTAAACGGGTTGAGATGCGAGAGTGTTTGTTTGGCGCCGTACTTTACATTACATTAGTTAAGGAGCTTAGGTATTAACACTAAAATGTTTATTTTTGTTAAAAAGTATCGTAATTGAATATTATGTTTCATTTTGCTTAAAACTCGAGAAATCGGTCGTAATGTTTATTATTAAATCAGTAAATTAGCAACAATTACGACTATTACTATTTTTTTTTTATAAAATAAAGTATTGTGGAATAAGTACCGAATGGGTTGCCCCATTTATTCGTCCAACCTCGGCTCGCTTCGCCTCGGACGACTTTTGTTTGTTGCCGGTCTTTGCGCCCGAGTCAAAGGACTCGAAGTTGCACGAAGTGCCTCTCTACGCTTCGTGCTAAGGTATTACAAAGTACTCTGTGGCTAAGGTGACGGTACACCACCGGTGCGAATGAGTTTCTCGCGAAGTTGAACGAGTGTGTAGTGACTTACTTCGGTCACATGAGTAAAGAAACAGAACAGAGAGAAAGCTGTGTAAGACCTGCAAAATTTGTGCCTATTCTCATAGGGTTGCCACCTTTTGCTCGTTCAAAAGGGTTAGGGGAAGAAATAAAAATAACACATTAATAAAACGTATTCGACACACGTGCACTAAAGTTAATATCCAAAATACAACATACTTATTCTAACATCTAAGTAAATGCTAAATTACTAAGTCTATTATTAACAGTCAACAGTATTTAAAATGAATACGCTAAACATTTTTCTTATTGCTTTATTTTTAAGATTTTTGTTATTTCTTTTTATCGTGTGGTACAGTCTAAACAGGCTTAGCATTACCTTATGAGCCAAAGCTAATCTCACCTGCACGTGGAAACCTCCCTGCCAATAAGTTCTGGCGAAAGAGAGGTACGACACATCAATAACCCTACTGGCAAGTATGTACCACTAGTAAAGAACTAAAATAAAAAAATATTTCAGAGTACCTACTTACATCATTCCGGCGTCAGTACCTATGTAACGGCACGCACCTGGTTACAGTGATGGCTAATATAATACAGATTCTCGAAGTAAGCGGCCGGGTAAGTTTAATAAGTGATGGAAGATTCTAGATAACTTCGCTTTGCCATGACAGACGATTTGCTGACATGCATTCTAAACATACACCACTTCATCTCTTTTTAGGGTTCCGTGCCCAAAGGGTAAAAAGGAACCCTATTACTAAGGCTCCGCTGTCCGTCCGTCCGTCCGTCTGTCACCAGGCTGTATCTCATAAACCGTGATAGTTAGACAGTTGAAATTTTCACAGATGATGTATTCTGTTGCCGCTATAACAACATATACTAAAAAACAGAATAAAATAAATATTTAAGGGGGCTCCCATACACCAAACGTGATGTTTTTCCTCTCAATTGATAACGGTAATAGCACAGATTACATAATAGTTACTACGTAATAGATACTTCACTCAGTAGAAAATTTCCAATACCTACTGCTATAGTAGCCTTAACTTTAAAAAAAACTTTAACGTTATGTACATGTGTTTTATTTTTATATATTTTTTTTATAAATTTCTTACCCTTTCTAAATTCTCGGTTATTAAATTTTAGTGTAGAAAAAATCCTGAATCTAATAAAAAGTTTTATTAGATATTGTTTTGGGAAACAAGTCTGTCTGAAAGGCAAGCTAATGCTTTATACCCATTAAAATAATTTTGATACGGCATAAAATAGTAATAGTTTATCACTTACCTTTCTTCATTGACAGGTAAATGGAAAAATGTTAGGTGTTTATCCCTTCTTTTACTTGATTTGCACCCATCTACAGCACATAAGGCACCAGACGGCATCGTAGGTACGTGTACGAACGAATGTAACGATTAAAATTGTACAACGTGCTTGCGCTTCTCTTGCGACAACCGCACTGAATTTGGTCCGCAAACGGCGAGACCGCCCGGCCGGGCGGTAGGTAATTATAGCGTGCAAGTACATGGAATGACGGAGGCCTGGTAATAGGTAGACGCTTGAAATACTCATATAATATTTAGCTATATATTCACTTTAAAAATAAATATTTTATTAAAATTAAAACAAATATTTAAGGGGGGCTCCCATACAACAAACGTGTTTTTTTTTGCCGTTTTTATACATAATGGTATGGAACCCTTCGTACTCGAGTCCGACTCGCACTTGGCCGGTTTTTTATTTAAGCTCGAATCCCAGCGTGTATAATAAAAAGAAATAGCTATTTTCAAAGCGGCTTTACTGAACTTAACGTTCGCTGACATAAGACAAAAAAGCGCGCGAGGTCAAATGACTCGGTATGGAGTCGCTAGGGTTCATGACATTAATACACTTAAATATTAGACTCGGGTATTTTAGCATCCAAAAAAGTACATTGTCAAATAATATTTCACCTGTTTCAGGTTCCATACAAAGATGACAAAGTATTTTTATGGTTCTAACTTTCAATTGAGAAACAATTGTTGCTGAACACCAACGGTGTCTACAATATTTGGAGTCTGAATTTAAAAACAGAACACAGAAGCCTTTTTAAGTTAAGTTAATGTATACAAGAAATTCATATTCATCATCATCGGGTCATTTTAGTCTCCACTACAGGAGCACGACCCTCTCTCATCCGTCCCAGACAGAAGGAGGATTTAGCCTACATTCTCCACGCTGGCCGATCGGGTTGGGGAGGCCTGATCGGTGTTTAATAATGTATTTCCCTTAGTCGCCTTGTACGACATCCACGGGAAGAGACGGAGTGATTCTACTCTAGTCTGCCGGAAACCACTCGGCATTGTGTGAAAATTCTACCCTCATCATAATTAGTTAAATCAATAAGCTACTTGCATCTCTTTCCCTCTTACAGA
This sequence comes from Hypsopygia costalis, assembly GCA_937001555.2. NCBI lineage: Eukaryota > Metazoa > Arthropoda > Insecta > Lepidoptera > Pyralidae > Hypsopygia > Hypsopygia costalis. The sequence continues at coordinate 12,054,086 of OW443355.2, forward strand.
AATATCGTATAGCAAATAATATATTTATCGTTATATAAGCTAAATGTCATCCTGTAAGAGCGAAAGAGATGCAAATCACCAGATTTACTTCTAGTTTAAGTCTACTATAGAAAAGTTTTTGAGTGTACGTAATAAAAATGAATAAAGCTGGCAGAAAATGTATGGTAGATATAGAAACACAAAAGAGTTTATATATCAAATACAAAGATAAACTCTTCCCCAATCCACCAAAGAGAAATGATCATGTATATAGAATATTATTCGAAAAATTGAGTAAAAAGATGTCAGTTGACGCAATTTACATGTCCATTAAAAGACAATTTGCGTTCTTCTTTGGAGAGGTTAAAAAACCATTACCTGAACACGAAGCAATTGAACTAGAAAATATTGGACAAAATGAAATATTAATTTCTGAAAACGGTTCGTATTGTAGTAAAGAATCGGATGATTCTGAGATCCACAGCAGTGATGATTCACAATTGAAATTTTCAATATTTTTTAATACGAATCAGTGGCGTGAGTTTGAGCCTCTGCGTTTTTATATCAAACGCAAAGAGCCTGGTAGGGCCACCAGTAGTTATAAAACGGAAAATAAATTACAAAGACACAAATGGACCGCTATTCTGCGAGAGAAAATATGGGCAAGTACTAAAACCAATTGCACGTGGATTTTTAAAAATAATTATATTCGACCAAATGGAGATATAGTGTGTATAGGAAATTGCAAGCAATGTCATGCGAAAATAACAGTACGTCATACTACAACTTCTATATCAACAGAAAATATTGTAGAATTTCTGTGCATCGTAACAAACATGAATCCAGATTTCAAACACGACAGAAATAAAAAAGTAAGGCTAACTAGACATAAAAAACAACAATTGGCAGACATTTTGTCCGCAAATAAACCTTCGACAGTCAGAAACTTATTAGTAGACAAGCATATGAACGCAGGTGATGAAGAGCCCTCTATAATTCCAAAATTAAATGCTCTACAACAAATAAAACACACGACCAAACAAGCACTTTATTTTCATCCATCACCAATATTTGCATTGTGGACTATGGCGTTTACTCCACCATATTGCGATGCTATAAAAAAAATTTCTCTATATCCATTTTTTTTACTGTATTGGACAAATGAACAAAGTAAATTTTATGACCTCTATGGAAAATCAAAGAAATATATAAAAGTGACAATTGATGCGACTGGATCCATTTTCAAGAAAATTTTGGTGCCAGCAGTAAATGTCTATACCGAAATAGCCAACAAAAATAGAAAGCATGTATTTCTGTATGCAATGATGTGCTATCGTTCTGAGGGCAGCAGTGTTCCTTTGTGCCATATGCTTTCAGAGGTTAACACACAAGAAAACATTGAAAACTTCTTAAAGGAATGGCTGTCGGGTAAACAAGTTCCTAATGAATGTATATCCGATGACAGCGCTGCAATCCAAAGTGCTGTGGTTAAGACATTTAATGGTTTAAATTCAACAAATTGTTACTTACAGCATTGTTTTAACTTACTGGAAAAAAGAATTGACAGACTCCCAAAATGCTATGTCCGACTAGATAAGTCACATTTTATTAAAAATGTTTATAAACAAGCATGCTTTGAACATGTTGACGCACGAGTGAAGAGATTTTACGTCAAATGTATTTTATTAATGCGACAGACTGAGTGCTACACACAATTAAAACAAATCCTAGAAGACATAACAACCGTAGCTTGCTGTAGATACAGTGGACTGACTGAGGGAAATCAAGTCTCTAGATGCACTAAATCGTTAATGAGATTACAAAATATGTTAACAAATTTGGACGACATTTCAAATGATTTATTAGTCACCAACGACGGACAAATAGAAACATTAGACACGCCCGGGGACGACACAAGCGATACTGAAAAAAACCCATTAATCAGATTATGTAATACAATAGAACGACGAGAATCTATGCATAACGAAAATGTCAAAAACAACTATGAAAACGAAAATCTATATTTTTTCCCAACATTTTTAAAGTATTTTAAACGTATTTTGAAAAAAATTCCGATGTGGGGAGAAGTCATGAACATTTTTTTTAAATCATCTAGTACCAACGCGTCCAGCTCAAATGTAGAAAACCATTTTAAAGATATAAAAACACTTTTGTTAGATGTTGACAGGGAAAGGTTAAGGGTGGATGAATTCATACAAAAACATGTTCCTCAATTAAGAGGTGCTGCGAAGCTGGCTCTTAGTGAATGTGACGATGAAGTAAAATCACCACCAACACCATCTATAGAATCGGTTAAAATAAACTTCGAATGCGACGACATCAAAAGCTTTTCTCAAGAATCGGCATTTCTTGATAATCCTTTAAAAGTAGAAAATTGGAAAGGAAAAATGAACCCTAATAAAAAAGATAAACAAGTACACATTTTAAAAAATGGCTCGCTTACAAATACCTTTGTAGAAAAAGTTGAAACGTTTAACACTTGTGCATTTGATAGTTTAATGCAAAGCATGGCAATTGGATGTGTTGATCGATCAACAGTAAAAAGGAACATTAACGAAAATAAAGAAAATGACGTGAGTCAGTTTATAAGTTTGATGGTAGCTAATGATGGATGTAAAACCGACTTATACAAAAAAAGAACACACATGTTATTAAAACTTTACTCTCCTGAAAGTGACGCTGCGACAAATATTCAATATGTGAATTGTGAGTGCAATGTGTCTAAAATTATAGAGAATGTATTGTATCCCCAATTTTACAGTTCCATGAGACAAAAAGTGTGTACAAACCACGAATGCCACGGGCCTTCTTCTAAAATGTTAAAAAAATGTCCATATCTACCTATAAACATAGATTTAATTAAAAAAGACGGTATAAAATCCTTAGGTAAATCTATTAATAAAACCATCAACAAAGACAAAGGAAAATGCACCGAATGCCAAAGTACTGTGCAATTTAAATATTATCCTACTAATACAATATTTTTGGAAATGACGGGAACACCTGAGATTGACATTAATGATGTTCAAATTAAATTGAAAGTAAAGAAACAAATGTACACGGTCCTTTCAGTTATTGAATATCTACCGGGTGGCATAGGCCATTACCGAGCATGGTGCTATCGAAAATCAAGCAAAACTTGGCAATGTTATGACGACATTCAGGATTTGGACAAATTGCCAAAGACAAAGTTAACCGCACATTGTATTATTTACACATTATAAAGAAGGCTATAATTTCTATTTTAAATTTTGGCAGTAAACATAGTATTAAATATCACAAAATAGGGCAGTTGCCTGTATTAAAAATTAATGACAAGAAATAGTATTCTATGAAGAATTCAATAAATAAAAATAATAAATATTGTCAGACAAATTACACACCGCCATCTAGCCCCAAAGTGAGCGAAGCTTGTGTTATGGGTACTAGACAACTGATAAACATACGTAAATACATTTTTTTTTTGTAAATACATACTTATGACATACAGAAAACACCCAGACCAAGACAAACAGACATGTTCATGCATACACATGTTTATCCTGTGTGGAAATCGAACCCACGAGCGTTGGTGTCGAAGCCGCGTCATTGACCGCTACGCCACCGAGCTCGTCAAATTATTAAATAAGAGTGAAATATATAAAAAATAAGTCGATTATATGTGATGTAAATTAATAAGAAATTATTTTAAAAATTGTTATTTATCAGTAGATTATCTATGATGTAAATAATAAGAAGTTTTAAAAGTGATGATTCATCAGTCAATTAATCTGGGATGTAAATTGATAAGAAATTATGTTAACAATTTTTATTTATCCGTTGATTATCTGTGATTTATTAATAATAAGAAAATATTTCAAAAGTGGTGATTTATCAGTCAATTAATCTGTGATGTAATAATTACTTCTTTTTAAATAAGAAATTATTTAAAAAAATATATGATTTAAGTAATGTGATACAATTAGTCCGGCAAGTCAGAGTAGTAACGGAACTAACAATATTTTTTTCTGGCAATACCTGATTTATTTTCTAAAATACTCAAGTTGAAACCGATCGTGGTGAGATCGTCAAAAAATAAGTCGATTATCTGTGATGTAAATTAATAAGAAATTATTTTAAAAATTGTTATTTATCAGTAGATTATCTGTGATGTAAATAATAAGAAGTTTTAAAAGTGATGAGTGAGTCAATTAATCTGTGATGTAAATTGATAAGAAATTATTTTAACAATTTTTATTTATCAGTTGATTATCTGTGATATAAATAATAAGAATTTATTTTAAAAGTGGTGATTTATCAGTCAATAAATCTGTGATGTAATAATTACTATTTTTTTTTTTAATAAGAAATTATTTTTAAAAAAAATGATGATTTTCTGTGATACAATCAGTCCGGCAAGTCAGAGTAGTAACGGAGTAAGAACGGTACATTATTTTTGCTGGCAATACCTGTGTATTGCCAGCAAAAATAATGTACCGTTTCTCTTTAATCGTAATCTTTTTTCTAAAATACTCAAGTTGAAACCGATCGCGGCGAAATCTACTCTCTTTTGCCAGCCTGTACTTAAGAATTTATTAAGAATAATTATGTGATTAAAAATGTACATACTGGAAAATCTAGCAAAGTAAATTTTTATATAGTTTAGTAGATGTCTATAGTTTATAGTCACAATTTACACACCTTTTAAGTGCGTTTCCGCACTCTAAGACTTTTGATGAGCCTTTGTTCTGGTGCGAACATATATTGTGCATGTAATTAAAATAAATAATACTTTTTCCTTTTTTTTTTTTCTTTTTTTTAAATATTGTGGGCTTTTGAAGTAACGAAGATGATTCTGGTTCAAATGGGCTATAAAGCTTACTCACAAACTCCCAAGAAGAATGTAGAATGTTTAACATTGACATTTTAATACAAATAAGTACATAAATTATACTTTAAAAAACATGCCATAGGTTCCTTCAATATTTTTAAAAATTCTATAATAATGTGATAAACAAACAAAAAGTCGTTGTAGAATAAAGCGTGAGGTGTTTTTTATTATATTTTTATAATTATCCACTTTTAGAAATAATTGCTCATGCATGATATAATTTACAACAATCGACATCAAGCACCGCACGCTGATATTGATTATTATCATCAATGATGATATTTTGATGCAAGCTCTCGGACTATACTTAGTATGAGAATTATTAAAATGCTTGTAACTTTTTAATTACGCATCGACCAATTGTGTTTTATTTCCGACAAATTTCGACAAATTCAAGGCAACATCTGGGTGAAATCAGATTTTCGCTAAGTGCTGTAGTTTTTTTGGGCAGTGCCGAAATAAGGCTTATTTCGGCACTGCCACAAAAAAATACTTATAACTTTTTAACGGGAGGTCGACTAATTCTGATACTTGGTGTCTGAATTCGACAAATTGACGACTAATTCTGGGGGAAATCATATCTTCGCTATGTTATGTAGTTTAATAGATCCCGAGTGGGCAGTGCCGAAATAAGCTTATTTCGGCACTGCCACAAAAAAAACCTTATAGCTCTTTAACGGGAGACCGACAAATTTTTTCTTTTGGGCGACAAATTTCGACAAATTAACGACTAATTTTTTGTCTAGTTAAAATCAAGATCTGAGACATGGGCAGTGCCGAAATAAGGCACACCCCGCGAGCACGAACAATGTTATCTACATCATAAATAACGCCAGATCTAAAACCGTTAAGACACGACGACATTCTCCGAGGTGACATTGATGAGATAATACCTTTATCAATAATAATAGTAATGGTTTTATCTTTGTGATAACTATATATAATAGATACATATAGCCCTATAAAAAAAATGGCTGTAAAGTCTGTTTACGGACGATAATTTTACGTGATAACGTCAAAAGAAAAAACATGTGCCGATCGGGTCTCACTATAGCTCGTTCCGCGCTCTCGCTTGCAAGCCGGCGGCGTTCATCGAAACAAATAAATAAATAATATATATGTATATATGTGTATGTATTTTTATTAGTTATTCAATTATTTATATATGTTTATTTATTTATTTGTAAATACATACTCGTTATCAAGTCAAAATATAGACAAATTGTTAGTTTCCATTGCTTTCACTCAAGAAGAAAAGAGTTTTGGGGTGTAATTGTTCGTCATCAACATCTTTGAACCAAAGCCAACTTCACCTGCACGCGGTGCACATTGCTGACTGACAAACGAAGCTCTGGCGAAAAGAGAGGAGGGAGCGTAATTGTAAGCTACCCGACTGGAGAATGTACGTCCACCTCATATAATATACGCAACCAAATAACAATTCTTTTGAGGGTTGTTGTGTTCCTGCGAGTGAGTGAGGTCTCCAGGAAGGAATTAGATGCTGCGTTGGCATCGAGGGTGGCGGCGCCCCTCCGGCCGTTGTCGCAACTGCGATTCGCAACCAGTTGCGAATTAAGAATTTTCATTCTTTGTTCGCAACCAGTTGCGAATCAAGAGAACATTTTCCTTAATCGCAACTTGGTTGCGAATAAAGAATAAAAACTTCCCAAACTTACATAGTTGCGATGGGAGAATAGCATTTCTTAATTCGCAACTAGTAACTAAGATAATGAATAAAAAAATATACAATTAAAACAAAAAATCGCAATGTTAAGCTACCGTATTTTGCTTAACAAAAACATACTCAACAAACTGAAATTAATTAAACAAATTATTCATATATCTTACGTACAAAATTAAATAAACTAAAATATATGTTTCTCGAAGGCCTTCATTCAGATTGCATATGGGCAAATAATTTCTATGCAGTGCCCCACACATTTTTTTCCGGATTTCAGATCATTTATTGCCCAATTGATTTCCTCGTCTATTTCTTCGTATTCTTTTTTCTTTTTGTTACTGGCTTTTCTTAAGAGCCCTATTACATTTGCACGCTGACGAGCTCTCGCACAGTACTAAACCCGCGAAGGCCGCCGGTGCATCGTTTTTTGTAGTAATTTTGAAGTTATATTTATCGTTTTTATTGAAATAAGATAATAAATTGATGCTACAAAGTTTATTCATCATGAAGTAACAATTATTCTCGTATAAATTTTTCTCAATAATATTATCGTTTATTCGAGAAATTAACAGTTTACTTAAAGCGATTTTCGAAGTTTTTATGGTTAAAAGAATGTTTTTTTTCTATATTAAATCAATGACATTTCAAAATTCCGAGGCCGCTATGTACTATACGACTATATAACAAATAACATTATATTTTTTTTATTTCATTTGTTTGGAACAGTAGTACAATACAGGAGCTCAAAATAGTGAATGCGCGCATTTTATGAAAATCTTTCCCTGCAATTTTGGGTTTATTTAAAAAGTTAAGCAAAATTTACAAAAAGCGAGGCCGCTATGTACAGTATGTACTATGCGAATAGCTATTCTGTACTATTCAATAAGTCAACATTGTTAAGGTATTTTTGTTTCCGAGATCAAGAACGTCAAAATTGGCCATTTTACGCAAAAATCACAGTCAAAATGTAACATGGCTCTTAAATCAAAGCACGTAGACTCTGTGTCTAAAACATCTAGTAAATGAGCTAGATTTGGATTTTTGCGACCTATGTATTTATTTATTTTTGTATGCCAGCCTTCTATATTATTATTAGTTCTCATTTTTTCATTTCCACAACAACAATGATTAAGTATTTCGTCCTTTTTAACCCATTGCTTCACTACATAGTATAAAACAAAGTCGCTTTCTCTGTCCCTATGTCCCTTTGTATGCTTAAATCTTTGAAACTACGCAACGGATTATGATGCGGTTTTTTTTAATAGATAGAGTGATTCAACTGGAAAGTTTATATGTATAATATATGCATAACATAGTAGAAAAACACTGATAATTTAGAGGTTTCTAATGTGATGTCGTAAATAAACACATTTTTTTGCTCTTTCATTGCAAACGCTGGCTGAACCCAACGAGATAGATCAAAATAATGTAGTACAGTATTGTTCACCTTAAAATGGTCTACAAAAAAGTTCGCGGTGGTATATGTCTATCTCTTAGTGGTAACACACAATAACCGTTATTTTATCCTTTGCTTTTTACAAGAAATAATGCCTTATTTACGAAGCGATTTTAAGCAATACAGAATTAATCCTTATCCAATTAAGTACCTTAAATACATTGCGCATTTAATATAGATCAATATGGCCCTTCACAGCATGTAATTTAAATGAATAGTTTAGAAGATATTACACATTTAAAATGCAGGGACATAACGGCTGTGGCGGTACCGGCCGCGGAGCCGGCGGCGTGTGCCTATAACTGGGGAAGGACTGGATAGGACAAAGCGCAAAGACCTTCTGTAGTACATTTAGTATCAGCATTGCACCCGTGCGAAGCCGTAGCGGGTCGCTAGTATTAAAATATAATTATGTTAAATTTTCTAATATCTTCACAAACTTGACTTTTGGCCATCACATATTGGTATCCAGCAGTAATAAAATTGTTAGGAAACCGAGCAAGTCCAACACACATTGCAACATGTCTTTTCTTTGGCCTCGTTTTTATTTGCAGAGCCTAAACTTTTCTCCAGAGGCTTCGGTTAAAATAGTAGTAGCATCCTCGAAATAAAATTTCTGGGAACACTTTTTTATTGCTTAAATTGCAGATAGCTCGAAGTCCATGGTTATCTTTTCTGGCGACCATGAAGGCACCGTGGTTTTAATTACATTGACCAATATTTCGTAGCTCTGCATTTTCTTACTACACAGCAAACAAAATATTAATTGTGTAGTTGTTGGAACCCCTTTGGACAACTCTTAAAAGTGCCATCAGCAAAAAAGTGACGGTACCTGTTTCATCTTATGGTATTATCAAGGTACCTAAACAGATGTTGCTTGTGTTTTAACAAAACATTTTAATACCCTGCTATCACTATCACAGTTGATTGCACAGTATTAGTTAAAAATTAATTTTGTTTTGGTAAAAATAAATTTAATAATGTGGAATAGACAAGCTCGGTGGTTGAATTGTTAGTAATGGCAAGTTTGACTGCGAAGTTGCGGGTTCTATCCCCGCACAAGACAAATATTTGCGTGTACAAACAAGTCTGTGGTTGGAGTATACCCTTCGGGGCACTATGGAGCCAGGGACTTAGAAAATTTTTCGATTTTTTTATTTATTTTTTATTTTCATATTTTTATATGCGCACATTAAAGATCACATCAGATAGATCATTTCTTGTCATGTACAACTTTTTCGTACAACGCGCCGTTTTCGGGAAAAATAGACTTTAACAATGTATGAGTCTGAGGACTTAGCCAATTTTTAGAAGATATTTTTTTTCTTTTTAAATCTCATATTTTTATATGCGCACATCAAAGATCACATCAGATAGATCATTTCTTGTCATGTATAACTTTTTCGTACAATGCGCCGTTTTCGAGAAAAATTGACTTTAACAATGTATGAATCAGGACTTTGCCAATTTTTAGAAGATATTTTTTTCTTTTTAAATCTCACATTTTTATATACGCACATCAAAGATCACATCAAAGAGATAATTTCTTGTCATGTACAATTTTCTGGTACGACGCACTGTTTGCGTGAAAATCGAATTTCGCTACTTTCCCAAATATTATCTCAAAAACTATGCGACATACGAGGATTCAGTATATGACCGAAAATGTTTCATTTGGTAGGATCTATACGATGCCATAGCAAAAATATACAAAAATACCCCAACTCCAACAACCCGCCCCGAAAGCTACCCACTGACCAAGCTTTTCACTTAATTTGGGACTAGATGGCGCTGTGTAAATTGTCCAGGAATATTTATTTATTAAAATTCTTTGTTGGAAATAAATATATAAATAATATGTGAAATAAATATATTTATGTTATATTTTATAAATTTAATTACGTGAAATAGTACAAGTGCTTTATTGATGACAGACTTGACTTGCATCTCAGTGGCAGGTATCAAATCAAATAGTTTGATTCCCGCATAGGACATATATTTGTGTGCATGAACATGTCTGTTTGTCTTGGTCAGGGTGTTTTCTATATATTATATGTATGTACATATTTATAAAAAAAAAGAATATTTAAGTATAATATCAGTTTCCTAGAATCCATAGGACAAGGTTTGCTTAGTTTGGGACTAGATGGCAGTGTGTAATTTGTCCAGGAATAATTATTTATTTATTAATATGACATCAATAATAATTTTAAAAAATTGATTCACTCGCGCATCTTTTCGAAAGCCATAAAAGAATAATTAAAACGGAAAAGTGATTCGCAAATTCCTTCCATGACTGCTTCGTCATGTAGAACAATTAATTTTATATCAAACTTGCGAAATTCTACCAACACAATGAGAACTCGGGACCAAAGTTCGAAGTCTGAAACGTGACCTTTAGACGGAATTCACGGCCTACTAGATGTTAAATACCTTAAATGATCTATTTATAGTACAAAACACACTATATTATACTTACTACGTCTCCAGTCAGTGAGATACACAACGAAATGGTTATCACGACACTTTGTATATTTCCAAAATGGTGATACACTTTTTGAATGAAATATCAGATATTATGTTCGATAATTCGTCGAGTAATTCAATGTTATTTGTATTATTTAAACGGTTAAAATTTATTTTTTAAATAAATTATTGCACAATCTAGTACGCACAATATACACACACTACTTATACAGCGAAATGTCAGCTGGAAACTGGTTGACATTTGACACTTTTGACAGCCGCAGTGACAACTGATTGATATTTGGTTATTCAAAAGTCTTGTTTGTTTTATATTGGCAGTCACTCTACAGACGAAATTATTTTTATTAAAAAAATATAATTGTAATATTTGTAAAAAAAAAAATACGATTTGATCAACGGCCAATAAATAAAAAATATTGGTAAATTTATTCACATGAGTAGACTCATGTGAATATTTATTCACATGAGTAGACTCATGTGAATAAATAGAAAACTGCCAAATCGTTACCTACGTGTACATTTTTATGTATTGTATTTGAGCAATTGAAGTGAAAGTCAGGTTATCGAAATTCCAATATAATGAAGATGTTTTTGTAATATTTGATTTCCTGCAAAGTTAAGTAACGGTTATCCTGTAAGGCTAGATATTTGTAGAATTATGAGTTAAATAGCACACTAAGGGCAATAACCATGACTGGCAGGCATCAGCCGTGTACATCATCAGGCCTTTTATTTTTTTAATGTAAAATTTATTTTACAATAAAAAAATAAAATTAGTAAAATAAAAAAATAAAATAGTATTTTTCGCTATTAACGGTTAATTAACCGCATATTATGCTTATTACGGTTAAATACCACCGCTAGATGACGCTAGCTCCTTATAAAGTGTATTGCGAGTGATGATGCCAGCTTCAACTTGCGGGAAGGGGGCGGCCGGGGTGGCGGAGGGGGACGAAGTAGCGCGGGCCCAGCCGACACACGGTGGGCGATCAAGGCGATATCGCGGCCAGTATAGCGAGTCGGAGCAAGTAAGGCTGCCGACGCAACGTACATCATTGAATTATTTAAGTAAATCTTGATGAACTTGACCATCGTAATTTCCACTGGTAAGTATTTACCCTTTTGAGTTGTCATTCCATAATTGTATAACAAACGAATATTTAACTTAAATCTAATGCGTACTACATATATATCGATGTATACGTCATTTATTTACGTTTATGTTAAATTACCCATACATAATTAAAGAATTGGATTATGTATGTATGTCGCTTTAAATATAATATAAAACATCTAAAACGAAATCTTTAACTTTCAGATATCGATTTCTCACTTGACCGAGGAGTTGACTATAAAAGAAAAGAAAAAAAACTTTACCCTTTTTAGGTGTCGCAGTCGGATCGTTAATAACTGCATTTTATCGGTAGCTAACCATAAATTGGTTAATTAACGATAGCTAACGGGTTTTTTACAACTATACGTGGGGGTAATGACATCTATCGCAGCGCCCATAGCGGCCAAAATTAAAAAAAAATGTAGGCGCTGTCATCTGTCATTACCAAACCAAAGCATTACATAAGCTTGATTTTGTTTTGTATTTCATTTCACTCACTACAAGTACAGGCCCGGTGGCGGGGGCGGTACGATCGACGTGTTGCCATTAAACGAAATGCCGCCCGTTTTAGAGGAAACATTAAAATCAAAGAAATATATGCATTGTTAAAATAAAAGCATTGATAAACTGATTAATTGTGATGTGTGGTGTTTCAATTAAATAGACGCGTTTTACCTCACAATAAAACGCATATTAAATACTTACCTTATTCGAAACCTATACCTAATAATAATTATGAGAGCGGCACTTCCGTTTCCCTTGTTGTATCACTCATTTGACTTCGATTTCCCCCGCTTTGCCGATCCCCCCCACCGCCAGCAGGCGAGCCGGTGCGGCTTGCATTTGCCTCATTGCGGCTGTAGTGCGCCAGGCAGAACTTATTTAGGTATAGGTTTCGAATAAGGTAAGTATTTAATATGCGTTTTATTGTGAGGTAAAACGCGTCTATTAAATAGCTGTACCGTTATTCGAAACCTATACCTAATAATAATTATGAGAAATGTTTGTTATCGCCTGGCGGTGGAGGTGTAATGTTATACGGTGTAAAGACGCCAATGTGATATTATAGGTAATGTTGTAAATGTTAGGTACACAATAAAAGTCACTTTTAAGTGCCAACTTATTTATGTAATGTATAGTAATAACATAAACATAACTCTTAACTCATTATAACATAACCATATTTATTTCCATTTATGAGCAAATCAACGAATAATTATTGTGATTTCAAACAAGCATTATATCTTAACCTGGAAAATTTTTAAACAGGTTCAAAGAGCCTGCTCAAATTGGCTGAGTCGTGGGGCTCAGGACGAGTGATTTCTCTACGATAAAAACGTTGAAAAGTATTTTCTGAACGCCAGTTTCCTTGACTTAAGATTTGGTTCACAGGAAAATTATCGATCCAATTTTTGGAAGCCACTGCAGCTCTTACGCTTCCAGGGGACGCAACAATGCCAGCTTCTCGTAGATATGACTTTACCCATCCTGCTAAAATTGTTCGAGAAGCCGGTCGAGGTGTTCCTCTAGCCGTTATGAACAGCTTTGTACTTTTACTATCAACACGACGTTGATGACCCACTCTAACAAGTTGCCTTAACCAGTAGCATGGGTTTGTAGATACAGGTTGTCCCGAATCTAAAAGTTTCCAACCGGATTGTCTATAGTCGGCGGAGTCCGTTTTTGAACCAAACTCAGGCCATAAAGTAATGCTATCTTCAAATTCTGATAAGTGCTGAGAATCTACTGATAATAACGTCAAGTCATGGATCCTTCTTCCAGAACAGAGAAGAAGAAGAGTTGCCGTATGTTGCAATATATGAAACAGGCTCATGTCGGTTAGTTGTCGTGTAAGTAGAAAACTTGTAAGGGTCGAGACATCCCATATGGGTGGTTTCGGATCTCTTGGATTTTTTAAAGAGATCGCCTTCAGGACTTGCCGCACTAGTTTGTGAGTAGATAACTTTCCTGAATTATCAGCGTTGCAGAAGGTTGCTACTACAGACTTATGCAGTAATATAGTTTTGTAAGAAAGTTTTTCTTTCTGGTGAAGATCGGACAAATAACGAGCTAAATCTGATCCATTTGGGATAGAAGCGTTTAAGTTGTTATTATAAGCCCATTTACACCAACGGGTCCAAGCATATCTATAGGTTTTTATTGTGGAATCTCGCCAACCTGATGCCAACAGACGCTTTTGGTCTGGAGACCAATTTACCAAATCCCCAGTCCACCCCCACATCTCCAAACTTCGAGGGTCATCTCTCTCACATTCGAAGGGGGTACTTGGGTCGTTGCGTCTATCAGGACTTCGTTCAGGTTCCAAATTGTGTACGGAGGACCCATCGCCCTGGCTTTGAGGTCCGCTCGCCAGAAGACCTTCTCCCATCTGGGTGCTACAACAAGGTATGTCCCCGTAGCCTGATTCAGATGGTAAAGGACTTTGGGTATTATGCACGGAGGAGGAAATACCCATGCCAATTTGTACTTCCAATTCCGACTCAACGCATCGTGAAATGATGCTTGATTGTCTTTCAGGTCTAGGGTTACATAAACTGGTACCACGTGAGCTATTTGAGACGCGAATAAATCTATTTCGGGTTCGCCCCATTTTGCGAATATCGGTCTCAGCGCTTTGGGTAACAAATGCCACTCTGGTGGACAACGCAGCCTTGAAAGGTGATCTGCTTCGCAATTGTATATCCCGGGTAGATAGTATACCCTGAGGTGTATTTGATAGTAATCCAGAAGCTGGTAAACTTTGTAGGTTAAGTTCATAAGCGTCTCCGAATGAGTACCGCCTTCGTTTCTTAGGTATGCGACTACAGTGCGGTTGTCGGTCTGTAGTAAAATTGTGGCCTTCTGAAGATTCAAAGCAGGCGTTTGTTCTAGAACTTTTGTAACCGCCAGTAACTCCTTCTGGTTGCCATGAAGTAGCTTCTCCGTCTCGCTCCATGATCCCGCTAGTTTCACATTGTTGAGCTGCGCTCCCCATGCTAGATCCGAAGCATCGGTTGTCAAAAAAAATGACGGGGCTGGTATTTTTAATGGTGACGGAATCAGGCAATTTCGATGCCACCAATGAATTTCGTAAAGTACCTCTGGTGGAAGAAGGTAGTGTTTCTTTGGAGGTGCATTGAGAATCGAATTCTGAAACCTCTGAAGTTGACGGTGGTTCAGGCGTCCTCGTGGAACTACATGACTGGCGAAATTCATAATTCCGTGAAGGATTTGAGTTTCTACTAAATTCAATTTCTGCCGTGTCATTGTGTCCTGTAGAAGTCGTTGAATCTTTAGAATTTTCTTTTCGGGCAGAAGTTTCTGGTTTGTCCAGGGATTCCAGAGAATTCCCAAATATTCGATGCACGTTTGAGGCTTGAAAACGGACTTTTGGCAATTGATTTGCCATCCCAAATGAAACAATGTTTCGACAACATGGTTTGTGTGTTTGACGAGGGTTTGACGATTTTGATTGGCGATCAAAAAATCGTCGAGGTACACCAAAGTTCTTATTCCTTTTTCGCGAAAGCATTGAGCTATCCAGTTTGTCAGGGATGCGAATGCTTTTGGTGCCGAACTTAAGCCAAATGGCAGACAAGTCATTTGTAAAAGCTCGTCTTTGTAAATCAATCTCAGGTAGCGCCTGTGAGATTTTGCAACTGGTAAATGAAAGTAGGCCTGTGTGAGGTCTATTTTCGTTAACCAATCTTTGGCTTGCAAAAAGTCGTTGACTTTGTGTGCATTTAACAACTTGAATCTGTCCGTACGAACAAACCTGTTGAGACCTTTGAGATTGAAGATCGGTCTTGGTGTGCCGTCGGTCTTGGTGACGAGAAACAGGCCTGATAAAAAACTGGGGCTTTCTCGAGCCACTTCTAGAATCTTTTGTTCTTTCATAGTAAGTATCGTTGAAGTCATTTCTGGTGATACTGGCACTGTGAATCTTTTTCCAGGCATGACAAGAGGGGGTTTGTCTGAAAACGGTATCCGATAACCTTGAATCATTTTCAGCAATGTGGGAGGAGCGTTGAGCCGTCGCCACATTTGAACAAATTTTTTCAACTGCCCTGCCCGGAAAATCCGCCAGTCAATATTTTCGACTTTTGGTATATTTGTCTCTATAGGTAGGAGAACCGGCACGTTTGGACGGCCCTTTATTTGCGGTATGTTGTTGGGATGTAGGCCTTGCTCGAAAGGGTGCGCCTTTACGAGATTGGCCCCCTCTTTGATTTCCCGAATTGCTTGGTCCCTGCGCAGGACAGCAAGGGTGTTGGTTGTAATTCTGATTGGAATGAGAATGATAAGAAGTACCTTGTGCAGGTCCTCGCTTTTTGGCAGTGCCTTGCGCAGGCATGTTGCATGTAGCTCGATACCCATGCGCAGGGTGCGGCTTTTGAATCCCACTAGGTCCTGCTTGCGCAGCAGGCATATAAGAATTATTTGATCTGGCTAGCGGCCAAAAACATTTGCGTACACCACCGGTCTTCTCCAAGGCAGATGTAAACGCTTTAACTTCAAATACATTAGTGCAAGAAGGAGGGATCTTCCTAAGCGTAGTTTTGACCAAAGGATCCTTGACATTCTTCAAAATGAGCTCCCTTCTTTGCTGCACGACATCAGCTCTATGTCCACAGGCCAATTGCAATGCATCCACAGACGCTTTATGGAAATCGCCATGCACAAAAATTTGCTCCATTTTTTCCTTGATATTGTCCGCTGAAATATTCTGGGACTCACCAACCCATTTCAAAAAATTAGTTAATCCGTTTTCCAACGCCTCTTTTTGCTTAAGCAAAGCAAACGTAATAGCTGCATACGATCTTTCACTATATTTCATGGCTTTGGAAGTTTCATACTGTGCCACTTCATCATTCATTTCCAGTTCCACAAAACCAGGTGAATGACAATAGCTGCGTTGCACATCGGCATAACGCACATCACTCCAGGTAGGCTGCTCAAATCTTTGAATATTTTTTAGGGTAGATAAATAGTTTTCCGGAGTGATGGGCACACTGGGTTCTTTGACACTAGTCTCAATTTGAATTTTAAAATCGGAGTTCTCAGTTGTCTGAGGGTCCAACAACGTAACCTCATTATCACTGTACTCTTGAAAAAGAGAACCACTAATATTTGCGTCTATACTTTCATGCATAATAGGACTACTAGTGTTTTGCACAGGAAATTGATTACGAAAATCATAAAAATTCTTAGTTAATTCTTTCAACATACGTTTAATAGATTTCTGCTTGCGACGTCTGCGTGATGTCTTTTTCGAGCCACTACTGTAGCTCGAACTCGTAGTACTTGATGAACTTGAGCTTGAAAGGCGGTGTGATAACCGCTTCCGCGACGGTTTATCCGTCTGATCATCCATTACAATCTGTAAAAGACGTTAGAAACACGGGGGAACTTAAACAACCTCGAACGTGAATCGAGGAAAATATTACAAACGAACGGTAAAAACCGTTAATTTAAAACACAAAATTATAGAATAAAAGTCTTACGTGATACAATAACGGTCGTTTATAAAATAAAACTCCAAATTGTCGTTGTCGACAGATTTAGGAACGACCGCTCGCCGCTGGGAAACAGACGCCAATGAGGCAAATGCAAGCCGCACCGGCTCGCCTGCTGGCGGTGGGGGGGATCGGCAAAGCGGGGGAAATCGAAGTCAAATGAGTGATACAACAAGGGAAACGGAAGTGCCGCTCTCATAATTATTATTAGGTATAGGTTTCGAATAACGGTACAGCTATTTAATATCGATTTCCGTCTATTTTTTAGTTGATTAGTTTTAAAAATGCATCACGTTAAGTCGCGATCATAGCTATTATATAATATTAGAATTGGACAATGGAATGTGTATACGTGGTAAATAAATAAATTGTACCTGGCAATACTAACATTTCAAGATGGCGGCTTTAGTTCTAAATTTGGCCACCGAAGTTTTTGGTACTATTATACTTAATTTTTTATTTTAGTAATTTCTTCATTTTCTTCCGCCAAAGAAAAATGAGTCACAGCAGTTGTTATACTGGCAGAAATAGTAAATGCAAGTTTTACCGATTCCCAACGGCTACTTGGAAACTGGAACAGCGCAACAAATGGATAACTGCAGTCAGGAGAAAAAAGTAAGTAGCATCATAACCATATTTACATCCTGCATTAAAACTTTCAAGACAAAGGAAAGTCAAAGTTGACTTTTTTTGTGTTAAATTTTGGGGTGTAAGAGGTTTATCAACATCTTTGAACCAAAGCAAACTTCACCTGCACGTGGTGCACCCTGCTGACTGACAAACGAAGCTCTGGCGAAAAGAGAGGTAAGGAGCGTAATTGTGAGCTGGGGAATGTACCTCCACCTCACAAAATACCGCAACCAAATAACAATTCCCTTGAGGGTTGTTGTGTTCCTGCGAGTGAGTGAGGTCACCAGAAAAGAAGGAGATGCTGCGTTGGCAGCGGGGGTGGCGGCGCGCAAGTGATATATTATGTTGCGAGCGTTACTATGGTTACGGTAACCGCTTCACATCAGGCGGGCCGTATGCTTGTCTGTCACCCGACGTAGTATAAAAAAAAAGTATGACAGGGGGGCAAAGAGTATGTGGGTCACCTGATGGAAAGCAATCACCACCGCCCATGGAGATCAGCAACACTACCAGCTTATACTACTTCCTTTCTTTCTGGTGACCTCACTCACTCGCAAGAACACGACAACCCTCAAGGGAATTGTTAATAGGCTGTGGCACTGTGAGGTGGAGGTATTCCCCAGTCGGACAGCTTAAAAAATACGCTGTGCCCTACCTCTTTTAGCCAAAGCCTCGTTTGTCAGTCAGCAGGTTGCACCACGTTTCAAGCACGCTTCAGGCACGCTTGGAGGGGATCCCTCAAGAGGGATCGCTGCGCCAAACGTGCCTTGCCGCGGGCGGGGTACAGTCTGTGGTACAGTTCCGACAAGTTCTTGGCTGCTTAAATTCGATTTTTATGTATTTAATATGATTTTATTGGTCGGTGTTGGTAATCCGGATAATCGCGAATCCGTATAACTGAAGGCCGGGTAATCGAGTTTCTACTGTAGATAAAAATAATGACAAAAAATAAGAATAATATTAATCAAAATGTGTAAGACGTGTCTAAGTTCCGGCAAGGGCCCAATGACAGAATAAAATGATTTAAATTTCATTTAAGTAATTTCCTATTCTAAATATAAAATAGTAGGATTTGACAAATCCTAACAGATATCATACTAATAAATATATTTTCCATTACCCCCTCCACTTCGAACACTTTATAAGGACGGATTTATCATTTGTAGGTTGTTGCTCGAACGATGAACATCTACATCACCAATTGGGTATTTGACTAACATTTTTTTCTGTTTGATATGTAGGGACGTCTCCATAATATAACCATAGGTGAAAGAATTACTTCGATAGCACAAAAATCTCTCGAGATATGGTAATTTGAAAATCACAATTTTTAGACTGCCCCAAAACGCTCCATACAAAAGACTACTGAATTATGACGTCACAGATCTGTATTTTGTATGCATCAAATCAGAAATTTGTACGACAGCTATGTTAAATATTACGTTTATGTGATTAGTATCATAATAAAAGTTATAGCATTTTTTATTGCTTCTCCAATGGAAATATTATTTTTTAATAATTTCATACTTTTAAAATGGACTTTCCCGCCAAACTTTGATCGACGCTAAAAAAAGTCTGACTGAAGATATTAGAATGAAAGTTTGCAGATCTTTATAGTTTTGTGTATTTTACGATATTGTTAATTTATTTGTACAATTTTTAAACATTGGAAACAACCCAATTGTTGCATCCATGTTTCAGATGTTGAAGAGTCGCAGAGATGACCAAAGCAGCCACGGCAGTCGTACGTCTACATTTACTAACGGCAGTGGGTGGGTGCCGGCCGACAGAAGCCTAGTGGGTCAGGGATCGAATCTACTTTATCACCTTAAAGTCAAAGTAAAGTCGATTTACGGACGAGCATTTTATATGATAACGTCATAAGAAAACATCGGCCGATGGAGTGGAAGAGAGATAGATGCGTCACCAGGGCCTGATTAACCCTTAGGCTAATTAGGCTGCAGCCTAGGGCGCAAGGATCGGGCGGGGCGCGCTGAAATCGTGTCTTCGCATGCACTATTAATCTAGCATCATTGCAACTACCCTACATATTTCAACTAGACCGAGACAAAACACTAAATGCGCTGTGAACTGAAAAAGCTTGGGCGCCCCTGATTTTAACCTTTTAAACGCTTTACTTAATATCACTTGTCGTGCCCCCAGCGCCAGGCACAGTAAAACGATAAATAAATACCTACAACTAATAGAGATGTTCAGTATATATATCAATATTGGAAATGCATCTCTTTCGAACGCTTACAGTTTAATTTAAATATCTTAACATATGGAAAGCGTTACTTTGTAATTTAATAATTTTATTTATAACACAGTAGAACCTCTATAAGTCGAACCTCGATAAGTCGAAAACCTCTAAATCTCGAAGAAATGTTCAGAGGCCCGATTCTCGTAATGAAATTCCCAACGGCACCGGAACGACTTGGTCTCGTCCCTCTTTGGTTTATCTATTTTACAACGTGCCAGAGAGGGAGCGGGCGAAGTCGTTACGACGCCGTTGAGAATTTTATTACGAGAATTGGGCCTCTGTTCCCTTCCCTTCAAACACCAAAACCTCCATTACTCGAAATCTCAACCCTCTATTAGTCGAAATAATCACTGAGAATTTTGGGGTGTAAGTGGTTTATCAACATCTTTGAACCAAAGCCAACTTCACCTGCACGTGGTGCACCCTGCTGACTGACAAACGAAGCTCTGGCGAAAAGAGAGGTAGGGAGCGTAATTGTAAGCTACCCGACTGGGGAATGTACCTCCACCTCACAGAATACCGCAGCCAAATAACAATTCCGTTGAGGGTTGTTGTGTTCCTGTGAAGAGGGTGGAAGTGGCAACACTCGTCACGTAAACATTACTCTCAGACAGTTTTATTATATTTTTTTTAAATATTAACAGTATAATTATAAATTCTTATTTAACATATTTCTTAGTGCTAGAATTTCATGTGATATTATTTGTGACAAGTTATACGCCAGTAAAGTGCATAAAATCGTACAGTTAATGATCGACACATTTACAACAAATTATACAAGTCTAAATGTACATAAATATCCCAATAAGAAAGTAGTTATTGTGGAAATATATTTAATTGTGAACCAAAACGTGCTGGAATATATCTAAGTGACAAAAGTGACAATGTTTTTTTATATAATTAACAACTAGATACATTCAATAACATTGATATACCCACACTATCAGCTGTTTATTAAAATTGACCTTTGGACCCATATGCACGTTGAAATATACATCGACATTTTCAACGGTCAGTGTAACAACTTCGCTGGCGTAAGCGGTATATCACTCACATGCAGATATATTCACCATAGCGCTCGGGTTCGATTCTGGCCTTATTCTTCACTTTTTGTGGCAAAAGTTTTCAATTCATAGCAAGAATCATATTAATTAAGATAAAGTATACAGATAACTTGAAAAATGGATTCTGGCAGTGACAAACTAATCTCTTTAAACAGGTCTCAAACTAACAATGTCACACAAAGAAAGCCCGGTATAAACATTCCGATAGAAAATTCATTTGATTCTCTGTCAGTTGATGAGGATTTAGAATGTTTATCATTTTTATCCACCGATCGCCATAATAGAAGTATTCCCGACTTAAAAATTGCTGGATATGAAATTAAAATAGAAGAATTGAGAAAAACTATTAACATTCTACAAGATAAATTACAAATAGCAGACAAGGAAATTGAAAACCTGTTATCTGAGAATTGTACGCTAAAAGAAAAAATAAATAATTATGACAAAAAAGTGAATGTTTTGAAAAGTCTAAGTAAGTCTACCCCAAAGAAATCAAAGCAAACGCGCAGAGATAAATTAAACAAACAAAAATTAAACCTCGATACAAGCTCTATTATTAATTCTTCTGAGTCGGTTTCCGTTTCCCCCACCTTGATACAACCATCAGTCGACGAAATCAGTTGTCCAATTCCGGAATCCAACAGGGAAGCAATAAAACCAAATCTATACATCTTCGGAGATGAACAAATACGTGGGTTGTCGTCACGTCTAATCAAGTCAAGATTCGGGAAGTGGAACGATGCATACAACGTGTCTGCAGTGGTGAAACCAAATGCTACGTACTCTCAGATAATAAGATCTTTAGATAATTTAAGAAATACTATTAATGAAGATGATATTATTGTTTTAGCTATAGGTAGCCATGATAAAAATCCATACACTTTGTTTACTAACTTGTGCAACACTCTTTATAAATTCAGAGATATAAAAATTTTAGTATTAAATGTACGTAGTAATATGTATCTGAATACGAAAACTTTGAACTCGGAACTTAAATTACTTATAGATAACTATGACAATTGTGAATTTATAGACTTTCAATATGACACGGGTAAATACTCTAGTAAATATATTGAGACATTGATTACTTTTAAGCTAAATGTAGAAATTGATTTCTTACGATATAAAAGAGAATATATTGACAGAATTAATGTAAAATCAACAGACAGTGAAAAGGAAAGTAATTTGTTATTTCGCTAGTGAGGATGAACACAGTATTTCTTTTAGTAAAAATATGGTTAATAATCCATGTGTAAATGAAGTGATGACTGTAAGAATATTACATCAAAATATAGCTGGTATTTGTAATAAGCTTGACTCAATAGAATTAACCCTTCAGGAATTCTTTGACGACAAAAATAAAAAAAATGACATATTATGTTTCAGCGAGACTTTTGTCAAACAAGGTACGGACGCTAATATAATATTAAGTAATTACAAATTAGCCGCATCATTTTGTCGCAAAAAAGGAAGAGGGGGAACTTGTATTCTGGTTCGAAAAGGGCTTGAAATAAAACCTATACCCATGGTGTTAAAATTAGCAGTAGAACAGTTCTTCGAATGTTGTGGTATAGATGTAGTTGATATGAATCTCATTGTTATAAACGTTTATAGAATTCCAGAAAACACAAAGTCGCACATAGGAGTTTTTCTAAATAAACTGGACACGTTGTTACATTACTTACTAACTAAATACCCTAAGAAAAAAATTGTAATCTGTGGAGATTGGAATATTGATATTTTAAAACAAAACGTATACGTAAAAGATCTTTTAAATATCTTACATAGTCATAATTTTAATATCCATATACTGACACCAACAAGATTAAACTCTTGTATTGACCAGATTGCAAGTAATACTAATCCAATAGAATGCGAGACTTATCAACTTGGCCTCTCCGATCATGACACTGCACAATCTATAACGCTTAAAGTTAAAGGACCTAAAAGTAGAATAACAACTTGGTTCGAATATAAAACAGATTTTTGTGCTTACAATGTCAAAAAGTTTTGTGAATGTATATCATCTCTCTCGTTTTCGGATGTACTAGGAGCAGATATGTAGCTGATGCTTTCGAACATTTTTATAGTACCTTATGTCTATTTTATAACCTATGCTTTCCTACAATTAAGGTAAAAATGAATAATAATACAAAAAAAAGAATTTGGATTACTAAAGGTTTAAGAATATCAAGCAAAGTAAAACGAAAATTGTATTTAAATTATATGACAGAAAACATCAATAGACATAATAATAAAATCAAGTTCAAAAATTATAATCGTGTTTTTAAAAAGTGTATATTACGCTCCCAAATTATAAACAATAATAAATATTTGCAAAATAATAAGAATAAAAGTAAAGCGACTTGGAATTTAATATCATCAGTGACATCAAATAAATTTAATTCTAATAATATTGACATGATTAATTTTGATAATAATTTATGTTCGGAGCCAATTGAATTGTGTAACAATTTCAATAAATATTTTATTAATTTGACGAAGACTAAGATACTGACACAAAATAAAACTAATAAATATGACATAGATACTAACCCACATACAATTTTTCTGAGACCAGTGGATAAACAAGAGATCTATAATATTATAATGTCTTTAAGTAATAGCAAGGCTACTGGGTATGATGGCATCTGCACAAAAATGTTAAAATTAATAGCAATGTATATATGCAGCCCACTGGCGCATATTATAAATTTATCTTTCGCAGAGGGTCATTTTCCTGAAAAACTTAAAATAACTGTAGTCAAACCGTTATATAAAAAAGGAGACAAGTTAGATCCCAATAACTACAGGCCAATTGCCTTAGTACCAATCTTATCAAAAATATTGGAAAAAGCTATGTTGAAAAGAATAAATAACTTTCTAAACTTGCATACGATTCTTCACTCGGAACAGTATGGTTTTCGAAAGGGTAGCTCCACGACATTAGCATGTTTCAATTTTGTAAAGTGGGTGACAGAACGAATAAACAACAGAGCTCCCACCTTATCACTGTTCCTTGACATGAGCAAAGCGTTTGATTTTGTGAACCATACGCAACTTTTAAAAAAGCTTGGGCAATATGGGATCAGAGGGAAAGCTTATGACTGGTTACATAGCTTTTTGAGTAATAGGATGCAGTGTACTGAAGTAACAAAAATGACAAAGTCCAGGAATATATTATTAAAACAGTCATTTAGATCCAACTTTGAGATAATTAATTTTGGTGTCCCACAAGGCAGCATACTTGGGCCACTGCTGTTTATTATGTACATAAACGACCTTCCGAAGTCAACTCGTCATAAGTGTTTACTATTTGCTGATGATACGACTGTATTATTAGAATGCAATGACAAAGACTCTGTAGAAGCAGAGGCCAATGAGGCATTGTCAGATGTAATCAATTGGTTGAACTGTAATGGTCTACATGTAAATGTGAGCAAAACATCGGCAATGCAGTTTATACCCTATAACGCGAAACCATTGCCAATACGAGTTAATTATAGTGGTGAACAGATTAATGAGGCTGACACCGTAAAGTTTCTAGGTTTGATGATAGACAGTCATCTAAATTGGAAGAGCCATGTAGATTACGTATGCCATAAGTTGGATCGTTTCGTTTTTGCATTAAAAAGGATTCGACAAACACTTTCAACGACTGCAGCACTCACATCATATCATGGGTTTGTGTCGTCGGTACTGAATTACGGTCTCATCCTATGGGGTAACTCGGTAGATGTTGACAGGGCTTTTAGAGTGCAAAAAAGATGCATTCGAGCAATATGTAATTCGTGGTATACAGATAGCTGTAAGCCGCTATTTAAAAAATTAAAAGTGTTGCCGTTGCCTTGTTTGTACATTAGAAATGTCTGTATATTTGTAAATGAACATCTTGACTTATTTACAAAATATGTTGATATCCATCCACGTCAGAAAAGAGGCAAATTTAAAAATCAATTGTACCAGCCTCACTGTAAACTTAATATATATGAAAGAAATATTTACAACATGTGCATAAAATTGTATAATAAACTTCCTGACGAATTAAAAGTGTTGCAACATAGTAGATTTAAGACAGAATTGACAAAATGGTTCTTAGCACATTGCTTTTATAGTGTAAAAGAGTATTTGGACAACAAAGATATAATATAGGTAGAATGAATTATACTTTGACTATCAAATAATTTTGTAGAATATTGCTGAATTATAATTATAGCAGAGATTATGAAATGGACATTATGTAGTATATATTATTGAATTGATGATTTAATTGTGACTTTTCCATTATTATAATGTATATTTTTTCTGTTACATATTTGCATACCTGCATCCAATCAGGTTGAATACCTTAACTAAATTAACAATTAAGATCACCTTGTATGAGTATTCTGGCAAATAAAGAATTTGAATTTGAATTTGAATTTGAGTGAGTGAGGTCACCGGAAAAGGAGATGCTGCGTTGGCAGCGGGGGTGGCGGCGCGCAAGTGATATATTATGTTGCGAGCGTTAATACGGTTACGGTAACTGCTTCACATCAGGCGGGCCGTATGCTTGTCTGCCACACGACGTATTAAAAAAAAAAAAAAAAAAAAAAAAGAAAAAAGAAGTGAGTCCCTCCAAGCCATTTTGGTACCTATTTTCCCTCCATAACTCGAAAAATTACTTGTATTAGTAAGTATTTTGGTAAAACAATGAAACAAAAGCGTATAAAGAAAATTGTATCGATGACACTTATGAAATACGTATAATGCAGCACAACACTAATGGAAAATTCCAGAAGGCGGCACTCTTTTATGACGTCAGAAGCGAGCGTGTTTCTCCGCTCGTGGCTACAGGAATACTTATAACATTCGTTCAAAAACATGCAGACTAGGGATGGGAATTGTCAATTCAGTTTTGTTCATTCACTGACAGTTTTGGGCTTTATTCATTTAAAACAAAATAAAATAAACTCATTTATTTCTACAGTAACAATTGCTTTATTTGTTTTATAATAAATAAGTCAGTATAAACAGAAATAGTTTGATTTATGTGGATTTTTGTATCTGTTAATCATTGTTTATGCCCCATCCCTACTAACGGAATTTTCCGGCCGTGGCGCAAGACATCAATACACTTTTCTAAAAAAAAATTCAGTAATTTATTTAACTTTAGACATTAATTTTAAGTCCTTTAATAAAGAAACTTAAGTGTAATCAATTGTAAATAATAACTTCATTATCTATTTATCAAGTAATGAACACTATTTTTATATAATACAGAGCTATTAAACAAAAAGGCAGATTTACTGAGTAGTGGTATTTGAGCGTAAAAATCCGTCCTTGGCGAAATGGGCACGAAAATATTTGGCGGATTAATCCGCTCGTGGCGGTTAAAGGGTTAACAATCAATACAATAACAAATAACTTGTGACTCGAATCAGTCGGTGGTCTCGTCCTCATAATTAGCCTAGGGCGGACAGAACTCTTGATCAGTCGCTGTGCGTCACAAGCCGAACGCATAGGCCGATTGTGCCTCTCTATCGCTTGTTTTATAAGACGTTTTCACGTCAAAAAAAGAAATAAGTGACAGAACGTTAATTTTTTTTTTAAGTTGTGCCCGTTAGTTCGTTTGTTGACGCATCAACCAAAAACAAAACAAACAAGCAAATACAAATTTAATTCAAAATGTATTTATTGAAAAATAAGCTTTATTTATAATAACTTTTTATGTAAACATATAATAAAAGGAATATTAAAATTTTAATATAGGTCGTCGCTACTTGCTACGTTCCTGACTATACCTTCGAAATAGTGAAATAATTAACAACAACAATCTTTATTTAATATATAAACATTAATTACATACAAAAACAAGATCCATTAATTAATAAATTCATACAACATTTGTACGCCGTAACACGACCGAATACGCCTGGAACTTCACTTGAAAACTAACCATCAATATAGTTATTTTATTATTATTTAAATAGTTGTCTTGGCCAACTTGCCAGATAAATATTTTTTGAAAAATGGAAAAATTCACCTGCAACCAGAAAGTTGGAAGAGCACTCGACCGGTCATCGAGAGGTCGTGGGTTCAAATCCCACCTAGTAGGCAGGTGAATTTTTCCATTTTTCAAAAAATATAGTTATTTGTTATACAAGAGTGCAAAGTTGCTTTTTAACCGCGTATGTACTCAATTTTGATGACCGAGCAAGCGAAGGATTCTAAAATTGAATCACGAGCGCAGTGTGTGATTCAAAAATTAGAATCCTGAGCGTTAGCGAGGGAATCAAAAGAGCACGAGTTGAAAAATTTTTGCACTCGAGTGCAACACGTAACTTTTCATCCCACCTCAGCGAGGAAATGACTAAATGCAAAAAAATCATTGCCAATCACAAGATTGTTGAGGGAGAAAGCTCATTTGCGTATTATTAACAGTTTTAGTCAATGAGCGGACAAATATGACTTTTGGACTCGGATATCGAAGAGCAAAAATACTCTTTCCGAGAATAATGAAGTTGAATTTTTCCATTTTTAAAATATTAAATTACACAATTTTGGGGTGTAGTGGTTCATCAACATCTTTGAACCAAAGCCAACTTCACCTGCACGCGGTGCACCCTGCTGACAGACAAACGAAGCTCTGGCGAAAAGAGAGGTAGGGAGCCTAATTGTCAGCTACCCGACTGGTGAATGTACCTCCACCTCACAGAATACCGCAGCCAAATAACGGTTCCCTTGAGGGCTGTTGTCTGCGAGTAAGTGAGGTCACCAGAAAAGAAAGAGATGCTGCGGTGGCAGCGGGGGTGGCGGCGCGCGAGCGATATTTTATGTTGCGAGCGTTAATATGGCTACGGTAACCGCTTCACATCAGGCGGGCCGTATGCTTGTCTGCCACCCGACGTAGTATAAAAAAAAAAAAAAAAAAAACACTGCCATCTAGCCTCAAACTAAAGGAAATCTTGTGCTATGGGTAGGTACTAGGTAACTGATATTATACTTAATTACATTTTTTTGTAAATACATACATATAATAGGTACATAGAGAACACCCAGACCGAGACAAACAGACATATTCATGCACACACATATTTGTCTTGTACGGGAACCGAACCCGCGACCTCAGAGTCAAAGTGACCATTGCTAACCATTAGACCATAGAGCTCGTCAAATTTTATGTCATTTTTTTTTTTTATACCACGTCGGTTGGCAGACAAGCATACGGCCCGCCTGATGTGAAGCGGCTGCCGTAGCTATATTAACGCTCGCAACATAAAATATCGCTCGCACGCCGCCACCCCCGCTGCCAACGCAGCATCTCCTTCCTTTCTGGTGACCTCACTCACTCGCAGGAACACAACAACCCTCAAGGGAATTGTTATTTGGCTGCGGTATTCTGTGAGGTGGAGGTACATTCCCCAGTCGGGTAGCTTACAATTACGCTCCCTACCTCTCTTTTCGCCAGAGCTTCGTTTGTCAGTCAGCAGGGTGCACCGCGTGCAGGTGAAGTTGGCTTTGGTTCAAAGGTGTTGATGAACCACTTACACCCTCAAATTTGAATTTGATGTACAATAAAGTTATAACAAATAAACAAAACTATGAACCCACCGATTTCTCGCCAACGTGAGTAATTAAATGCCTGCTTAAATTACCTTTCTGAGCAAATTTAGCTTTACATATTTCACAGTCATAAGGTTTCTCTCCGGTGTGAATTCTTAAATGATTCATTAAAGTAGTCTTATGTGTAAATCTAATTTTACAAATCTGACATTTATAACGTTTCACGCCGGTGTGTATTATTAAGTGTGACTTTAAACCGCTCTTCCGAGTAAATTTAACACTACATATATCACATTCATAAGGCTTCTCATTAGTGTGAATTCTTAAATGTGCGTTTAAATGACCCTTCTCATTAAATCTAAATTTACATATCTCACATTCATATGGTTTTTCATGGGTGTGAATTCTTAAGTGTGTCTTTAAATTGCACTTAAATCTAAATTTAGCTTTACATATCTCGCATTCATATGGTTTCTCACCCGTGTGAATTCTTAAGTGTAATTTCAAATATCTCTTCTCATAAAATCGAACTTTACATATCTCACATTCATGAGGTTTCACACCACTGTGAATCCTTAAATGTTTCTTTAACGATCTCTTTTGAAAATATCTTACTTTACACGTCTCACATTCAAATTGTTTATCACCGCTGTGAATTCTTAAATGATTCTTTAAGGAACTCTTATAGGGAAATCGAAATTTACATATCTCACATTGGTAAGGTTTCTCACCGGTGTGAACTCTCAAATGTGTCTTCAAATTTTCCTTCCGACTGAACCTCGCCTTACATATCTCACATTCTATAACACTCTTACCACTTCGTTCTATACGTTCGTTCACAACGCCGGGTCCTCTAAACTGACTTAACACGTCATCTTGTTGCGAGCTCTTCACTTTGTCCGCAACATATTGCCCTATAGGTTCTATTAAGAAACATTTGTCTCCGAAACCATTACCTAAATGGTCGCAGACAAATACGTTAAACGAATTTATCGACATGGCTTGTCTGTTCGCAGTGCTTCGTAAAGTCTCTTCTAAATTTGTTCTAAATGTTTCTGGCTTCATCACACTCTTTCCGTCTGGCATCAGAGTGTTCTCATCTTGAATCTTTTCTGCGTGTGTTTGCTTACATTTCTCAACCGGAGCGACACCTGCACAATGAATTACATCATTAGCTTTATCATGTAGTATTGAAATCAAACTACACTATTATATAATTGCTTAAACTATACAAACTGTACAAATGACGAGCTCGGTGGCGTAGCGGTCAATGACGCGGCTTCGACACCAAGCTCGTGGGTTCGATTCCCACATAGGACAAACATTTGTGTGCATGAACATGTCTGTTTGTCTTGGTCTGGGTGTTTTCTATGTATCATAAGTATGTATTTACAAACAAAAAAAATATTTACGTATGTTTATCAGTTGTCTAGTACCCATAACACAAGCTTCGCTTACTTTGGGGCTAGATGGCGTTGTGTAATTTGTCCGACAATATTTATTTATTTATATCATGGGGAGTGCTCGGATAAGCTGCTTGATTTGATACCCGGCGCTGAATTCTACTCTCGTACAACTCGACATAAATTAAAATTCCATCCACATCATCTTGATAATTGGCGATCTACTACAGTACGTTTCCTAAGACATTTTATACCACGATCAGTGAAACTGTGGAATCAACTTCCCTCAGCGGTATTTCCGAACAACTACGACATGGCAGCTTTCAAGAACTTTTCAGTCTTTATTTCCGTTAAAAGGCTGACAGTGGATTGGCGACCCCTTAGTAATGCTGATCTCCATGGGTGGTGGTGATTGCTCTCCATCAGGTGACATGCTAGTTTGCTCCCTCTCATATTAAAAAAAACTAAACTCCAAGTAGATTACCATTTTCACTAGCTGGAGGCACCTAAATAAGAAGAAGAAACAGTTGCGTTATACTGTGACACAAAACTGACTTTGCTGTCGAGGGTCATGCCGAGGTAGCGAAAGTGATCCACTTCCTTCAACGCGGGTCTGCCTACACTGTATGAAAACCGGAATAAGTTCTTGTTGTACGGTACAAGTTAACTCATGAAATATAAGAACGGGAATTAACGATCATGCAAAACGGTATTTACATACCTTTATTATTGCCTGACATTTCGAGCAGGTTGCACCGGCCGTGGTCACAGGCTGACTCAGAGTCAGGTATGTAAATACCCTTATGCATGATCGCGTTAATTCCCGTTCTTATATTTCATAAATCATGCAACGCGAAAGTTTAAAAGTTATTAAGTTAACTCATCGGCCGTGTGGTTTCCGGCAGACTAGAATAGAATCACACCGTTTCTTCCCGTGGATGTCGTACAAGGCGACTAAGGGAAAAACATTATCAAATATCCATCATGCCTCCCCAAACCGTCTGGCCAGCGTGGGGAGTGTAGGCCAAATCCTCCTTCCGTCTAGGACGGACGAGAGACGGTCGTGCTCCTGTAGTGGAGACTAAAATGGACCTGATGATGATGATGAAGTTAACTCATAGAGCTGCACGGTGGTTCAGCGTCCAAAGGAGTGAGGTCGAAACCTCCTAAAACTGTTTGTAGTGATATTTTATTTATTGTAAATGATGTAAAATATTAATTAGAGACGAATTTGATTAAATAAAAACAAATTTATTAAAAAGTATAGAGTATTGAACAGCACACGCGCTAACTTAAACTTAATTTAATAAAATAATTTCAATTGTAATCAGTTTTGTAATAACAATTTAATAATAGTAGTTTATGAAACTGATGCATAATAAGGGTTATTAAAATACGTGTGAGTTTAAAACATGAGCCGAAGGCGAGTGTTTTAATAGACCACACGAGTATTTTAATACCTAATTATGTGCAGTTTCATACACTACTTTATCTAATCTCATGAAATATATGATAATAATATTTTAAATACAACCATGAAGTTAATTTAACAGCTATAATTCTTACCTATAAATCCATTTGCAGATCGAGCATGCGTAGTGCGCATGCGCGACGCGCCGCGCGGCGCCGCGTTCACAGATTATGTAGAAAAATTTTGCATAGTTGCAATGTATTTGCATTGAAACCTGTTTAAAATACCTGTTTCCAGGGCTGAAGCTGTATCGAAATGGTAAAAAAGTTATTTTACGATACAGTTGTCCATAGAAGAGCTGTATCGAAAAATAACTTTTTAAATTTATTTTGATAGCTTGTGCGTAAAGACTGTCATTATGATACTGTGTTCAGTTTTTTAATGTGTAAATTTCAGTATGAGATTAGATAAAAGTAATAACAATTTGATTGATATGTTAATACATATGTAGGGACACACTTGACACGTGTTCCGCGTCAGCATATTTCGTGGCGTCGCGTCACAGGCAACGCCAGTCGCCCACTAACATCGAATCGCGCTCTACACGTTATTAGTTAGTCGTTTATAATACCTTTGTCGAATTCGTAATAATATACTGTTATATACTTATGACGTTCACCCACAAGGTGGACAGACGACCTCATTAAGACCGTAGGATCGCGCTGGATGCAAGCCGCTTCCAACCGGTCTTATTGGAGATCTAGAGGGGAGGCCTATGTCCAGCAGGGGACTTTCAATGAGATGATGATGATATACTTATGTACTTTACTACTGTGTAAGTGAAACTCTTAGTGTTGTGTATCCATTCAGCAACCTTCAAACCGTTAAGAGACCGTACACTATACACCCAGAGATACATACACAAGGAACTCTATACATATATAGTCTAGGAGTCAGAGGACGTATAGTGTATGCGGCTGTACCCCACCGCCTCTTACAGTGGTGACCCCGACGTGATCCCGTTGTACCTCATACAGTGGTGACACCGAGAGGAACTTGAAGATTGCGGATACACGAAGGATTTTTGACACATTTCGGCGACGCGACGCCACGAAATATGCTGACGCGGAACACGTGTCAAGTGTGTCCCATACAATAAAATGTTAAAGAATCTTAATTATTACATTTTAATGCATATACCTAGTAAAAAAATACTATTCACATCTTATAATTAAATATAAAATAGTGTTACAATTTACAAAACAAATAAAAATATTTACAGTTACGTACGAAAAAAGGACTAAAATTAACATGCCACTTAAAATTTTAATAATACTAGGACTTCCTTAGGTATAATGCTCTTTTTCTTTCGGGGAAGTTTCCGAAGACCAGATATAAAAGGATCTGCCTCCTTACCACCAATTCTTATTGCGATTCAATAACTGAATAGGATGCTTATTCATACCAATGAATAAGCTACTTTATTTCAAATGGAATAGAGTCGCTTATTCATTGGTATGAATAAGCAATCTATTCAATTATTGAATCACATGAGATGGTAAGGGGACTGAACTAAGTAAAAGTCTAATAATTAGGTCAGTATTTGTAATTTCGCGTGACATTTTCCGGGTGAAATATCCTCTGAATTAAATTGAAACATGTTCGATGCCGCTGCTTCCTCGGTAAGTTCCCCGATAGACAATAGAGCGTATTCAGTCTCATCAGCAGTTCAGCACCATGTATCAAAACTTTATGAACGGAAGCTGGAAGTTTGAACCACGGATATTCTTCAACTAATTGACGCGCGGTTGCCAAAGAATGTTCTTTAAACTTATTACAATCAATATTGAATCCCGATGACAAAGCCTGTATAGTATTTTATGAAACCGTTGCATAATAAAGATTCTTAAAATACGAGTGTGAGTTATCACATGAGCCGAAGGCGAATGTGATAATAGTGTCAGAGTCAAAGTGGCCATTGCTAACCATTTGACCACCGAGCTTATGAATTATCGTCAACTAATTAATCTTTATCATTGGAAACTCTATCTAAAACTTCACTTTGTGACTCTAGTGTTCTAGAAACCGTGTGATCCAATAAACTTTGCAACTCTACCTCGCAAGTAGTTTCTGCAAGCGTTATGTTCTTTGGATAACACTACTTTTTAGATTTTAAAATACTATCGTAGGATGGTAAAATGTTACAAGAAGTTTTACTATTAATGAGATTCCTAATTAATAAATATTGATGTTTTGTGAGCTTAGCTTCAACAATGAGAGATAACACTTCGTCCGCACTAATCTCCATTGTTGAAGTATTAGACTGATCAGAATTTACAGCAGAGGAATCTACGTCAGATACCTCCGTCAACCGTCTACGTTTTGATCGTTGATGATGACTGCACTCTTCAACAACACTTCTCGTTAAAGTTACATACTCAATTTCATCTAACCAATTAGCATAATTATCCAAGATCCTCTTTTTGTTACGTGAAAACTTAACATAGAATCTGTCAAGACTTTTGCATAAATTACTAATCCGATTCGATAATGGCGAAATGTCTACGTTTTGGTCAATTTTAAGAGACAGCAGTATCGCATCTAAAACGTGCTTATTTCTATTTGAAGATACTTGCGAAGACCACAACTCGAATACGTGCCTCCTTGAAAAGGAACATTTGATTTTGGTACCTGAAACAAAAAATAAAATTAAAACCTTAGATTATCAATTGGTCTCCGCTCCGCTTCGACTAGATGCCGCGGCGCACTTGTAATATGCGGCAACAAATACTACGCCGAACTCAGCGTACCCGAGCCTGTTGCGATACAATTCTACACGCACACTAGCATCTCTGCTCATCAGTTGCAATACAATTCTTCACCCACACTGCACTATAATGGACCAGACTACCAATCATTACAATAGTCATAATATGGCGTTTCAATGGCACTACAGTGGCAAGCCAATGACCATAATTATTTTATAGAATACCAAATGGCAAAGACAATTCTATCGAGACACTACTGACACACTATCACGTATCAAACGTTGGTTACTTTACAGACTTGGGGCCCTGGCATCTCTGCACATTGTTTTACGCACACTACAATATTGAGTTGCCGCATTCACGGAGCTGTTGTTTTTAGATAGTGCGGCATCTAGTCGAAGCGGAGCGGCGACCAATTGTTAATATATGATTAAAACAATGTTTCGTAGAACTGCTACGACACTGCGCACCGTAGGCGTAGCACTCATGTTACGGTAACCCGTGCGCGAATTTACAAAGGCTATATATACCATTAGAGTGAAAGTGCAAACTGAACTGGCTTAGCTTTTGTTTGACAAAAATTTGACGAAACCCTAACCTATTATAGTACAGAAATTGCCTGAAATCGAGGAGACTTTGTAAGATAAATTCATTCTAACATTGCAGCAACAAATGCTATTCAATTTCATACCGATATTTACTGATCGTTAGCTTCAATAATAGGTTGATAGTTAAATGACAACTGTCTTTTTAATATTAAAAAAAAAAAAATCTCCTTTCTATTCTTTGACAAAAAAAAAAAAGAAAACCGAATTAACAAACGAACTTTTATTTGATAAGAAACACAGGCACCCACTACATACTTGTTGCGAGTACAAATAATAATAAAACTAAAATATTTTTTCTTGCATCAAATTTACGATAAGCTTAGTATTTTTACAGTTTAAACATAGTCACAGTCAGTCTTATTTAAGTATGGCACATAACATAACACAACAAAACACAAGATATGAAATATAAATAAATAATAATAAATAAATATTTCTGGACAATTTACACAGCGCCTAGATGGCCCAAATTAAGCGCAAAGTGTTATGGGTACTAGACAACTGATAAATGTACTTATTTTTTTTTTGTAAATACATACTTATAATACCTACATAGAAAACACCCAGACCAACACAAACAGACATGTTTATGCACACAAATGTTTGCTTGTACGGGATTCGAACCCGCGACCTCGGAGTCAAAGTGGCCGCTAACCATTCGACCAACGAGCTCATCAAAATATACTATACTCGCAAGTAAATGTATTGCATAAGGTGGAAAAATAGCATTAAAATAACAACACCAGTACAACACAAAAAGTACCAAGCAAATATAGCGGGGAGCCTCTACATGACTCCTCTACTCGTAGTCTGTTCTCTCTTGTTCGTAGTCCCGAGGCTGAACAATACCTAACATATCTCAGTAAAGCTTATCTATTTGAGTGAATGTGTATTATATAATACTAGGTTTTATCCGTGCATTTTCTGAAAAAAATCAAAACAAAAAGCTAATCTATTTGAGACAATTTTTTTACTGAGATAGATTAGGCATTGTCGAGTAATATGCATAAGCAAAAGCTCATCTATTAGAGTCTGATTCATGACTCAAATAGTATAGCCTTTGTAAATTCGCTACCCGTGCAACCTGATGCCAAAAAAATGATTGACCACGTATAATAGACAGATTTATCATCATTATAAAATAAGTCAGAACAGCGGCAATCAGCGGCATCATTTGAGTAGCTCTTGATAACCTCTAACCGACAGAAAAATAATGTGAGATAAAGAAGGTGTCGTAGCACCGGTATATAAAAAAAGTACATTATATGAATGTATGAAATGAAACACTTACCCTGTTCTTGGAATTCCATGGCACACAAACAACAAAACAATTAGTAGTACTTATAAATCACCAAAGATTAGCGAGCGACAACAGTGAGATGCTTTCACTTCCGAGGTCGATTAATAAGTGATAATAGGCTATTTGACAATGTTTAAAAATTGTATAAATTATTTAATAATATCGTAGAATACACAAAACTATAAAGATCTGCAAACTGTCATTCTAATATCTTCCGTCCGACTTATTTTAGGGTCGATCAAAGTTTTGCTGGAAACTCCATTTTAAAAGTATAACATTATTAAAAAATAATATTTTCATTGGAGAAGCAATAAAAAATACTATAACTTTTATTACGATACTAATTACATAAACGTAATATTTAACATAGCTGTCGTACAAATTTCTAATGTGATGCATACAAAATATAAACCTGTGACGACATAACTCAGTAGCCTTTTGTATGGAGCGTTTTCGGGAAAGTCCAAAATTGTGATTTTCAAATTAACATATCTCGAGAGATTTTTGTGCTATCGAAGTAATTCTTTTTCCTATGTTTAGACGTCCCTACAATCCCTACATATCAAACCGAAAAAAATGTTGGTCAATGTGCCTATTGAAATAGTGCACAAATATTTATAGCCCTGGGTAGATACTGTGTTAGTAGACAGTTAGATAGACTATGCCGTGGTATACGGATGGTCAATATCTGACACTGACTTTTAGGGGGTTTTAGCCTATGGGTGAACCGCCGTGAATTGAACTAGAGATGACTTATAAATTCCCTATTTAAGCCCAAAACAAGGCATTTATTGGGCATTTTCAGGTACTTACTGGGCACTTATTGTTAATGTTTGGCAATTTGCCCATCTCTAATTGTAACAGAATGGAAAATGTTGTCAGAATACAACACCTGTAGTTTAAAATTAAAACAAATATATTTTTTGAAAAATGGAATAATTCACCTGCCCTCCCTAGGTGGGATTTGAACTTGTTCAGTATGTAACTTGTTCGGTATGTAATAACTTAATAGGTTGATGACGCCACACTGTGACTCACGCAGTAAAATATAAGATGCAAAAATTAGTCAGCAACACAAACCTTCCTGGTAGCTCAGTTGGAAGAGCACTCGACCAGTCATCGAGTCGTGTTGAGTTTCATTTTTAAAAAAATATTTATCTGGCCAGTTGGCCAATACAACTATTTAAATAATAATAATAAAACAAATATGTCTACCTGCTGATTCCTCGTCGTCCGCTTCTTGTAACGTCTCAGTCTTCACTTCTTCTACGTGTATCTCCACATTAAGATCATCCACTCTTTGTCTTTTTTCAATAACAGTACCTTCCTCTGTTAACGTTTCGTTGTTAACGTCATTTTCATCTAAATTCTCAACCTTTATATTATCCACACAATCACTTTCCAGTTCTTTGCGTGACGTTAGCTCGTCTTTGATCTCCTCTTTCACATTCCGCTCCGTATCCACTGAGTTGTTCAGCGTTGGAGATGTCCTCGAGGCATCAGTTTGTATTTCATGGTCTGTTGTAAATACTTCCCGTTTTATCTAAAAACAAATTTGAAATACAGAAAAAGTCGGGTGGCAGACAAGCATACGGCCCGTCTGATGTGAAGCGGTTCCCGTAGCTATATTAACGCTCGCAACATAAAATATCGCTCGCACGCCGCCACCCCCGCTACCATCGCAGCATCTTCTTCCTTTCTAGGTGACCTCACTCACTCGTAGGAACACAACAGTCCTCAAGGGAACCGTTATTTGGCTGCGTTATTGTGAGGTGGAGGTACATTCCCCAGTCGGGTAGCTTACAATTACGCTCCCTACCTCTCTTTTCGCCAGAGCTTCGTTTGTCAGTCAGCATGGTGAACCGCGTGCAGATGTAGTTGGCTTTGGTTCAAAGAAGTTCAATTTTTTTTTTGTTAAAATTTTA
Source organism: Hypsopygia costalis (assembly GCA_937001555.2). Taxonomy (NCBI): domain Eukaryota; kingdom Metazoa; phylum Arthropoda; class Insecta; order Lepidoptera; family Pyralidae; genus Hypsopygia; species Hypsopygia costalis. The sequence continues at coordinate 12,092,127 of OW443355.2, forward strand.
TATCGATTAGAGGAACATAGATTTAAATTCACCTGTCGCAAGTTGATTGGCACGAAGTAATCCCTGTCTGCTGGTCGACTCACACTTGGCCTGCTCTGTCCTTGTTCCATCGGAGAGAGTGTCCTCTCAACTTTGCAACCCTCCGAAGAGGATACCGCATCTGAAAATAAAAAAAATGGTCTGTAAAGTCGGTTTACGGACGATAATTTTACATGTTAACGTCATAACAAAACATCGGCCGATGGAGTGGAAGAGAGATAGAATGCTTAGGCCGATCGTGCCTCTCTATCGCTTGTACCGCGCTTTCGCTTGCACGTTCGGCTCAGGCTGAACGTGACAATGAACCGTGGTTTTTCGTGCGTGCAGCCGGCGGTTATCGATTTATAAGACGTTACACGTCAAATATGGAAAAAAGGTACCTGTCTGATCGCTTAGAACAAAAAACCAGCCAAGTGCGAGTCGGACTCACGCACGAAGGGTTCCGTACCATTATCTATAAATACGGCAAAAAAAAATCACGTTTGTTGTATGGGAGCCCCCCTTAAATAATTGTTTTTTTATTTTTATTTAATTATTTATTTTAAAAGTGAATATATAACTAAATTTTATGTGAGTATTTCAAGCGTCTACCTATTGCCGTTATCAATTGTGAGCAAAACGAGCAAAAAAATCACGTTTGTTGTATGGGAGCCCCCTTAAATATTTATTTTATTAAACACTTGACCGTTATTTGAAGCATATTATTTTGAGATAGGCACTTCCGTTTTCCGCTTTACCTTCCTTCTCTGTCTACCCTAATCGAGCCTTCTCTGTCACTCGTCGCGTCCTCACCAGGCAGCGAGTGGGGGTAGGAGGCCCCCAGCTCGGCTTGGATCATTGGCGTCCTGTTTTCCGCACCGCACAGTCGTGCTCAGGATAAATAGTAAAAAATTCTTACTTGCCTTTTTAAATATACCAGCGGTTCTTCTGGTTCAAGTAAGTTTTTATTTTTTATACCTTCCATAAATTATTTTCGATATTAATTACGAAATAACGGTTTTACCGTTCGGTTCTTTAGAACTTATATTTGTGTGTTGTAGCTTTTTATTTCTACCCTAGGTTGACAGTTGAATAAAAAAATGAGTAGTGAAAGTGATGAAATGCCAAATCGAACGGTTGCGCCGGAAATAACGCAGTCTAATAATAAATTATTGGTGACACCTCCTGCAAACAGTAAAGTTGTTCGCAAGCAACCTAAAAAGCGTGTTAGATCAAGTAGTAGTTCGTCATCATCAAGTTCGCAGAGTAGCTCGAGCTCAGTCTCATCGTCTGTTTCTGCCTCGCGTGGCAAACGAAAATCTAGGCGCCGCCGCCACAAAAAAAGGGGGGGCAAACGTAGTCGTCGTCACGACCACCGCCTTGATAAATTAACACAGGTCGTTAACGATCTTCGCAAACAGGTTAATTTTGGTGGCTGCGGTGAGCAGATATTACAAAACCAGGTAGTCAATTGTAGTATTGATGGTAGTATTAGTGGTGATCTATACGATGAGGAACCACCGATTAACTTACGCGAAACTGAATCAATTTGTAACGATTCTACCCAACCAAATATTGTTTTCGATATCGAGACTAAACTGAAAGAGCCCGTTGTTCCGAAAACACCCCAAGACCTTTTGACTATTTTAAACGGTATCCAACATTTCAATAGTAGTGAATGGTCCGAAGTACGATATGCCGAGGTCCAGAAGTTATATAATCATACATCTGACGTCAGTTCTCGAGAAAACAGGAGGTGTCAGGAAAATGTTTTTCCCTGTGACTAAGCAAGGTTCTGCTGTTACCGCTTCGCAAGCGAATACATATAACAATAGACCTGCGCGCCTCCCCTCGCAGGGGCAGGCTGTTCGAAAAGTACCCTCGCAGGGTACTTCTCATAGATGTTGTGCTCCATCGCACACTTCACATGCTTGTCAGCCCTCGCAGGGCTATTCTCACACCCGTCCCTCGCAGGGACAGGGAACTCAGGATAATGAGTCGCGGGCAACGTTCGCTGGCAATAGGGGTTCCTTTCGCTCTAGAGGAGGTCGAGGAGGTTATAGAGGAAGAGGAGACAGGAATACCCGGAGACGTGCCGGATCTCCATCGGACTACAAAAAACGTAAGTATTGACAATCAAAGCTTCAGAGCCGGCCGACTACTTCTATATCGCAATCAATGGAAGCATCTAGGTGCTCCGAATTATATTTTAAAGATAATAGACGGGTACCGCATACCCTTTGCCGAAAGGCCTCCCCTCATCGTACCGAACTTAAACCAGAACAGGTTCTGCACGATTGTATCGCACGAAATGACCGCGCTAATTCATCAAATGCAACACCAGGGCATATTAGAAGTAGTGAGGCCGTCTCCAAGTTTTGTTTCATCAATGTTTCTGGTACCCAAGAGCGACGGATCTTTCCGTCCCATATTCAATCTGTCGGCTCTGAACGACTATGTGATAACTCAACGTTTCAGTCTAGTAAACGTTCAACGTATTCCGGGCTTTCTGCAACCCGACGACTGGCTGTGCAAAATAGACCTGTCCCAGGCTTATTTTCATCTGCCAATAGCTCAGTCACACAGGCGATTTCTAAGAATGATATACGAAGGTCAATTGATGCAAATGACATGCCTACCATTCGGCCTCAGTACAGCACCGAAAGTCTTCGCCTCGTTGACGAATTGGGTCGCTCAAACTCTCAGGGAGCAAGGGCTACGTTTAATCGTTTATTTGGACGGCTTTCTCCTCGCCCATCAGAGTCGAGACATATTAGAATCGCATGTACAAATCCTACTGCAGAGGCTTTGTCTTCTCGGGCTGCAGATAAATCTAGAAAAATCTGTTCTGACCCCTCAACGGGATCTAGTGTTCCTCGGTGTTCGCTGGATGACTGTGACAAACGAGAAAACCCTTCCAGACGAGAAGAGAGCGGTTGTGCTCTCCAAAATTTTACCAGTTCTGAGAAGCGGCCTTGTAGACATAAAAATCTTACAAAGTATTGTTGGGCTTCTGAACTTCGCCAGTTTCGTAGTCCCGAAAGGCAGATTACATTTCCGTGCACTGCTATCCTTCCTTATCGATCTCGAGAAATCTCAAGTAACCAAGCGCTGTCCACTCCCGGGACAAGCTATGGAGGACCTACAGTGGTGGCTTCACAATCACCATCTTTCATCTCCAATTCATTGGGCTCCCCCCTCGCATTTTCTGGCGACGGACGCTTCAGATATGGCGTGGGGGGCACAGTTAGACCAACTCTCGCTGACGAACGAGTGTGGACCGAACGAGAAAGTCAGTTGCATTGCAATCAAAAGGAGCTTCTTGCTGTGCTCAAAATATTACAAGGCCAGTGTCAAATTCTAGCTCGCTCCACACTCCTTTGGCAGAGCGACAACCGGACGGCAATCGCCTATATCCGAAACGAGGGTGGAACAAAGTCTATGGCCCTGTTAGACATAACTACCCAGATCTTTCATTTAATAGACAAATATCAAATTCATATTACTGCTCATCATATTCCGGGAAGATACAACGGGCACGCAGATCATCTGTCACGTTACCGCTCTCTCCCAGAGTGGCATCTATTACCCAAGTGCACGGAGAGGGTTTTTCAAAAATTCGGAGTGCCGGTGATAGATCTTTTCGCCTCGGCCAGTGCTCATGTAGTTGCGAATTATGTATCCTTCGATTTGAACGACCGACAGGCAATGTACCACGATGCCTTTTCCCGTCCCTGGAACTACCATCTAGCGTGGGTGTTCCCGCCCCCTTACTTGATACCCAAGGTTCTAGCTCACCTCAATCATGCCCAAGGATTGTTTCTGGTTGTAGTCCCACGTTGGGAACGCGTATTTGGAGAGCGGACCTCAAATCGAGGGCAGTAGCAGCACCGTTCACGATTCAACATCTGAACAAGCATTTGATAGACACGTCGACGGGTCTACCACCCCCCAAAGTTCAACAAATGACCCTGGTGGTTTGGAAGTGTGGGGGTGGACCCATAACTTAACTGACTGGAATAAGGCCCAATTAAATCTATTAATATCATCATGGCGTCCATCAACACGAAAAACGTATAAAGTTGCCTGGAACAGGTGGTTGTCTTGGTGCAAATTACACAAGGTTGACGCTTTTAGACCTACTGGTTCAAGGTTAGCAAAATTTTTGGCAGATTTATTTTTGAAAGACCAACTGTCGTATAACACCATTTTGTTGCATAAATCTGTAGTGTCCACTCTGTGTGTTAGTCAAGCACGTACTGAAATCTATTTCTTTGAAAAAGCCTGTGCAACATAAAACAATGATATGGGACACAGATATCTTGATTAACTTTTTATCCATTTACTCGGTTGACGAAAATAACACTTTCTCAACTTCCCGACACACAGCTATATTGCTTTTATTATGTTCGGGGCGACGCGTCCATGATCTTACCCTGTTGGCAGTGGACAACCAGCATTATATAGAATGGGACGACCATATCATAATGTATCCTCTGTTCGGTTCTAAAACTGATAATTGTCATTTCAGGCAATCAGGCTGGAAGATACTAGCTAATTCTGAAAACAAGCAGCTTGACGCAGTTTACTGGGTGAAGCATTGTATCAAACTGTTTCACAACAGGCGAAACGAAGCTAACTGCCAAAGTTTATTTGTCAGTTTGAGAGGACAACCTAAGACTGCATCCAAGACTATAATTGGTGGATGGATCAAAACATTATTGTCTGAGGCGAACATCTCCGCCACCCCGGGCAGCGTTCGCTCGGCCGTAGCTTCAAAAAGTTGGTCAGATAATATTTCAGTAGACGAGATACTTTCTCGAGGTAATTGGAAATCCAGCAATACCTTTAAAAAGTTCTATCGGCGAGAAGTGATACCAACCCGTAGTAATCAATTGAGAGATTCTTTTGTAAGTAAGTAAGTAAGTAAGTAAGTAAGTACTTTATTGTGTATGGAAAACAAGGTAACAAAAAACAGGTCTTATTGTTAATTACAAAAAGTTTCACTTGATCCTACCTTTTCAGGCGTATACACATTTATATACGAGTATGTTAGATATAGTTAAACAATAACGTAAAATTTATTATATCATTACTTATAATCTAAATATTCTTGAATACTGTAAAAACATTTTTTAGCCAACCATTCTTTAACAGTAGCTTTAAATTTTGAAGTGTTAAACTGCTTATAATGCTCAGGTAATTTATTGTAAATCTTGATACACATAATATAAGTGTTATTAGCTACGAGTGTTAATTTTGTTCCCGGCCTATGTAACTTATCTTTATAACCAGAACGAAGATTTCTACTCGTTACCTGCGATTTCTGCATAAACAAATATTTGTGTTGATGAACAAATAAACATATGTCGAAGATATAGAGGCAAGGAAAAGTTAGCAATTTATAACCTCTAAAGTAAGGTCGACACGACTCAATTTGCTTTAGCCCAAATATAGCACGGATACATTTTTTTTGCAGGATAAATGCTTTGTCTTTATATACGGAATTACCCCATATTAGAACTCCGTAGCGTAGAGATGAATTAACATAGCCGTTATAAGCAGTGATGGCAGCATCCTGTGTTACGATCCTACTTATTCGACCAAGTGCGAAAACAAATCTATTTAACTTAGAGCAAATCTCATGCACTTGTTGCTTCCAATTGCAAAAAGAATCTAATGTTATGCCTAAAAATTTTGTATATGAGACTTCCTCTATGTTTTGGCCATTAAAATTAATATTAAGTTTCTGATGTTTCCTCTTATGACTACCAAATTGTATATATTTTGTTTTCTCAATATTTACCTTCAAATAATTTTTATCAAGCCATTCAATAATTTTATTTAGAGCTGTGTTAATATTATCTTCATAATTTTTATGATTTTCATCTTTGCTACCTTTAATTACAATAGTGGTATCGTCGGCAAACAAGATACATTCATGGGGTATACTACTGGGTAGATCATTGATATACAAGAGAAACAATAATGGGCCTAAAATACTACCCTGAGGCACTCCAAATTTATTGACTTTAAAGGATGACTTATAACTTTCTAAACATCTACTTTTAGAGCAGTATCTTTGAGTTTCCATACATTGTTCTCTATCTAACAAGTAATCTTTAATCCAAGTGTAACTCGGTCCGCGGATACCATACTTATAAAGTTTTGAAAGAAGACGTTTATGGCAGACAAAGTCGAATGCCTTTGTCATGTCGAGAAATAGGACCGTAACAGGAATATTATCATTGAGACTGCTTGTAATTATTCTTATTAACTTAAATGTAGCCAACGATGTACTTTTATTTTTTCGGAAACCATTCTGTTCCTCTTTTATTACATTATTAATGTCTAAAAATCTACTCAATCTACTAAACATTATCTTCTCCAGAATTTTCGAAAATATAGGTATCAATGTGACAGGCCTATAATTCTGCAATGATGTCTTTACACCTTTTTTATACAGTGGTTTAACAATAGATTTTTTCAAAATATCTGGAAAAGTACCTCCCGCCAAAAGCTTATTAATTACAAATGTGAATGGTTTAACTATTGACAAAATACTCAATTTCACAATATCTGTACGAATTTCATCATAACCAACAGATTTAGAGTTTTTTAGAGATTGAACAGTTTTTATTACTTCGTTTTTAGTAACTGGACTTAAAAATACTGTTGGCTGAATAGATTCCACATTTATATCAGAATGAGTTGATTTTGAATCTGCAGGGCAATTGTCAGAAACACTATTTATAAAATACTGGTTAAAAACTTCTGAAATAATTTGTGGATCTTTGAATTCATTTTCTGGTGTACATATTTTTAGTATAGAACTTTTATTATAATTTTTAGTATATCTATTAATAACATTCCAAACTGCTTTACACTTGTTATCAAGTTTGTTAATATAATTTATATTATGTATTTTTTGAGAGTACTTTATACATTTTTTTAATATAGATGTATATTTTTTATACATCGTACCATATTTAATAGGATCACAGCGATGATGCAAGTATAATGAACGTTTTATATGACAGCTTTTTAAAATACCTCTGGTTAACCATCTTGAAGTTTGCCTTCTTAAATACTTTTTTACCTTTATAATGGGAAAGCATAAATCGTAAAATAACTTGTAGAGATTATAAAATTCATTAAATGATTCGTTGGCATTTAGCTGGTCGTCATAAACGGATGCAAAAGATAAGCTATCAAGACATTCAAGGAACTTATTTTGGTTCTCGATGCAATAGTCTCTTTGTAGTTCATACCACCATTTTGGAACAGATGCTTTCCTTTTCGTTACGGGAATTTTGAGTATTTGGGCTGTATGATCAGACAGGCCCATTTCATGAACACTAGGTGTACTATTTTTTATGTTTGTGGCTATTTGATCAATGCATGTTTTGGTATTCTTTGAAATTCTGGTAGGTTGATTTATTTTCATTTCTAAATTATAGTTTTCTAGTGTTTGTTGTAGCTCAGTAGATATATTAGATTTCGATAATATATTAATGTTCCAATCGCCACATATTATTACTCTTTTTCGTTTATTTTTGCACAAGTCGTGTAAAAGATCTGATAATTTTAGGAAAAATAATGAGTTTGTAGATGTGGGAGTTTTATTATTATATATACAAATTACGATTATACCATATGGTGTCAATTCTACTCCACAGCATTCAAAAATGAACGTTTTAGCTATATTGTCTAAATTCTCTATTAGTTTAAATTCTATATTTTTTTTCACCAATATAGCAACTCCTCCATGTTTTGAACGCTTCCTGGAAAATGTCGTAGCGGTGGTGAAGTTATTTAGTTTCAGATTAGTCTCTGTTCCCGCTTCTAAGTTTGTTTCGCAAAGACAAACAACATCTATGTTCATTCGTTCCTGCTTTTCTATATTATCAAGAGCGCACTGTAATTCATCTTGTTTGTTCAGAGCACCGGCAATATTTTGATGTAATAATCCAATAAAATAGCTACCATTATCAATATATCTCTCTTCTTTAATTAATGTAATATTCAATGTTTCTGATAAGTGTTTAATGTCTTTATTCTCGAAAAAAATTTGCTTCGTTAGCATTTATTATGTTTTGGACATTTAATAATACTGTTCGCATTCCAGCGTTATTTAGCTTTCCTGTTCTTGTTGAAAACATGGTGTATTCTAAATCTCGGTTAGAATCAAATGTATATATGTCTTGATGTTTCCAGACGTCATTATGAAATGCTTTATTAAATACTTCAACTTTGTAATTATATATAGGCGCACCACAGACATATGTTGGAGGAACTATGATGATGTTTGTATGCACAATATTATTTAAAAGCTTTCTTATTTCTCCTATTAGATCATTATAATTAGTTTGTTGGTAAAAATCTCTTTCTCCAAGCAATACAACACAGTAATCGTTGTGGTTAAAATCTTTTATTTTTAGATCTAATCCTTCCAGTAGTTTAAGAGTTCCTGCACCACTTTTTATGTAATGGCAATAATCATATCTACTACCAAGGTCTAGGTTGTTCATAATTCTTAGAATATTATACTGATTGGTACTTGATATTATACATAATTTATTTCGTTTATTTATATTTTTCTTATTTAAAATAGGTTCTTTAGCTTTTGTATTCTTCAAATTATGTAATTCTCTTTGTAAATCCTCTAATATTTTTTCTAGACTTCTCATTTCGTCATGTGCATCTTCTAAACAATTTCTGAGTTTAGTTAACCGTATATCAAAATCCTCAAAAGATATCGAATTGTTTTGTAGTTTTATGTCATCATTGGAATCACAGGATATTTCTGTGATATCTGAAGCATTTTTAATATTTTTTAATTGTTCCGTATTCTTACCGCGGTTTGTGAATTTTACGGGCATCGAAGTATTAACATTACTCCTAGTTTTTTCAGACAAAAGTGGATTTCGACATATGTCCTTCAGAAAGCTGACTTTTTTTGTTAGATCTTGTACAGTCCTATTTAATTCGTTATTCTCTAAAATTTTATTTTCAAGCTCATTTTGTACGCAATTTAATTCTAGATTTAGTTTGTCTAATTCATTTTTCATATCCTTGACTATGTTTAATTCATATAAATTTTCGGCACTTCTAATATTCCCAAGTTCATCCCGTTGGTTATTCAACGTCTTGTTTTGAATTAGGGATTCATATGATCTCGAAGTTGACATTATGTTGCGTTGTTTTCTATGCGCAATATGTTCCTGGCAAGAATAATCCGCCTGTATTTTCAGCGTCAAATTCGATTTTTTTGGGCTTTTCACTGATGAGTGCACGGGTGTTGATGTACATGGCATCTTTGATAACGTTGAAGTTACTTCCTTATTGATGTTTTCATCACCACTATTCTGTATAGCTTTTGTTGATTTTTTTTTTAGGCAGCTATCACAGACCCAGCATTTTTTCCGTTCTGGCGTCATTGTATTAATAAAGCGTTGTACGGTTACATTGGCGCAATTCAAATCATATTTAGATTTGCATTTCGAGCAGCATAAAAATTCCTTCACAGGTATGATCTTTTTGCATTTTGAGCAAATCGCCATTTTATATAAACTCTAATTATTATTAATTAAAAAATAAAAAATAAAGTACTCAATAGAAAATAATTCGAACAAGCAATGAAATGCCAATGAATTACAATATCAAAGTAACATTAATAATAAAATCTAAATACTAATTAACTAATTAGCCTCAAACAGTATCGACTAACAAATATTTAGATATAATAAGTCTAATAAAATATAAGTAGGTATATTTATTTATAATAAGTTCAATATTTTTGAGCGTTACGAGTATCTATTGCACTAATCTATAGTTATTTCAAGCACTTTTATTATTGTTCCTTCATAATATAGGTATACTAGCGACCCGCCCCGGCTTCGCACGGGTGCAATGCTGATACTAAATGTACTACAGAAGGTCTTTGCGCTTTGTCCTATCCAGTCCTTCCCCAGTTATAGGCACACGCCGCCGGCTCCGCGGCCGGTACCGCCACAGCCGTTATGTCCCTGCATTTTAAATGTGTAATATCTTCTAAACTATTCATTTAAATTACATGCTGTGAAGGGCCATATTGATCTATATTAAATGCGCAATGTATTTAAGGTACTTAATTGGATAAGGATTAATTCTGTATTGCTTAAAATCGCTTCGTAAATAAGGCATTATTTCTTGTAAAAAGCAAAGGATAAAATAACGGTTATTGTGTGTTACCACTAAGAGATAGACATATACCGTCGCGAACTTTTTTGTAGACCATTTTAAGGTGAACAATACTGTACTACATTATTTTGATCTATCTCGTTGGGTTCAGCCAGCGTTTGCAATGAAAGAGCAAAAAAATGTGTTTATTTACGACATCACATTAGAAACCTCTAAATTATCAGTGTTTTTCTACTATGTTATGCATATATTATACATATAAACTTTCCAGTTGAATCACTCTATCTATTAAAAAAAACCGCATCATAATCCGTTGCGTAGTTTCAAAGATTTAAGCATACATGGGGACATAGGGACAGAGAAAGCGACTTTGTTTTATACTATGTAGTGATGAGGGTACAAGTATGATTGTTAAATAAAACATCTTTATTCTATACATGTTTGTTTAAATTATTTTTAATATAATGATACATTTATCTTGGTGTCTTTGCACCTTTTCACCATTTCATACGATATTTCTTTTCATCTATTAATTTTATGCATATTACCTTCATACGTGTCACATTGGCGTCCTCACACCAGACCAGGCGATAACAAACACGTCTCAAAATAATATGCTTCAAATAACGGTCAAGTGTTTAATAGCGGCGTTTAACCTTAAATAAAACGCATATTAAATACTTACCTTATTTGAAGCATACATTTAATTCCTGCCTGCTGGTTTTTCGACTCAATGATCCAAGCCGAGCTGGGAGCCTCCTACCCCCACTCGCTGCCTGGTGAGGACGCGACGAGTGACAGAGAAGGCTCGATTAGGGTAGACAGAGAAGGAAGGTAAAGCGGAAAACGGAAGTGCCTATCTCAAAATAATATGCTTCAAATAAGGTAAGTATTTAATATGCGTTTTATTTCAGGTAAAACGCCGCTATTCTGCTTTTTAGTATTTGTCGTTGTAGCGGCAACAGAAATACATCATCTGTGAAAATTTCAACTGTCTAACTATCACGGTTCATGATATCTCATCAGCCTGGTGACAGTCGGACGGACGGACGGACAGCGGAGCCTTAGTAATAGGGTTCCTTTTTACCCTTTGGTTACGGAACCCTAATAAAAGACATACAATACATTGTGTGATTGATCAGCTATATGCAAATATAGATACTGTGGTAATAAGGCATGTATATATAAAGTTGATACTGTTGATTGTTGGCACTTGGTGGAACATTATTATCATAATGTTCCACCTATATATATAATAAAGCACTTGTAAAATGTTTTGTAGAAACACAAACACCATCTGTTTACCTTGATAATGCCTTAGCGGCGAAACCGGTCGGTAATATTAAATATAATAACGTGGAATAGTACAAGTGCTTTATTATACCATTATGTATGTATATATGGTCACTGGACTAATAAAATAAAAGGAATAAAAATGTAAACCTCTCTAACAGTACTCTACTCGAGGAGGTACCCGGAGGTAGGTGGTAAAGCATTAATTAAAGTTTGTGATTGTAAGTTAAAAACGTCTTATTTTGTCTTAAATATAATTTAACTGTAAATTACTTTTTTTTCATTATTGTGCCTGCGTGCATGTGAAGTTGACTCTGGTTCAAAGATGTTGATGAACCACTTACACCCCAAAATCATTTGATCTATAGCGTCCATTTGAATTGTTGCAAACTCTTACCTGTCTGCATGTCTACAGGCCAACTCGTTTGAGCCAGCGTCGCTCCAACTTCATTACAATGATATGGTTAGGACCAGCATGTTCTACTACATTTCACATTCAGAAGATTCTTGTCTTTGACAAACGTCAGATGACAGAAAATGTGCAGCACAGATGTAACAATGTCTTGTTCTTCTGTTGTTCTCTCTACTCGTCAATGAATTCAGGAGGGGCTTACCTAAAAACAGTGAAGTGAATACAGTAAATAATATTAAGAATATAACTACCTCGTACAACTTGGACTAGCTCTTGCCTGCTGCACAGCCCGTATCGAGAAAATCATCAGATCATGGGTCTATGATAATACTATTATAGACTTGTGCCTAAAACGTAACGGTGATTAAATCACTGTGATCTGCAGTTTAAAGTTATAACAGTGACTTATACTGAAATAACAACGTTCCCACAGTGACACTGTATCGTTACAAAATAACTACCTATATTATGTAAGCCCTTCCATAGTTCCGATATTTGTTCACATATCAATACAATACAATCTCTGTTCCAATCACTGCGATCACGCACGTCACGACGGCTACATAGAAAACGAAGGTACATAACATACTGGGGCACATTACGAAATGAAAATCCCAAATTTTGGCCGAATATTTGGAATTTTTCTACTTTGTTTTACTAAGTCTACGAATAAATAAACACCATAATTTGATACTGTTGATTGTTGGCACTTGGTGGAACATTATTATCATAATGTTATATTACAAAACCATCTATTTGCCTTGATAATATGAAAGGCTTAGCGGCGAAATATGAAATACAATAATGTGGAATAGTACAAGTACTTTATTATAACATTATAACCATAATTTGATGTTTTTTGTAAGTTGTATGTACATAATAAATTAGATCATGACAGTATTTGAAAAAATCCAAACATTCAACCGACACTGCGGTTTTTCACTTCATAATAGGCCCACAGCCCACAGTGAATGATTTAACATAAGTCGTGATAATGTTACCATAGCGATCGAAGTGACAAAATCACAGAGATTTTTCACCGTGACCTGTGTGATTAAGCATCAGAATGGTCTAACGTAACCATAGTGATCGACGTGAAAAAGTCACAGTTACTTATCACTGTTATTTTTTTGTAACTGGAACAACAGTCATTTCCCAAGTAGGTATTTCCCAAGCAAAAACTTTGTACCCCTTTTATATCATAATAGTCTGCAAAATTTTCATAAAAAGGGGTTCAAAATTTTTGCTTCAAGTATCAATATATAGATGAACAATAGTAATAATAAATACATGTCAATAATTGATTCCTAACTTTATAAATGTCAAGATATTGAACTGCTTAAACTGCAAATGTCAGAAATTGCTGAATATAATATTCTTAAAAAACCACATCCGTAAACTACCACATTCACAAAACGTCATTGATGATTGCCTCTGTTATCATTAATATAGTCAATTACTGAGTCATCTATAATTTAATATAACTAAATGTCCATACAATATCATTGTTATAATTAAAATAAACTTAAAGTAAACTTAAAATAGATAAAATGAAAGCAAAACTAATCTAATAAACCGCTGCTCGTAGGCAAAGTTCCCAATATGCTGGCCCCGTTGGATCACAACACTAATTCTTTGTGCAAAGTAGAGGCCAGCATTTTGGTTACGACATGTTTCGGCCATCTAAGTAATAACATTTCTCTAAAAGATATGTGAACAATTATTTTTTGAGCATTTTGATAATTGTGTCTTTGTACAAGTCTGAACGAAAAAGAACCAAACGATCTTAGGGGGCTTGATTTTGTATTGTACACTGGTGAATTGTTACATGAGCGTGGTCTTCTCCAACAAAGAATTACAGCTCACAGCTCTGTGTATCTCACCACCCGCCAAGACTTCATTCACTAACTTCAAATCGAGGGAGCTATATTGAAACCAGAAATAATTTCGTATTACTGGTACATAGTAACATCAGTGAAGGATGAAGTCATGAAGCATGACATTGTACTCAAAATGAACAAGGCACCGCTTCAGGCATCGAGAGTAATCTGAGAGGCGATTTTCTGGATCAAACATACCTGAATTTTGTAGCAGCACAGACAGTAAACGAAATGAAATGAAAACAAAATCCAACCAATTTCCAAAAATAAAATCAATCACAATGTTTTGTTAGGGCCTATGGTATTAATGAAACCAAAATTACAAATTTACAATTAAATATTCAAAACATACAAGTTGAAGTTTTTTTTTTTTCAAGTTGAAGTTACAAAATTGCTCAAAACAAAATGTCAAAAGAGATAATATAATCAAATCGAACTGGGATGCGATATCCACATCTATCGATATTGATGAAATATCGATAATAAAGTAAAACATATCGATAATTGAAACTTGGAAGTATCGATATTTTTATTGAAACATATTAGTTTGGGCCACTTGGTAAGATTCTATGCTGATATGGATGTAATATTTAATAATTTGGGAATGCATCATGTGCAAGCTTCCCTTTACTACGCGACGCCGCCATTATGCTTTTTATTTTATTATTTATAACTAGACATTTTGGTGATTATTGTGATTTTAACACATATTTATTTTGACGTATAGTTTGCCCTCTGGCGTACAACAACATCTTCAGGTCTGTCGGAGATATCCATCAATTAAAACCAAACCTTTCCGCTGCATCGCTTATGTTATTATTTTATTATTATTATTTATTCATTATTATACAAAATAGAAATGTTTTTTTTTTAATTTAATTACTAGCTGACCCGGCAAACATTGTTTTACCATATTAATTATTTTAGCGCTACGAAATATACATTACGACCTATTCTCATACCTACGAAATATATATATACAATTCATAAAAATCGGTCGAGCGAGCTATTTTGGAGGAATGCAGTGCAGATTTTTAAAACATAAAATTATATTTACGTTTTTTTGTACGAATATAAACGCTGCATAAATATACTTTAACTTCAGTCTTAGTCGAATTTCTGGTGGAAACTCGTCGAGTGAGATTGTACTTATAATAAATTTTTCATAATTTACTGATTATGGAATATGTCATTATTATTGTGTGAATATTTACATGTAGTCCCTGCTGCAGCTCCTCGTGGTACCGACGATTTTGTTCTATACACTGCCGCAGCAGGATCGAGAGCAGTATGTGCATACTACACGTACTACACGTACAGCCTTACCCATTACATCGCTTTTTTGTCATTTTTTATTATTTATTAAAACTGTAATTACCACAATTTAAGGTTACATAGGTGGTCTTAATGCTAATAGCATTCTCTACCAGACAACCTTTGGGAAGAGCAGATATAGACGAATGCGGCATACAAAATTAAATTAATAAGAACATCATATAGTACAACAGAAAAGATACATGCATATACATTACTTATATAACAAATTATATAATACATATAAAATTATATACATACATACATATACATATGAATGGGAGGTTGATTCAAAGTTTTGACCAAGTGGTACGCATGAACTTTTTGAACTGTCATCTTCGTGCAATTCGTTTTAAGTAATGTTTATAATTTTAATACGAGAAATTACAATTACAAACGAGAAAATTTGATGTCAGTCTTTTCAGTTTGATGTCAAGATGCAGGATGGCACCTATCCGTAAATATCTTAATAGAACTCTGTAAGTAAATGGTGTATTTTATTATCGTTTAGTAATATTTAACATTCCAATTATTCCAATAATAATTTATAGAATTAATATAATTGATAATAATTTATAGAATTAATAGTAAAATTAGTAATATAAAAAAGATAACATAATAAATTACTCTCGTAAGAATTGCATGCTATTGAAAATGGCTAAATAGGTTTAAGCAACTTTGTTATACTATCTGACATCTCCCTTACTGTTACTCTATTTAGCGCAAATAAAGATTAGGATTATGATTATATTTTTTTGTATTGTTCTTTGTATCTACTTTTTCATAGATTCTAATGTCGATTATAACTTTTGGCGCATAACTTAAACTTGATTATTGTTTTCTATCCTACCATAACACTAGCAAGTCATAAAATTACAAATTTTATGGTCGATATGTCAATATATCAATATTTTGTGATCGCAATATCGATATTAAGTAATCAATTGATGACAGAGTCAGCCTGTGACCACGGTCGGCTCAACCTGGTCGTTTGGGGTTCATCAACATCTTTGAACCAAAGCCAACTTCACCTGCACGCGGTACGCCCTGCTGACTGACAAACGAAGCTCTGGCGAAAAGAGAGGTAGGGAGCGTAATTGTAAGCTACCCGACTGAGGAATGTACCTCCACCTCACAGAATACCGCAGCTAAATAACGGTTCCCTTGAGGGCTGTTGTGTTCCTGCGAGTGAGTGAGGTCACCAGAAAGGAAGGAGATGCTGCGATAGCAGCGGGGGTGGCGGCGCGCGAGCGATATTTTATGTTGCGAGCGTTAATATGGCTACGGAAACCACTTCACATCAGGAGGGCCGTATGTTTGTCTGCCACCCGAATAAAAAAAAAAAAAAAAAAAAACGTCAGGCCATTTAGCCGTCAGGGAATTATCGCGATCAATCTTAAAGGTATTTACATACCTATAAGAATGATCGCGATAATGTATTTCATAAATCATGCAACGCAAAAGTTTAAAAATAACTTTTAAACTTTCGATTAAAATATATTTTTTTTATATCTATATTCACATCAATATCGCCCATCCCTATAATCGGTCAACTAAATGTCGGAAGCAAAGAATCGAGAAAATAATAAAATAAAATGAGAATTTATTCGATACTATTCTTTTGGGTTGTTAAAAAATATGGATGTATCGATATTTTGTATTGTATATACATAATAATATTTTTTTTTTTTTACATATTTATTTCGTTTGTAAATATTCACATAAACAATAAAATCACTTCTAAATTAGATAATCTTTGAGTCTTTTATTAAATTGTATGTATATGATCTCTTCCTATATCTTTAGGTAACCTAATAAAAAAAACTACAGACATGTACAGCTTTACTTTACAGACTGTACAGCGTAATGGCTACAGCTTTATATTTAAATGCAAGACGGTGGTATGCAACTTACTATTATTACGTGTATTTATCTTGTGCATTTCGTGTTGCTTTTTGAATAGGTTTGAGTGTCGTCTAAGTACCTATAGACGGCAATGTCAGCAGCTTGGCACCTCACTTCGTTTTTTATATGTAAAATGGGGTATGGCTGGGTCATAGCCGTGTGTTGTACGTGAATACGTTATATACACTAAAATTATTTCAAAATGGCAGCGCTTTACCCTCCCCGGCACGCGATATACCATACTTAGCGTAATAAATCCTTTATACAGTTTGGTGATGCTAGCATCACCAAACTGTATCCCCCGATTTAGTTATCATTCGTTTTTTTAATTGCCTCCTTAAAGAAGCAATTTTAAAGACTTATTCACGTAAAAAAGAAGGGAATTTTGGCTCATCGGGTTTTTCCTGCAGCTCCTTAATTTCTACGACGTTGACGTTTCTGTTTACGTAAAGACGCGTATGCTGTTGTCTGTTTTAAGTCACATAATCTAAATATATAAAAGGAGAAACTGACTGACTAAACGTAGGCACTTGAAATTTGGAAGGGGCGTAGCTTAGGTACCGTAGAGGTGCACTAAGAAAGGAATTCCCGAAATTCCCACGGGAACGGGAATTAGCGGGAAAATTATTTTGTATGAAAAATCTAAACCGCTTAAGTTAGACGCTTGAAATTTGGCATGCAGGTACCTTATAGTAATGATGATGCATGCATGCTATGCATGCATCATCATCATCAGGTCATTTTAGTCTCCACTACAGGAGCACGACCCTCTCTCATCCGTCTCAGACAGAAGGAGGATTTGGCCTACACTCCCCACGTTCGCCAGACGGGTTGGGGAGGCATGCATGCATACCTTAGTAAATATAAATTTTAGTTATGGCTGTATTTTGAAAAATTCCCATGGGAACGACTGTTAGCGGGAAAAAAATGTTGTATGAAAAAATCTAAACTGCATAATTGTATATATAGTACAATTAAAGGTGCTACATCAAGGTGGTTGCGCTGCGTGTTAGACTTGGCTTGTATAATAAAATGATCGAATTTCACGCGAGCGAAGCCGCGGGCGAAAGCTAGTTTTATATATTTCACAATAATCAAACTAAAATAGATATTTTTTTATAGTACTCTATTTTAATAAAACTGTAGGAATAGAGGTTATATTACGAGCGTTAATGGCATAATAACGCTAACCGCTTCACATCAGGCGGGCTGTACGTTTGTCTACCGCCCTACGTAGTATAAACAATTTTTAAGTTTCGCTATCAGAAAAGTAGGTTAGTTTAGAACTGTGACTGTGAAATTTTTTTGCGGTAATAATTTTCAATAAAAAAATAAATTAATATTTCTGGACAAATTACACACTGGCCACACTGCCATCTAAGTAAAGTTTGTACTATAAATAATAAAATAAATAAATATTGTCAGACAAATTACACAGCGCCATCTAGCCCCAAAGTAAGCGTAGCTTGGGTTATGGGTACTAGACAACTGATAAACATACGTAAATACATTTTTTTTTTGTAAATACATACTTACATAGAAAACACCCAGACTAAGACAAACAGACATGTTCATGCACACAAATGTTTGTCCTATGTGTGAATCGAACCCACGAGCGTTGGTGTCGAAGCCGCGTCATTGACCGCTACGCCACCGAGCTCGTCAATATGAGTACTAGATAACTTATATACCTTTTTTTTATACATAATAGGTAGGGGAAAAAGTCTTTTCGCATTTTAGTATGTATGAACTTGTAATAAAATCTCTTTGGTTATACCATTTGTATCTGGCAGGTTTTGATATCTTTAAAAAGTTTAAATTTTAAAAAAGATAATTCCAAATTCAAATTAGGTAAATGTGTGATTTTCATTTGTTTTTTTTACTGTCAAGATGAGTGAATCTAATGAAGAAATTCGATTCATTTTAAAATTTTACTACAAAAAAAGTAAAAATGCAACGCAAGCTGCGAAAAAAATTTGTGACGTTTATGGATCTAGTGCAGTGTCTGTGAGAGTAGCACAAATTTGGTTTAAGCGTTTTCAATCAGGAAATTTTGATGTGAAAGATGCACGTCGCTCTGGTCGCCCTGTTACGGATAAAATGGATGCCATTTTTGAAAAAGTGGAGCAAGATCAGCATATCAGTAGTTACGACGTAGCTGAAGAATTAGGAATTGACCACAAAACAGTTTTGGCGCATTTGAAAAAAGCTGGGTACACTAAAAAGCTTCACAAAAGTACACTAATAAGTGATATTTGGGTGCCTCACGATCTCACTGAAAGAAACTTAATGAACCGTGTACTCATTTGCGATTCTTTACTACGACGTAATGAAAGCGAATCGTTTTTGAAGAAGCTTATAACTGGTGATGAAAAGTGGATCATGTACGACAAGAACGTGCGAAAAAGGTCGTGGTCAAAGGCCGGTCAGGCTTCACAGACTCTGGCAAAACCCGGGTTAACCCGCAATAAGGTGATGCTGTGTGTATGGTGGGATTGGAAGGGCATTATTCATTATGAGCTGTTACCGCCAGGCAGGACTATCGATTCTGAACTCTACTGTGAACAACTGATGAGATTAAAGCAAAAAGTTGAGAGAAAGCGGCCGGAATTAATTAACAGAAGGGGTGTGATTTTTCATCATGATAACGCTAGACCTCACACATCTTTAGCCACTCAGCAAAAATTAAGAGAGTTTGACTGGAAGGTGTTAATGCATCCGCCGTATAGTCCTGACCTTGCACCTTCTGATTTCCACCTGTTTCGGTCTCTTCAGAATTCTTTAGGCAATGTCAGGTTAACATCACGAGAAGACTGCCAAAACCACTTGTCGTGGTTTTTTGAACAGAAGTCCCAAAATTTCTATAGTAATGGTATCATGTCTCTACCTACAAGATGGCAAAAAGTTATCGAACAAAATGGCACCTACATACTTTAGTTAAATGTAAATAAACTTTAGTAAAAAATGTTTTGAATTTTCATATAAAATACGAAAAGACTTTTTCCCCAACCTAATATAAAACACAAATAATATATGAACACACTATCTCCAAGGAAAATTATTGTCCTCGTTGTACAACTGCCAAATACTACCAGTAATTAACGGTAAAATTAGAGGTCAATCCTGCCAAACGTGCAGAATGCTGCCATTGCTGCCACATGAGGACCATATAGGTCCCACTGAGAACGAGCATGGCAACAAAGAACACTGGGTCTTTTTGATGCGAACTTAGTGAGCGCGGTAGTGCTTCTAAAGAAATTTTCATATTTTAATGTACAATGATATTGATTATAATAGATACGGAAGAAATTTAGATTAGTCACCCACGATTTCGAGGGGGCAGGGGGCGGGAGAGAGAGAGGGGGCAGGGGGCGGGAGAGAGAGAGAGGGGGCACCCCCGCAGTACCCCTCCCCGCTCTCGGAAACACTTATGTAGTTTTGGAAAAATAATAATTTGAATTTTTATACAAATAACCTCAATACTATGTCTCAAACAAAACTGTTTAAGATTTACTGCAATTTATACCTTTTAAGTGAAAATCAAGCATATATTCTGATCAGCATTGAATATTGAAGCCTATGCTGTCTGCTCTAGAAATTCCTTCTGCAACGTCTCCGGTGCTGCGAGAAGGGCAGCCCCTCCGCCCTTGCGTAACAAAACACAGTCACCCATGCTCGGTTCCGCAGCTACGGGTCTATACAGCTAATAGGGTCGGCAACGCGCGTGTGATGCCCCTGGTGTTACAGGCGTTCATAGGCTGCGGTAGTTGCTTTCCATCAGGCGGACCGTAAGCTTGTTTGCCACTCTAGTGGTATAAAAAAAAATACGGCTCCACCGCTCCACCTCGCACGGGAGACTGCGCTTCGTTACAGCGGGCGGGGGCGGCACTCCCTCCGCGCCTCCGGGTTTACAAAAACACTCCCATATAGGGCAAACGAGTACCACGTGAAGTCGGGGTCGGCCAGGTCGTTTCTGAGATCAAGGTTTATAATAAATAAATTTTACATCTCTCATATTCGGTAAGTAGGTCCTTATTACCCCCAAATGGGGCTTGTAGGTGACCAATTAGCGCTCTAGGGTAATAATGTAGCTATAAAAGGCTCTAGGGCGGTAAGTAATTAAAAAAAAACACTTCACTCTTTCAAAAAGTTCGCGTACATCTAACCGTCATACTGGCAATAGACATCATGCATTCAGCCCAATGACAAAAGAGGTCGCTTCGCTATTCAGCCTTGTCTTCGTATGAGTATAATAGTCATCAATTTAAATATCGAACGGCGAAGCTCAATTTCCTTCTAGAAAAAAATAAAATAAAAAAAAGATGAAAAAAGGCGGGAATAGAAACTTTTACTTTTAATATTGTTTGTTTTCGGGATTTTTTTATAATTACGTGCTTATTAGGAAAATAACATGAGTTCTGCAAGTGATGAAGATATAAGCTGCACTCCCGATTCAATGAAAATGGAAGCTGAAGCAGCAATTAACAATATTTTGCCTGAAAGTTCTAAAGAGAGATATTTGAAAACTTACGACGAGTTCATGAAGTGGCGAAAAGAAAAACAAGTAAATTCTTGTAATCCCGGTTTTTTTCTACTTACCTCACAATCGAGATGTAAAGCAGAGTAGCCACTGACACGTCCCCCCCGCCGAAAAAAAAATCGCTCACACGTCCAGAGGATAAATTTGTGCTCAAAATACTGACGAGCGGCCGCGGACGCAAACGAAAATCGTTATAACTGGCGTAATACTACAGCTATATTGAAATAAAAAATACCTATGGATAGCTTATAATATACAGAATGAGACTACATTGTCACAAATTGCTTTAATTGAAGCTAAAGTAAAAAATAAACAAAGTAAAAGTCAAGTATATCAACATTTTGCTCGAAATTTTTTTTTCGAACAAGTTTTTATCAATAAACTTTTCATTTCGAAGCAATCAGACTTATATTGAAATAAACTACACTATTTCAGCTTTAAAATGACATATTAATATCTTTCGTAGGTTTACACAGCGTGGAGAAATAAAATAAATAGTATCAGTACTACTCACCAGTCACGGATTCGTCTTCATACAAAAATCACGACGAAACCCTGGGGCCGCGCTGACATAAAATTTCATTATTTACACATCCCACTATATTTCTGTTAAAAACTATTTGTTATTTGTTCACAAGACACTATTACACCTATTTCTTGCTTTTAAATCACTAAAATAGCATATTAATTAATGTAAACAAACAAACACAACGCCGTCATTGCAATGCGCAGTACGGCGGCCACTTTTCGTGTTCATAATTAAACATGAGTGTTTCGAAACTCATTTATCTAAACACACACACGAAGTACACATCACAACGATTCTTTTGATATATAATAACCGTAGAAAGAAACACTTTAATCACAATAATTATCTAAAATACCCGAGCCGACTTTACATTAAATGGCGCCGCGCAGAAAACTTGACAATAATAAACAAAACTTTTGTTATGATAGAAATTTTGTATTGCCAGTATCTGTATATTGCCAGTATATGTTTTTAAGTTTCTACCACGTAGCCGACTATATTCATCTTATTTTTAGTAGAATTTTCAGGGCTTTGGACAAAGCGAAGTGGGAACAAAAAATTTTTGAAAAATTGTTTTTTTTTTGGAAATTTCTCTGGGATACGAGTTCCCCGGACGCGCGGAGCTGTTTTATTTCGGGAACCCGCCTCCCGAGGACGTGAAAATGGGTAGTTAGCTCGGGTGTAAGCATCAATTGCACCCTCGAACTATAGGCGCCCTCGCTGCGCTCGTGCGCCTAAATATCTCGGGCTGCAATTGATGCCTTACAGCCCTCGGCTACTAATCTACTAATTTCGGCCCTATACACCGTTTATGTAAATTGACTCGGCCATATACAGTCCTGTTGTTTTAAATTCTCCGACCGCCTCTGCGCGCCATCTGTCGGCGACCGGGTCTCGAGGCGCGGGACGCGGGTGTACGCGAATGCAGTTCCTCGGGCCGCCGCGCCAGCTCGCCAGTCTCCACCTTTGTCGTCGATTAGTATCGCGTATGTGGTAGTTCCCGTTCGTGGGTTTTGGTTGTACACGTAAATTTAGCTGGACTAAACGTGCATATGTGCTGCTAGTTAATTAGTCTAGTTAGCATTAAACTTTGAATACGGTGGTTGGTCCTGTTTGTGGTAGTCATCGTCTAGAAGCGAGAAGATTCGCCGGAAGACCCCCCCCCCCCCCCCCCCCCCGCCGAAACCCAGGAGCGGCCAACCACCGTGAGTACCTTTTTAATAAGTTAGAAACAGGAGCACTTAACCTGTTTCGTTTAACGGCGCGTTCGTGTCAAATGTTTGCGACCGAATTTCGTAAACACTTGTATTATAAGTATTTATTACTGGACGCCGCCGAGAGATCTAGACGACCGGTCCTCAGCTCCCCTTGCCCCAATAACGGGGGGCAAACAACAACAAACAGACATGTTCATGCACACAAATGTTTGTAATGTGCGGGGATCGAACCCGCGACCTCGAAGTCAAAGTGGCCATTACTAACCATTCTATCACCGAGCTGGTCCTACGTAGGCGGGATGATAAGTAACTAGCCTCTGCTATTTAAAAAGTTAAAATAAAACAAAAAAATATGTAATTTTTAAATTCGTATCTCTGGCCACCTGTGTTCTAAATTTGAATTTGGTGGCGTGAAAATTTTATTGATTTTTTGTCATTTGAAAATATATTTCGTCAACTGTTTTCAAAATGGATAAAATTGAACAAAGAGCAGCGATAAAGTTTCTTCATATAAAGGGCATGAAGGGGAAAGATATCTATGGCGAGTTATAGAATGTTTTGGGTGAATGTGCTCCTTCTTATGCCACAGTAAAAAACTGGGTGGCTGAGTTTAAACGCGGTCGTACATGTGTCCAAGATGAAGCCCGCCCCGGACGTCCAAAAAGCGTCATGACTCCGGAAATGGTCGTGAAAGTACATGATATGGTTTTAGCAGAGCGACGATTGAAGTTATCTGAAATAGCTGACACTACAGGTATCTCAAAAGAACGGGTACATCATATCCTAAGTAAGGAACTAAATATGAAAAAGTTATCGGCCCGTTGGGTGCCGCAATTGCTTACGCACGATCAAAAAAGGATTCGGGTGCAAAACTCAAAAGAATGTCTGGACCGTTTTCAGAGTAATAAGGCCGATTTTTTACGTCGATTTGTAACAACAGATGAAACATGGGTTCATCATTGCACGCCAGAATCAAAAATTCAATCAAAACAGTGGACTCAATCGGGATGCCCGGCTCTAAAAAAGCCATCGCTGTAAAGTCGGCTGGAAAAGTGATGGCTTCCGTCTTTTGGGATGCAGATGGGATCTTGATGATAGATTACCTTCCTAAAGGTCAAACAATTAATGGAGAATACTACACTAATCTTCTAGATATGATTCATCAATGTATTCAGCAAAAACGACCAGGTTTGGCGAAAAAAAAAATCATCTACCACCAAGACAACGCTAGGGTTCAAACATGTGTTAAAGCTATGGCAAAAATCAACGAATTAAAGTATGATTTGATGCCCCATCCACCTTATTCGCCAGATCTAGCGCCATCAGACTTCCACTTATTCCCTAAGCTCAAAACTTTTTTGGGCGGACAGAAATTTGCCACAAATGATGAAGTCATAGCCGCTGTAGAGGAGTATTTTTCAGGCCTCGAAAGAAATAATTTTATGGAAGGCATTACTGCTTTAGAACGAAGATGGAATAAGTGCGTAGAGGTTCACGGAGACTATGTCGAAAAATAAAATTAATTTTATCACGCAAAGTTAAGTGTTTTCTTATTAGGCTAGTTACTTATCATCCCGCCCTCGTACAAGTGGACAACGTTTGTGCACTACGAATGGTTTAATGGCATAGCATATCAAAGTTGGACAGCTTGAACCGAGAAGGCCTTGGAATTAAAACATGTGCGTGTCAGCATTCAAGATATTTATTAAGCTAATTGCATAGCTTCTATCGCGGGCCTTGAGCGCGGGGACCGAATCCAGAAATTCCGTAACGAAAAAACCTCACGCTCCCCACTCCGACGGGCAAGGTGTGGCTTGAAGGCCGTGCATCGTCTAACGTCGTTTCAGTTCGGCAGTCTTCGACACGGCGTTGTGTGCGTGCGATTAGACGTATTGTACGACTCTACGAAACTCGTTTTATTTATTTAATAATAGAAAAATTTGTTTTCTTATCGGTCACCACGCTCAAAAAGTGTAACTTGAATTAATATCAAAGAAAAAGCAATACTGCATGAATAAAATAAATAAATAAAATTATAATTGCATAAGTTGATACAAAATGCTATGCAATAGCTTTACCGCGGCAGTCCCCGAGTGCCACACGTCTTTTTTTTTATACTAGCAAAGTACCCGTGCTTCGACCGTACCACCAAAGGTACGGCCAGGGGTATGGTGGATCTGAAGCGCTTCGCTACGGGATCACTCCTGATTTGCGTCTATTTTTGTTAAGATTCCAGATTATTACAACATCATCACACCTTCCACAAGTATAAATTTAGTCAATCTTGACGTCATTGTTTAAAAATACCGAAATTCTTATATTAAGTAGGTATACCCCATAAAGTCGGTACTTAGAATAGATTTTTCAATTAGTTTTCTGCACCAAATGTAGCTTCATTTGAAGGACGCAGTTTTTTTTACGCCCTACGCGCGCGATGGATTACCTCCGGGGGTAACTACTGGGATGAGGTGAGCGATAAACCATCATGGATAACCCCATGGTTTGAAATATATACCCTTTCCTTAATAACGAAAGCATAGCGCGGTGTACAAATGCTAGGTATAGCGCCAAGCCAAGAAATGTCTAAAAATGCGCTAGGTATTTTTAGGCATTTTTAGACATTTCTTGGCTTGGCGCTGGTCAACAGTTAATCAGTAACCCATAAACCCTTTTGTATGAACAACTAATCCACAAAGTCTCAAAATCGTAGGCGAATCGATTTCCAAAAAGTGGGTTTATTTTCAACCCCCTATTTTAAACCTCTTAGGGGTGAAATTTCGGAAAATTCCGTCTTAGTGCGCGCTTACATTGTATAGGGAACACATATCCAAAGTCAGTGGTCTGGGCTGTGCGTTGATTAACGAGTCAGTCAGTCAGTCAGTCAGTGAGGACAAAGCCCTTTATTATCCAGCTTTTGCCCGCGGCTTCGCTCGCGTAAATTCGCGCATTTTAGATTATCCAAGTCAAGTCTAACACGCAACGCAACCACCTTCAAGTAATACCTTTAATTGTACTAAATACGGATGCAAGAACGCTGCGCCGGCCGCCCGCGATTGTACATATAAGCACTGATTAACGCCAAATACAAATTTAAAAACCTATTAGGATAACACTTCAGTCAACACACAAGTCTTATTCCATCAGCCTAAAAAGGATAAATCAAAGTTTTAAAAAATTGCATGATGATGGTCACGTTAGCCACGTTGAATTTTAAAATCGTTGTTTTCGTAATCAGCGACCCAATAAAATATAAAAACAATAATATCCTTGATGATTTTCAGACTTTTTGACCCCATTTTACTCTTTTTTTTGGGTTGAATTTCGAAAAATCCTGAAACACGTGTTCACTCATTTATACAAGAAGTACTCGTGTAAAGTTTAGGATAAAATAATCTAACTAATCTCATTTCCCTACACAAACTGTGGACCTCTGTTTCACCCTCTTAGGGGTACAATTGTTTTGGGGGTGTAAGTGGTTCATCAACATCTTTGAACCAACGCCAACTTCACCTGCACGCGGTGCACCCTGCTGACTGACAAACGAAGCACTGGCGAAAAGAGGGGTAGGTAGCGTAATTGTAAGCTACCCGACTTGGGAATGTACCTCCACCTCACAGAATACCGCAGCCAAATAACGGTTCCCTTGAGGGCTGTTGTGTTCCTGCGAGTGAGTGAGTCACCAGAAAGGAAGGAGATGCTGCGATGGCAGCGGAGGTGGCGGCGCGCGAGCGATATTTTATGTTGCGAGCGTTAATATGGCTACGGGAATTGCTTCACATCAGGAGGTCCGTATGCTTGTCTGCCACCCGACGTAGAATAAAAATAAAAATTGAAAAATTCTTTTAAGTAATTTCGTGTGTTATATTTTCAAATCGTTCCACTATGTTATATTTTCAAATCGATTCCATTTTCGTAATTGACGTCCCAGAAAACCATATAATCAACACCCATATTGTTATTATGACATTTCAGCCCCATCGCACCCCCATAGGGGTGATTTTATGTCACGTCGGCTATGTTGGATTATAAAATAGTTGTTGTTTTCGTAATCAGCGACCTGATAAACCATAAAATCAATATCCATTTTACCCCTATAGGAGTTGAATTTTGAAAAATCCTGAAACACGTGTTTACTCAGTTATCTATAGAAGTACTCGTGTAAAGTTTCGAATAAAATAGTCCAACTAATCTTGTTTCCCCATACAAACTTTGGACTCCCGTTTCACCCCCTTAGGGGATGAATTTTGATAAATCCTTTCTTAGTGCACCCTAGACGTCATAAGGAACCTACTTGCCAAATTTGGAATCTCTAGACCCAGCGGTTTGGGCTGTGTGTTGATTAGTGAGTGAGTCAGTCAGTCAGTCAGTCAGTCAGTCATTCAGTCAGTGAGGACAAAGCCTTTTATTATTATAGATAATATATCAACAAATATACAGATCATAACACTGTGTTTATCCATAATGTCATACAATATAATTTGCACAATATATCTAGACTCCAAACTAATATGCTGCATACATTTTGTTGTTTGATATGATGCCAACGGCCTCCTTCTACAGTCGCACCGCTCGCCATCGACAGGGAATTCATCCTCACACATTGAAGCCTAAGTGGTCACGTATTGTGCGGTTCCAGAGAAGTTTTCTCCCGCGTTCTAACATATAACATAGTCGAAACTATTACGTGAATGGGTATAAATTATTATTAAAAAATACATTAAATATATAAAAAAAAAATTACACATACTACCATGTATTTGACGGGCTTGGTGGCGTAGCGGTCAATGACGCGGCTTCGACACCAACGCTCGGGGGTTCGATTCCCACACAGGACAAACATTTGTGTGCATGAACATGTCTGTTAGCCTTGGTCTGGGTGTTTTCTATGTATCATATTATGTATTTATTTAAAAAAAATGATTTAAGTATGTTTATCAGTTTTCTAGTACCCATAACACAAGCTTCGCTTACTTTGGGACTAGATGGCGCTGTGTAATTTGTAAAAAAATATATTGCAATAAATGTCAAATTAATAAAGAATAATTTACATGAGTTATGCTCAGCACGTACATAAGTTTCATATATTGTTTGAGACTAAACGCAGCGTCCGAGAATCCAAGTCGTTAGCGGTGAAATCAATGTTCCAGTCACAACACAACAGTATTATTATTTTTAAACTTCAAAGTTAACTGAAGCAGCAATTTAACTAGTTTGTGCAGCAAGTTTTTTGTGATTATGTAAATGCGACCCATCAGTTCTGTATCAACGATGTACCCACCTTGAGACCGCAGACCGCTAAACGTTAAATACACATTTAGTAGTGTTCGTTTAATATAGAGATAACACAGCGGGCGGGTGCCATCTTACTACAATATCAAGTGAGCACTACTGTATGAATAACAAGGTCAATAATTAATGGCAGTGGTGCCAAACAGAACAGCAACACAACTACGAATACAACGCTTTCTCACGAGAGAGAACTGTTAAGTGGTTATTTATTTATCCTTCAGAGTAAATCTATCTTTACATATCGCACATTCGTAAGGTTTCTTATTAGTTGTGAATTATCAAGTGTCTCATTAAACCACACTTCCGTCTAAATCTTACTTTACATATCTCACATTCATACGAATTTTCACCAGTGTGAATTCTTAAGTGTGTCTTTAAACTACCCCTGTGACTAAATTTAACTTTACATATATCACATTCATAAAGTTTTTCACCAGTGTGAATTCTCAAGAGCCTCTTTAGGCCACTTTTCCGATTAAATCTAACTTGACACACCTCGCATTCATATTAAGATTTCTCGCCGGCGTGAATTCTCACGTGTCTATTTAAATTACTTATCTGACTAAAGCTGACTTTACATATCTCACATTGATAAGGTTTTTCACCAGTGTGAATTCTTAAGTGTCTATTTAAATTACACATCTGACTAAACCTGACTTTACATATCTCACATTGATAAGGTTTCTCACCAGTGTGAATTCTTAAGTGTCTCTTTAAAGCACCCGTGTCACTGAATTTATCTTTACATATTTCACACTCATAAGGTTTTTCACCAGTGTGAATTCTTAAGTGTTTCTTCAGGCCACTTTTCCCACTAAATCTAACTTGACACATCTCGCACTCATAAGGTTTCTCGCCGGTGTGAATTCTCACGTGTGTATTTAAATTACATATCTTACTAAACCTGACTTTACATATCTCACATTGATAAGGTTTCTCACCAGTGTGAATTCTTAAGTGTTTCTTTAAACTACCCCTGCGAGTAAATTTAACTTTACATATATCACATTCATAAAGTTTTTCACCAGTGTGAATTCTCAAGTGTCTCTGTAGGCCACTTTTCCGACTAAATCTAACTTGACAAATCTCACATTCATAAGGTTTCTCGCCGGTGTGAATTCTCACGTGTGTATTTAATCTACTTTTCCGACGAAACCTAACTTCACGTATGTCACGTTCAAAGAGTTCCTCCTCTCTCGCCTCGCTGCCGGCGACGTGTCGTCCCACGTGTTCTATCAGGAGACGTTTACAATCAAACTCATCGCCACAATCGTCGCACACGAACGTTCTTCTCAAACGAGTCCTTGGTTTCTTCAGGGTATTCTTTCCGCCTGGTGTCAGTGTGCTGCCCTCTGGCGTCTTCGTTTGCTTACATTTCTCTGTAGAACCTGCAGACAATGAATACATCATTCGTTGCATCATGTAGCGTTGTAGTTAAATTTAACTGTGATAGATTGTCGCCTAAACTGCACTAGGCCGGATTCTAGCCCACGGGGCCGAAATCGAAATTAAGTGGAGCGAGTACATTCACTGAGTGTATGTTTTCCATTGATTTCAATGGAAAATGTATTTGATGATCATTCTTCAAGGACATGATCGATCTCATTTTTTTTCTACACAAACCGCAAGCATGTCGAGGTCTTTTATTTTGGATAAGTTTCATCAAAATCGGTTCAGTGATTTCGGAGCGTATTCGTTTCCATGCGCGACTTTTCGGTAAGCGAAGCGTTAAGCGTGCCGCTCGCTGCACTCAATAAATTTGTCATCAGTGACGTCACCCGCAGTGACGTCACCCGCAGTGAAGTCAACCTCAATAATTCACAGACGAATCCTGGAATCGGAAAACGGTATTCACACACTCGGAATATTTTTGAAAGACCTATGGTACGATACTCCACAACATAGGATAGACAAGGAAAATAAACAGCTCCACGCACCCGATGTGCAAAGTTGGACAGCTTGAACCGAGAAGGCCTTGGAATTAAAACATGTGCGTGTCAGCATTCGAGTTTAATTAACATCTTATGTCACTCTCGAACCCCTAAATAACCACTATGCAAAAAATCCTATCGATTCAACTTCTTGTTCCATGGAAACTGAAAACTAGAGATGTTCAGAGTAGTCGGTAAAGCAGACTACCCGGCCACTTTCGAAGTCGGCGAATAGTCGACGAAAACCGCCGACTGTCCGGCTTCTTACTTTGATGCATTTCTTAATAAAAAGCATATAAAGTCTATTTCAAAGGCAGGCGGAAAAACGGTTATTGACCTTTACGTATGCTGAAGGGATCACCAACCTTTTTTTGTATTTCAATCAAAAAATTCAAAGTCAATAAAATTAAGCAATGTCTAATGAAAAGATACATTTTTTATTTAAGAGGATATTATATTACACTACCATATCTATGATTCATATACTTTAAATCAGTGTTTAAACTTTTTGAGTTCGCGACCCCTTACAGGTTGATAAATTCTGGCGACCCCCCTTTTGCCTTACGCAGACAAATAAATAATTAATAGATTTCTTCAATGGTTTTTCTTAATAAGAATTTAGACACATGTAAGATGACAAAGTTGCGGCGAGACCAAGCGTCCCGCGCCAGTCGCATGGCACTTGGTCACCGATGAGTACGGACATAACTATTTTGTTTTTTCGCTAGCTCCTCGCATTTGCAAAATGGATAAATCGAGTGCCATGATGATTCAAACCCGAAAAAAAATAGACATTACGATGACAGTTACTTAAAATACGGGTTTACAGTCGTAAATAATAAACCTCAACGTGTAATTTGTTGCGATATTTTCACACAGAGCACAGAACAGAATGAAATTGAATGAATGAGCGAGCCACTACCGACGCGCGACGGTCCGGTCCCCACCCAATGCCCGCCACGATGTCCTGCGCGATTTCGTCAAAACCGGTTTGTTATCTCTGCATGACCGTGTGGCGCTCACAAGCTCACCCCACCCCGTACTAAAAAACGCGCTACTAAGCTCTTAGCGATAAGAAATGTATGGTATCGAGCGATATGAATTTCTATTGTCGCAAACATAATACTTTATGTCATTGTCCTTTTTTCCGCCTGCCCTAGAAACAGACTTTTAGGAATAATAATAATAAAACTCTTTATTGCACCATGAGATGACAATCATAAAAGATATAATACACATGAGAAAGTACAATAGGCGGTCTCTTATCGCAAATGCAATTTCTTTCAGGCAACCTTACCATAAAGGAGAAAATAATTGATAGAAAAAGGTAGATGATGCATTAAAACATAACAGTAACTGAACATGTATAAGTACACATGGTACGGTACACACTACACACGGATACAAAATGATGTTGAACATGTCTTCTGAAATAAGTAGAAGAAAAAGTTCAGTTCGAAATATAATAGCTTTTTTGTTCAAAGCAAAACAAAAAAACAACAAGGCGTTTAAAATTGTTTAGCGTTTCTGCTTGCTTGACCAATTATTACAATGTTTTAATTATAAAATTGAGCTTTATCACTTTAATGAAAACAACAACAGTAGTATCTTTATTTTTAACATAATAACACAGCGCGAGGGATTGGCTACTAGTTTGGATGGCGAAGGCCTGCATGCGGACTACCTGATGGTTCATACGAATGGCTCGCTAGCTTCTTGTCCTGCAGAAGCATTAGAGCCGCTGTGGATGGCAGTTGCTGCGATAGCATGGACATTAATAATGACGACCCGCAAGGCTCTGTATTCTCCTTGACGCTGTTTTTTTGACAGCATTCATTGCTATACCGACGACAGCACCGGGGACAATTAGGACACGGGCCGCGCTGATGTCTTATCGCCAGTATGAAGTGTTTTTTAAATTACCCTTCTCACTAACTCCATCTTTACATAATCACACATTCATTACATTTCTAACCAGTGTGAATACGTAAAGCCTGTTCAATCTAAATATATATTCACACATGTCACATACACGTGGATTCTCACCAGTGTGAATAATTAAACGCGTCTTCACAAATCAACAAAAATGATTCTGCACTCTAAATCTATCTTCACATATGACACAGCCATAGTTTCTCGCCAGTATGAATTCTTAAATGTTGGTTTAAATCACCCTTCCATTTAAATCTAACTTTACATATTTCACATTTATATGGCCACTTACCATTGTGAACTCTTACGTGTTTATTAAAATTACATCTAACTTTACATATCACATTCATATGGTTTCTCACCTCTGTGAATATGTAAATGTCTCTTCAAATGAGTCTTCAGTCTGAATCTAACTTTACATATTTCACATTCATATGGCCTCTCACTAGTATGAATTCTTAAGTGTTGGTTTAAAATACACTTCAGTTTAAATGTAGCTTTACATATCTCACATTCATAAGGTCTCTCACCAGTATGAATTCTTAAGTGTTGGTTTAAATGACTCTTCCATTTAAATCTAGCTTTACATATTTCACATTCATATGGCCTCTCACCAGTGTGAACTCTTAAGTGTTGGTTTAAAGTACCCTTGTAATTAAACCTAATTTTACATATTTCACATTCATATGGTCTCTCACCAGTATGAATTCTTAAGTGTTGGTTTAAATGACCCTTCTGTGTAAATGTAACTTTACATATTTCACATTCAAATGGTCTCTCACCAGTGTGTATTCTTAAGTGATTCATTAAACTACTCTTTTGGTTAAATTTAACTTTACATATCTCACATTCATCAAACTTCTCACCAGTATGAATTCTTAAATGTTTATTTAAATTACCCTTCTCACTAAATCTAAGTTTACATATTTCACATTCATAAGGTCTCTCACCAGTGTGAATTCTTAAGTGACTCTTTAAACCACTCTTTTGAGTAAATTTTAATTTACACATTTCACATTCATATGGTCTCTCACCAGTGTGTATTCTTAAGTGATTGTTTAAACCACTTTTTCGACTAAATCTAACTTTACATATCTCACATTCAAAAAGTTTCTTTCGGCTGTGTGTTCCTGTCTGTTTGTTCACAACACTTGTTCTAGTAGACGAGTTTGTCGAAACTTGTCTCTTTTGTCCTGTTGCAGTGCTCTGCAATAAGCGACGTCCAATGTTTCTACTCGTCGCCTCCTCTACAGCTGTGCGTGTTATTGGTATCTCCAGAATATTATCTCCGTCTGGTGTCTGGGCGATTCCATCTTGTATCTTATCCGCGCGTGTTTCCTTACATTTCTCAGCCGGCGCGGCATCTGCACACAATGAATTACATCGTCCGTTGTATCACATACTGATGGAATTATATTACACTACTGTCGCCTAAACCTCATAAGTAATGAGGTGTATGGTGTGACCAAAAAAAAGTGCGATTTTTTTATACAACTAAGGTGGCATCCAAGCATGCGGTCTCCCTGATGGAAATCAGTTACAGCAGTCTATCTGTATACTCCTCTTTACGCCCTTTTTTAAAGAACCCCATGCTGTAGTCTCTTGGGAAAACTTAAGCAGGAAACCTCTCTGGAGCCCCAGAGTACCTAAGCACTCAGTGCGTACATGAGTTCCCTGCCGATGGCGAGCGGTGCG
Organism: Hypsopygia costalis; assembly: GCA_937001555.2. Taxonomy (NCBI): domain Eukaryota; kingdom Metazoa; phylum Arthropoda; class Insecta; order Lepidoptera; family Pyralidae; genus Hypsopygia; species Hypsopygia costalis. The sequence goes on from OW443355.2 coordinate 12,126,264, forward strand.
ACTATTGAAGCAGACCGTAGGCATCAACCCTTTTGGACACGCCCTATTGTACACACAGTCAAGTATAATGCACACAAAGAGACGCAAAGTCTCTTCTTAGGCTTAAAGGTTCTAAACCGTCTGTAATATACCATTTAATAAATATTTAAATGATGTAAATGTAAATAATGGAGTAAAATTAACGAGTTCACATTTTAGTAATGTTAATTACAGGCATATATTTGAAATTTGTGGTAAAAAGGATCTTGAGACAAATCTGTGGGTATTAAGCTGTTATTGTAATCCTGACATTCAAAATTTTCTTAATAATATGGAAATGTTATTGGAGCATCATTTAATTAGGATAGAAAGTAATATGAGCTGGGAAGTAGTCACTAGAAATGAATTCACAAATCTCGTGAAGCCACGAAGACGAAGAAATTTTGTGGTTATGACGAAATCCCAATAACTATCATTAAATAAAATATAGATGTGTTAGCAGAACCTCTTGAACATTTGTTTAACAATTGTCAGATAGAACGTTTGTTCCCTGAGCAATTGAAAATAGGCCGTGTTATACCCGTTCACAAAAAGAACCCTAAACAAGATTCTAAGAATTACAGATCTGTGTCATTGCTACCTGCATTGTCTAAGACTCAAGAAAAACTAATTAAAAAATGGTCAATTCAATTCAATTCAATTCTTCTTTATGGCGCTCCTGATGTTCTCACCAATGACAATGCTTTTTATTGATAATGTATAGATATCTTGAGTATGTGACTATGCTTAGTAGGTGGTTCTGCGACGAATTAGACAGGAGGCTAATTCGTCGCAGAGTCACCTACTAATGTACATAAATTTTAATTTAGTATCTTTCATAGAGTCAGGCGAGCTGTTGACAAACCTATAACAAAGACAAACACAACAGCACAGAATGTTAGTAGATTAGTTTGACAAAACAATTATAACTTAAAATTATTAGTATTAATATAATTTGAAAGAATATGTACAAAAGGAGAGGAGTCCACAAAACCAAGAAGGGATTTAAAATCGATAGGGTGGGGGATGGAGGGACGAAGGAGGTCAAATAGTGATGAAGGATTTTTGGGACAGTTAAAAAATATGTGATCTGGACATCCCTCGTCCTGGCCACACTCACATAGGGAGCTATTCTTTACCCTTATTTTTGCAAGGAACACATTGGTGCAGACGTGTCCTATTCTTAAACGACAGATAACCGACGTTGCTCGTTTATTGACGTCGCGGTGCTTAAAGAACCATGGCTTAGGTGGAATGCCATCTTGAATTGAAGCATAATGTTTTCCTTTCTCAATCCTGGACCTAATCCACAATCTATTCCAACCAGCAACCATCTTCTGTTGGGCAAGCGGGAGTAGGTCGTGAGAATAGGAGATACACCTAGGAGAGGAGCTACCATTTTGAATTGCGTCCCTGGCACAACTATCCGCCGTCTCGTTTCCTGGAATGCCAGTGTGACCCGGAATCCACACAAGATGTACATCTAGGCTCTTCATATGGCATCTATACAATACTTGCTTTATTAATAGGATGACTGGGGCCTTAGATTAGGGCCCCCATTTTTTTATTACCCGACTGCGACAGAAGGAGGGTTATGTTTTTTGAGAGTATGTATGCATAATTGTTTGGCACGCTCTGCAGCCTAAACGGTTGGATGGATTTTAGCTTGAGATGTGTTGTTAGATTCGTATTTGCTGTGAGAGTGACACTGGGTACGTCAAAATAAAAAAAATAAAAAAATGGCGGATTTTTGGCGCCAAGTTCAAATACAAATGCGCGCCGCAGTCTGGACGGTTCAATGGATTTTAGCTTGAGGGGTGTCATTAGATATGTATTTACTATGAGAGTAACATTGCTTATATCAAAATAAATAAAACTAAAAAACATAAAATAAAAATGGTAATTTAAAAAACTAAAAAACCCGACTGCTTTTCTGTGTAATTTTAAATGAAAAACCCCTAAAACCAGAAAGCATGTAGCAGTCGGGACCCTATATGTTCTCTAAATTCACTAAGCTTCCATTTCCAGAATGGGTTATTACAGAAATGGTAATTTTATTTAATATCTCTTTAAAGGCGAAATAAGAATAATTATTCTGAAATAAGAGGTGACAGAAATACTCAACGTAAATTTCGTCAAGCTCCACAGTGTCCGATCGGTACTTGTGGCTGAATGTTTTGGGGAAATTGCGGGGCACTTTGGTACCATCGTTCAACAGGTTCGCAAATAATACACAACCTAGGTACATGATTTCGCTACACCGCACCATCACATAATATCCTGGAGGCAAACACCATATCGAATACGCTGTACGTGAATGAAATCGACGACTGATTACAAAACGAACGGTCCACGCGCGAGGGATGTGCAAAGTTGGACAGCTTGAACCGAGAAGGCCTTGGAATTAAAACATGTGCGTGTCAGCATTCTAGATATTTTATTTTGTATAACATATTAATAAATTTACAGATCTTAACACTGATAATCCGAGATGTTCCATAATGATTCTATTGTATGTATGTCATTAATTGTAAATTGCAGGATTTCCAGACTCCAAACCATCACACTACATAGATAGTAGAAACTGACAGCCACCGTAGGACAACAAACGAAGTGATATTTAATAACATTCTTTAAAAAATATAAGAACTGGAATTAACGCGATCATGCTTAAGGGTATTTACATACCTTTATTATCCGGCCGTGGTCAGGTTGACCACGGCCGGTGCAACCTGGTCGAAATGTCAGGCAATTGATTAGACTATGACGCAGGTAGATTGTGCTATGACGCCGGGACGCGTCGAAATTTTGGACAGTGTTAGCAATGAGTGATTGATCGCTGGGCGACCTCGGAACACTGAACTGTGCAACTGGTGAACGTATTCCTATTATTAATACATACATATATTCCTGTCCTTAAACCCTTATTCCTGTCTGCGTGAGCCCGTCTGGATTACGGTGCACCCGCGTCAAGAATCGGGTAAATTTAGATTAAGTGTTAATTTTAATTGAGTAATAATTATTAGTCTGCTACTATTTACTCAACGTATTTACTCAACAGTAAAGGTATGTAAATACCCATAAGCATGATCGGGTTAATTCACGTTCTTATATTTCATAAATCATGCAACGCGAAAGTTGAAAAGGTATTATAACATTATTTAAACATAAAATCACAACAAATTTTATATATAAATAACTGTTTCGTTGATTATTTTTTTGAGATTATGTAAAGAATGCAAGTTTAATAAACATCTTATGTCACTCTCGAACCCCTAAATAACCACTATGCAAAAAGTCCTATCGAGTCAACTTCTTGTTCCATGGAAACTAAAAACTAGAGATGTTCAGAGTAGTCGGTAAAGCAGACTTCCACTTTCGAAGTCGGCGAATAGTCGACGAAAACCGCCGACTGTCCGGCTTCTTACTTTGATGCAATTCTTAATAAAATGCATATAAGAATAATAATAATATAACAATAATAATAACTCTTTATTGCACCATGAGATGACGATCATAAAAGATATAATACACATGAGAGAGTACAATAGGCGGCCTTATGGCAAATGCAATTTCTTTCAGGCAACCTTACCATAAAGGAAAAAATTATTGATAGAATAAGGTAGGTGACGCATTAAAACATAACAGTAACTTAACATATATAAGTACACATGATACGGTACACACTACACACAGATACAAAATGATGTTGAACATGTCATCAGAATGAAGTAGAAGAAAAAGTTCAGTTCGAAAGATAATAGCTTTTTTGTTCAAAGCAAAACAAAAAAAAAACAAGGCGTTTAAAATTGTTTAGCGTTGCTGCTTGCTTGACCAATTATTACAATGTTGTAATTATAAAATTGAGCTATATCACTTTAATGAAAACAACAACAGTAGTATCTTTATTTTTTACATAAAAACACCGCGCGAGGGATTGGCTACTAGTTTGGATATGGCGAAGGCGTTCGATCGGGTCTGTAACCGTAGTCTTGTTTCGACGTTGCCTACATGCGGACGACCTGACGGTTCATACGAATGGCTCGTTAGCTTCTTGTCCTGCAGAAGCATTAGAGCCGCTGTGGATGGCAGTTGCTGCGATAGCATGGACATTAATACGGACGACCCGCAAGGCTCTGTATTGTCCCTGACGCTGTTTTTTTGACAGCATTCATTGCTATACCGACGACAGCACCGGGGACAATTATGACACGGGCCGCGCTGATGTCTTATCGCCAGTATGAAGTGTTTTTTAAATTACCCTTCTCACTAACTATAACTTTACATAATCATACATTCATTATATTTCTAACCAGTGTGAATACGTAAAGCCTGTTCAGTCTAAATATATATTCACACACGTCACATCCACGTGGATTCTCACCAGTGTGAATATTTAAACGTGTCTTCACAAATCAACAAAAATGATTCTGCACTCTAAATCTATCTTCACATATGACACATCCATAGTTTCTCGCCAGTATGAATTCTTAAATGTTGGTTTAAATCACCCTTCCATTTAAATCTAACTTTACATATTTCACATTTATATGGCCACTCACCATCGTGAACTCTTACGTGTTTATTAAAATCACCCTTGTAATTAAATCTAACTTGACATATCTCACATTCAAATGGTTTCTCGCGAGCATGAACTCTTAAGTGTTGGGTTAAAGTACCCTTCATGTTAAATCTAGCTGTACATATTTCACATTCATAAGGTTTCTCACCAGAATGAACTCTTAAGTGTTGGTTTAAATTACCCTTCAGTGTAAATCTAACTTTACATATGTCACATTCATAAGGTTTCTCACCAGTATGAATTCTTAAATGTTTATTTAAATTACCCTTCTCACTAAATCTAGCTTTACATATTTCACATTCATAGGGTCTCACACCAGTGTGAATTTTTAAGTGACTCTTTAAACTACTCCTTTGACTAAATTTTAATTTACATATGTCACATTCATAAGGTCTCTCACCAGTATGGACTCTTAAGTGTAGTTTTAAATAACACTTCTTTGTAAATGTAACTTTACACATTTGACATTCATATGTTCTCTCACCAGTATGAATTCTTAAGTGTTGGTATAAATTACACTTCAGTTTAAATGTAACTTTACATATTTCACATTCATAAGGTCTCTCGCCAGTATGATTTCTTAAGTGTAGTTTTAAATAACACTTCTTTGTAAATGTAAGTTTACATATTTCACATTCATATGGTCTCTCACCATTGTGTATTCTTAAGTGATCGTGTAGACCACTTTTTTGACTAAATCTAACTTTACATATCTCACATTCGAAAAGTTTCTTTCGGCTGTGTGTTCCTGTCTGTTTGTTCACAACACTTGTTCTAGTAGACGAGTTTGTCGAAACTTGTCTCTTTTGTCCTGTTGCAGTGCTCTGCAATAAGCGACGTCCAATGTTTCTACTCGCCGCCTCCTCTACAGCTGTGCGTGTTATTGGTATCTCCAGAACGTTATCTCCGTCTGGTGTCTGGGCGATTCCAGCTTGTATTTGTTCCGCGCGTGTTTTCTTACATTTCTCAGCCGGCGCGGCATCTGCACACAATAAATTACATCGTCCGTTGTATCACATACTGACGGAATTATATTACACTACTGTCGCCTAAACCTCGAGTAATGAGGTGTATGGTGTGACCAAAAAAAGTGCGATTTTTTTATACAACTAAGGTGGCATCCAAGCATGCGATCTTCCTGATGGAAATCAGTTACAGCAGTATATGAACGCCTACAAGAAAAGGGGTGTCACACACGCGTTACTAATCCTGTATACTCCTCTTTACGCCCTTTTTAAAGAACTCCATGCTGTAGTCTCCTGGGAAAACTTAGTCAGGCAATTCATTCGAGAACTTAATAGTATGAGGCAGGAAACCTCTCTGGAGCCACAGAGTACGTAAGCACTCAGTGCGTACATGAGTCCCTGTCGATGGCGAGCGGTGCGACTATTGAAGCAGACCGTAGGCATGAACACTTTTGGACACGCCCTATTGTACACACAGTCAAGTATAATGAACACAAAGAGACGCAAAGTCTCTTCTTAGGGTTCTAAACGGTCTGTAATATACCATGTATATTAATAAATATTTAAATGATGCAAATGTAAATAATGGAGTAAAATTAACGAGTTCACATTTTAGTAATGTTAGTTGCAGGCATATATTTGAAATTTGTGGTATCAAGGATCTTGAGACAAATCTGTGTGAATTATGCTGTTATTGTAATTCTGACATTCAAAATGTTCATAATAATATGGAAATGTATTGGATCATCATTTAATTCGGATAGAAAGTGATATGAGCTGGGAAGTGGTCACTAGAAATCAAATCACGTATCTCGTAAAAGCCATGAAGACTAAGAAATTTTGTGGTTATGACGAAATTCCAATAACTATTGTTGGATTTAAAACCGACTCTGGAAACTAATCGATTGTTAGTTAGGGCATAATCGAGCGTGTTGATGGGCAACACTCGTTTCGCCGGTGCGCGCCGTCAGAGGGCGCGCGCGCGGCAGTCTCACATAATCGCTAATGGTCGCGGCGCGCCTTCTGGAGGGCGTTCATAGACTCCCCGTTCTGGAAAGCGGTTGTTGTGTTGTGTTGCTTCGGGATAGGCCTCGCAGCACATACGGTAGTCTCGCGACCTGGAGTTCGCGTAGCAGTCGATAGTGGTCGCCCGTAGTTCGCTGGATGGACTCGCGGGGCTGACAAAAATATAACCGCCGGGGTTTTGTTGCTGTGCTTAGCTTCCGAATAAGCTACAGCACATATTCGCGACCTGGAGTTCGCGGAACACCAGTGGCACCGTGCGGGACCGCGGATCGACGCCGGGAAGCGTCGAAAGTTTGGACAGTGGTAACAATGAGTGATTGATCGCTGGGCGACCTTGGAACTCTGGATCATTGTGGTGAACGTCTCCTTATTATTATATATATATATTCCTGTCCTTAAACCCTTATTCCTGTCTTATTCCTGTCTGCGTGAACCCGTCTGGATTACAGTGAATCAGCGTCCGGAATCGGGTAAGTTTAGTATGTAAGTTATATTGTAGTTATTAGTGCTTGAGTAGGCAATTACTCAACAATTATCATTAAATAAAATATTGGTGTGTTAGCAGAACCTCTTGAACATTTGTTTAACAATTGTCAGATAGCGACATATCGAGTGATGTTCAGTTTCGCGGTCACTTGGAATGCAAGGCCAAACTGGCTTCCAGGAAGATTGGTGTGATTAGTAAAGCCAGGCGGTATTTTACACCCCGACACCGCCTTCAACTATACAAAGCCCAGGTTCGACCTCACATGGAGTACTGTTCGCATCTCTGGGCCGGTGCGCCCCAGTACTTGCTTGCTCCATTTGACCGCATACAACGAAGAGCAGCTCGAATCGTCGGTGACCCAATGATCTCGGATCGATTGGACTCTCTCTCTACACGCAGAGATGTAGCGTCTCTTTGCGTTCTATACAAATTATATCACGGGGAGTGCTCCGATGAGCTGTTTGATTTGATACCTGCCGCTGAATTCCACTATCGTACAACTCGCCATAAATTAAAATTCCATCCATATCATCTTGATAATTGGCGATCTACTACAGTACGTTTCCTAAGACATTTCATACAACGAACAGTGAAACTGTGGAATCAACTTCCCTCAGCGGTATTTCCGAACAACTACGACATGGGTGCCCTCAAGAACAGAGTTTTCATTTTCCTTAAAAGGCTGGCAACGGATCGGCGACCCCTTGGTGTCGCTGGTCTCCATGGGCGGTGGTGATTGCTTTCCACCAGGTGACCCACATGCTCGTTTGCCCCCCTCTCACATAAAAAAAAAAAAAAAAAAGATAGAATGTTTGTTCCCTGAGCAATTGAAAATAGGCCGTGTTATACCCGTTCACAAAAAAAAACTCTAAACATTATCCTAAGAATTACAGACCTGTGTCATTGCTACCTGCATTGTCTATATTCAAGAGAAACTAATTAAAGAATGGTCACCAATGCATTTGACTTCAAATAAAGTGATTAATGACAGGCAATATGGATATGAGAAAAGATGGCGCTAGTTGCCTAATAAACATCGACTGCGTATACAAATATTAAACATAATAATTCAGTGATAGTTATTTACTGACAATAGTGATCAAATTAAGTGATCAAATTAAAAGTTCAAACAGGATGATTATGTGGACGAGTTATTTACAACTATAATTTCGTATTTGTGGAAAAAATACAATATTTAAAGTGGATAACAAAATCAAGAAATATATACTACAGTCCCTACAAACCAAATTTTAAAAGAATTCTGTAAAAGCTGGTGCATACGAGGAAATAGCTTCATCACTGCAAGGTACTGTGGCCGCACACGTGTTGCTATGTGAGCATTTTTGCACTTAGCAACGTGCGCGGACGGAGAGTTCCCAGCCGCGCAGTCGACTGACATCTTTTGCGGGATACGTACACGCTCGCGTGGCTTTGTCTGTTTTCGAATACATGTGTAATTCAGTTTGTACAAATTATAAGAGACCAAGTATTGTGATCGTGAACTTTATTATTGTGGAACTGTTGATATAAATTGTGTATGTACGTCCTGGTAACTGAACACAACGATATAACTTCAGAAACATTTCTTTCCTTTCACTAACAGTAGGAACCACAAATAGTGATCTCTAAAGTACAAATTTTATTACAAGCTATAACCTCAAAATTGTGATGACCGATGATGATGTAAAAAAAATATATTTTGTTCTTTGATTATTTTCGGCGCCATCTACCGGCAATATTCGAAACTAAGTAGGAACAGCCAATCTTTTATTCTACAACGCCATCTATCGGCAAAGGAAGAAACTAAAACTACCTATCTAATAAATTACCCATTTAATAGAAACTACGCTATTCACTGAAAGATTTTTATCATGCTAATTGTCAATCAATCAATCAATCAATCATGTTTATTGTGGAAACATAGGTGGTTACAAGAATGATCACATACATAATAAAGTCTCACTATGTCCTGCCTCTAGGGCTTACAATAATAAAATAATATATATATATACATATTATTTTATTACTGTAAGTATATATATATATATACTTGGACTTAGCTCACGAGGTTACCGCCATGTGGGACGTTGATTCAACAATAATTGTCCCGATAGTTGTGTCGGTAAACGGTCTCATAGCGAAAAGTCTCGACTCATACCTTAGGAGACTTTCGCTAGGTCACTGGGTCAAGGGTCGGATTCAGAAGGGCACTGCACGTATTGTGAGGAGGTTCCTCAGTCTGTCGCCCTAACCACCGGCGCCACTGGCATATGTTCCGCGCCGGCGGTAACTTTTTATAAATATTTGTATTTATAATGTTGTATTTTTATATTTGTACTGTGAATACAAATGTTGTTAAATAGTAAATAAATAATTGGAAATAATATAACTAAAGATAAATAAATACATTATTATGTTAATAGGCTAATAGAATTGGTTAATTAATAGTACTTTATAATATTGTTAGATTTTTATCATTCAGGTAGTCCTGTATTGAATAGAAGCACTTCGTCACAAGCAGTTTATAGAGTTGCTTCTTAAAGTGGCTCAGTTCCGTGATACGGCGTTGTTCCTGTGGCAGTTTATTAAAAATTTCAGGAGCCTTGCCGAATATGCTTTGTCTCATTAGAGTTGTTCTACATGCTACTGAACGTAACTTGTCTGAGTGACGGGCGCGATTAAGTGGTTTGAATTTATAAAAATATTTTTTTACGAAAATGGCGCACTCGTAGATATATAAACAGGGTAGCGTAAGTATTTCTAGCTTTCGAAAGTAAGGTATACATGAGTCGGTTTTCTTTTGTTTACATAACGCTCTGATACATCGCTTTTGGGCTCTAAACGCACGTAATTTATCTGTTGAGTTTCCCCAAAAAGATTATTACATACCTTAGGGTGGAATTTACATATGCGTGATACGCTGTTAAAACAGTGTCCTACAATGTGTGCCACTTACTTTTCCTTTATTCCCACCTGTTCTGTTAAATAGTTCTGTTGGCAGAACTACTGGTAATTTTTTTCTCATTAGTTCTGCGACTTATAAGACTATGGCTTTATACCGGTGTATAAAACCATAGTCTTTTTGATTTGGATTGTGCGAATGTCTCTGAAGCGCGATTATATAATACCAAGACAACAGAGCATGGAGGGCGATGGAAGTGCCACTACTGCCGCTTTAAAAGACCAAAAGTTGGCAATAGCAATACTCCGATCATGGCGAGAAATCAGGATAACACACCACCTCATCAAGTCGAACACACCGACAATCTTGACACTACAGATAATTCAAATACAGCACCAAAAGTCACCTTCAGAAGGAAAATTCCTTATTCTACCAATGATAGTACTGAACTTGAGGATTTCTCTATAAATTCACCTCAGGAAACACAATTGTAAACAAAGACTCTACACCTGAAACATCTAAATCATTGACCCACGGCAGAGACGATGGTCTAATAACATTAAAAAAAATTAAATCAATATCACAAGAAAATAATAAATACATACTATCGGCAATTCAAGCATCTATTCAAAAGCAAATTCATGAGCGAATTAAAAAAAACCGGCCAAGTGCGAGTCGGACTCGCGCACGAATGTTTCCGTACCACTATCTATAAAAACGGCAAAAAAAATGCTCTCTCAGCTCACTGCTCAGGCCGCCCGACGTTTTTTTTTATACTACGTCGGGTGGCAGACAAGCATAAGGCCCGCCTGATGTGAAGCGGTTACCGTAGCCATATTAACGCTGGCAACATAAAATATCGCTCGCGCGCCGCCACCCCCGCTGCCAATGCAGCATCTCCTTCCTTTCTGGTGACCTCACTCACTCGCAGGAACACAACAACCCTCAAGGAAATTGTTATTTGGCTGCGGTATTCTGTGAGGTGAAGGTACATTCCCCAGTCGGGTAGCTTACAATTACGCTCCCTACCTCTCTTTTCGCCAGAGCTTCGTTTGTCAGTCAGCAGGGTGCACCGCGTGCAGCTGAAGATGGCTTTGGTTCAAAGATGTTGATGAACCACTTACACCCCTACGTATTCTGGGGCGGGCATTACGCCGCTCTATATTTCAAACTCAAGAAGAGTGTGGTGGCACCTCCCCCTGAGCTCTGCGTTGAGCTCTGTAACGTTAGGGAACTTAACTCCAATATCAATGCTGTCCACCATCATCTAGAGATGCCTAGACCTGCCATACTCTTTTGGACGGAGACTCAGATATTCCCACTGCTGACATCTCCTATCTGCGTTACCCAGGGTACAAAGTGGAACATCACTTTGTACCCTGTAGTCGAAACGGAGCGTCTTGTGGAGCACACACAGACGACGACCGACAGTATACTCCAGCAGATGCCTTCTGCAGAGATTGTGGTACTGGGTGATTTTAATGCCCACCACGTCGAATGGCTAGGGTCTAGATCAACTGAATATGCTGGAAGAACTTTCCATGACTTGGCATATGGTCTGACACAGCTGGTTTCCTCGCCCACGCGGGTGCTGGATGTGTCGGGAGGTGTCGGAGCATACGGCGTCCCTTTTGGATCTTCTGCTGACCTCCCACCCTGAAAATTATCGTGTGTCTGTTGGCGCCCCTCTTGGGTCCTCGGATCATTGCCTCATAAAGAGTATTGTGTGTGGCATTCTAGGTCAGAAGATTGGGATGGGCTGCGTAGTTTCCTGGCCTCCTACCCTTGGGGGCGGATTTGCTTTTCGCTGGAAGATCCCAGCGCCTGTGCTAATGCTGTCGCTGATGTGGTTCTGCAGGGCATGGAACTTTTTATTCCTAATTCTGCGGTGCCCATTGGTGGCAAATCTCGACCATGGTTCGATGGGTCTTGCAACGAGCCTGGTCCGAGGCTCAGGCAGCTGGAGATGCAAATACCGGTGTCTATAAGAAGAATTACAACGCTGCGTCAAGATCCTTTAAGGGCTGCATCGCCAGTGTTTACGAAATCCGTTCGCAACATTAGACGCGTCATCGCGCCGTTATTAGGGTAAATTACATGAAATAAACCGGCCAAGTGCGAGTCGGACTACGCGCACGAAGGGTTCCGTACCATTTTCTATAAAAACGGCACAAAAATCACGTTTGTTGTATGGGAGCCCCCCTTAAATATTTGTTTTATTTTAATTTAATTATTTATTTTTAAAGTGATTATATAACTAAATATAATGTGAGTATTTCAAGCGTCCACCTATTGCCGTTATCAATTGCTAGCAAAAACGAGCAAAAAAAATCACGTATGTTGTATTGGAGCCCCTTTAGATTATTCTGTTTTTTAGTATTTGTTGTTATAGCGGCAACAGAAATACATCATCTGTGAAAATTTCAACGGTCTAACTATCACAGTTCATGAGATACAGCCTGGTTAGTTAGTTTGATAATAATTGTTTCCATGATTTTCCAAAATCATGGAAACAATTATTAACAAACAGCTGGTAGCCTACTTAGAGGATCACCACCTGATAAATGATCGCCAATATGGTTTCCGCCATGGTCGCTCAGCTGGTGATATTCTGGTATACTTGACTCACCGTTGGGCGGAGTCAGTGGAAAGCAAGGGCGAGGCATTGGCTGCTAGTCTGGACGTAGCAAAAGCTTTCGATCGGGTGTGGCATAAAGCATTACTTTCCAAGCTTCCTTCCTTTGGGCTACCTGAGAAGCTTTGCATATGGATTGCCAGTTTTCTAACTGAGCGTAGCATCAAAGTTGTAGTTGAAGGAGCACGCTCAGACTCACTACCCTTGAATGCTGGCGTACCACAAGGCTGTGTATTGTCCCCCTCGCTGTTTCTTCTGCATATCAATGACTTGCTGCTTATACACAATGTTCATTGCTATGCGGACAGTACAGTGGACGCAAGATACACTGGCCAAGGTAATGTTTCTCGGGATTGCGTCGATGAGTACCGAACAAAACACATGTATACACTGTTCGCATCCCTGGGCCGGTGCGCCCCAGTACTTGCTTGCTCCATTTGACCGATACAACGAAGAGCAGCTCGAATCGTCGGGGACCCAATGATCTCGGATCGATTGGACTGTGTCTCTACACGCAGAGATGTAGCGTCTCTTTGCGTTCTATACAAATTATATCACGGGGAGTGCTCGGATGAGCTGTTTGATTTGATACCTGCCGCTGAATTCCACTATCGTACAACTCGCCATAAATTAAAATTCCATCCATATCATCTTGATAATTGGCGATCTACTACAGTTCGTTCCCTAAGACATTTTATACCACGAACAGTGAAACTGTGGAATCAACTTCCCTCAGCGGTATTTCCGAACAATTACGACATCAAGCACAGAGCCTTCAAGAACAGAGTTTTCATTTTCCTTAAAAGGCTGGCAACGGATCGGCGACCCCTCGGTGTCTCTGGTCTCCATGGGCGCTGGTGATTGCTCTCCACCAGGTGACCCACATGCTCGTTTGCCGGTCGTTTGCCGAAACTCTTACGGTAGCACTTAAGCTCTCGTGAAAAGTAAGGTTAAACGCCCGAAAAACGATACGTCAAATTCGAATTTTCGTGTCGGGCTCGTATGATCATAGTAAGTCACCCGTAGCAGTAAACGACAAACTCCGATTTCGTTCCGTTGCCGGGCCCGTAGTATTGTCGTGGTAGGAATCAGCCCGAAAATACGGAGTTCGTTCGTGTTTCGTGTGTTCATAGCAGGCCTCCAGCTCGTCTCGATCCGTGCGAGTTCGTACAGTCGACCACACATACACGGTAAGCGAACGCTCGGCCGAGCTACATGGTAGGCGGAGTGGGGGGTGTTAAGTTTTATTTTCGTTACGGAATTTCTTGATTCGGTCGCCGCCCTCAAAGCCCGCAATAAAAGCTATTTCATTAAATTAAAGTTTTATGCCATCGTATGTATTTTTTATTAAATTAAAATTTTATCCCAAAATCAGTAATAATGTCAAAAATAATAATAGCGAAAAAGTTCATTAAAAGTCTTTAGTCATTCACCAACATCGAATAAAGTTACAAAAAGAGTAATGACCACATCGAGGCGCGAACGTAGAAACGATAGTTTAAATTGGTCACACATTTACAACTGCGCCATTGACTCGATAATACTCACTGGCGAAATACGAGTATGTATTGTATAAGGAAATGTTCTTAAGCCAGGTCCAAAGGTCATATTAGGTTGGGGATGTTAGGTTTTATTTTCGTTATGGAATTTCTTTATTCGGTCGCCGCGCTCAAAGCCCGCGATAAAAGCTAAGGAATAGCTTAAAAAGTTTTTTTCAAATCGTTTTATAACGGAGTAATGAAATAACAAACCTAACAATGGGTAGATACAGGCTGCTGGGGATGATGTTGATGAAAAAAATATGGGACCAATCTGGAACTATACTCTTTTAAATAAAAAAAGTTTTTTTTCAAATTGGTTTGTCAATCACGCAAAAATTAAGTAACAAACATTTAAAAAAAAAATACAGCCGAATTGAAAACGAATTTTTTTTAAGTCGGTTAAAAATGACCGCACTTTTCCTATTAAACGCTCTCTCCAGTTATCTGTCGGCGAGATTACTCAGAGGCAATCAACGTATGAATGTGCACACATCCAAAAATAATTTCGTGTAGCGATAGAAGTACGCATGTATTGGTGTTAAAATGCTATTGGTTTATCATTAGTTTGTATTTTTTTTTTATACTACGTTAGGTGGCAGACAAGCATACGGCCCGCCTGATTTGAAGCGGTTGCCGTAGCCATATTAACGCTCGCAACATAAAATATCGCTCACGCGCCGCCACCCCCGCTGCCAACTCAGCATCTCCTTCCTTTCTGATGACCTCACCACTCGCAGGAACAACAACCCTCAAGGGAATTGTTATTTGGCTGCGGTATTCTGTGAGGTGGAGGTACATTACCCATTCGGGTAGCTTACAATTAGGCTCCCTACCGCTCTTTTTGCCAGAGCGTCGTTTGTCAGTGAGCAGGGTGCACCGCGTGCAGGTGAAGTTGGCTTTGGTTCAAAGATGTTCATGAACCACTTACACCCCAAATTGTATATGCACACATAGGAAACGTTGCGACAAAACCTCCAACCAATAGCAGCCAACTTCCATATTGCTAGAGGGAAAATTAGGGCTCAAAGGCTGACTGGAAGAGATCCCTTATAGGGATAAGTCCACCCTTGTCCTATGTCTTACCACTATAATCTGTGTTATGTAATACTTAATGCAATAAATATTTTACAAACAAACATCCGAGAAGCACCTGACCAGCCAGTGTCGCGGAGCTGTTCCGTACATTCAAGGACAAGAAGAACTTTGACACGCTGACTCACTCCAGCTAGGTCAGCTCCAACACCAGCTGGAGGCATCTACAGAAGAAGAAGAAATGAACCATCGTTCATTCTTGATGAGCTCGGTGGTCGAATGGTTAGCAATGGCCACTTTGACTCTGAGGTCGCGGATCCGATCCCCACACAAATCAAACATTTGCGTGCATGAACATGTCTGTTTCTCTTGGTGTGGGTGTTTTATGTGTATTATATAATATTTACATATTTACAAAAAAAAATATTATAATATCAGTTATCTAGTACTTGTAGTACAAGCTTTGCTTAGTTTGGGACTAGATGGCGCTGTGTAATTTGGCCAGGTATTTATTTATTCTGTTTCAATGGCTATCGTGCCACTGAAACAGAAACTGAAGATGTTGCCAGAGTACAACATCTGTAGTTTTAAAATTAAAACAAATGTGTCTACCTGCTGAATCCTCGTCGTCCGCTTCTTGTATCGTCTCAGTCTTCATTTCTTCTATGTGTATCTCCTCATTATGATCACCCGCTCTTTCTCTTTCCTCAACTTCAGTACCTTCCTCTGTCAATGTTTCGTTGTTAACGTCGTTTTCATCTAAATTCTCAACCTTTATATTGTCCACATAATCACTTCCCAGTTCTTTGCATGACGTTGGTTCATCTTTGATCTCCTCTTTCACATTTCGCTCCGTCTCCACAGAGTTGTTCAGCTCAGTTGGAGATGTCCTTGAGGCATCATTTTGTATTTCATGGTCTGTTGTAAATATTTCCCGTTTTATCTATAAACAAATTTGAAATACAGAAAATGTAAACAGGCGTTTTCGAGCAGATCAATCGTAGAGTCGTGATTTTTTTTTAATTCATTACAAAAAGAGGTCTTCTCAATTCGACTACATTTTTTTATATGCAGTCAAGAGTTTATCCTTAATCTGTAATAATAAAAAGCTTTGTCCTCACTGACTCACTAATCAACACACAGCCCAAACCGCTGGGTCTAGAGATTCCAAATTTGGCAATTAGGTTCCTTATGACGTCTAGGTGTGCACTAAGAAAGGATTTTTCAAAATTCATCCCCTAAGGGGGTGCAACGGGGATCCAAAGTTTGTATGGGGAAACAAGATTAGTTGGACTACTTTATTCGAAACTTTACATGAGTACTTCTATAGATAAATGAATAAACACGTGTTTCACAATTTTTCAAAATTCAACTCCTACAGGGGTAAAATGGAGTGAAAAAGTCTGAAAAGCATCATGGGTATTGTTTTTATGGTTTATCAGGTTGCTGATTACGAAAAAGGCCGACAGCGTTGCCACCACTACTGCTGGCAACTGTACTTTTTAGTGGTGCATTCTAGTTGCGGACTGTAGAGTAATTTTCAGAGACTGACCTTTTTTGGTAAAATTTTATATCAATTAGAGGAACATAGATAAATTCACCTGTCGCAAGTTGATTGGCACGAAGTAATCCCTGTCTGCTGGTCGACTCACACTTAGCCTGCTCTGTCCTTGTTCCATCGGAGAGAGTGTCCTCTCAACTTTACGATCCTCGGATGAGGATACCGCATCTGGAAATAAAAAAATTGGTTGTCTGTAAAGTCTGTTTACAGATGACAATTTTACGTGATAACGTTTCTCATGAAGTTGGTATGTCCCTAAAGCCGGGAATAAGTTAAAGAATGAATACAAAGACGGAGTCAAAAGAACATTGTGTCCAGAGCCGTAAAGCTATTTGAAGCTGATAAAAAAATTGCTTGTCTGTAAAGTCGGTTTACGGACGATAATTTTACATGTTAATGTTATAACAAAACATTCCTTTCTGGTGACCTCACTCACTCGCATGAACACAACAACGCTCAAGAGAATTGTTATTTGGCTGCCGTATTCTGTGAGGCGGAGGTACATTCGCCAGTTGGGGAGCTTACAATTACACTCTCTACCCCGTCTTTTCGTCAGAGCTTCGTTTGTCAGTCAGCAGGGTGCACCGCGTGCAGGTGAAGTTGACTTTGGTTCAAAGATGTGAATGAACCACTTACACCCCAAAACATTTGATTCTATAGCATCCATTTGAATCTTTGCAAACTCTTACCTGTCTGCATATCTACAGGACGACTCGTTTGAGCCAGCGTCGCTCGCTCCTACTTGATTACAATGATATGGTTAGGAACAGCACGTTCCACTAATTCACATTCAGAAGATTCTTGTCTTTGATGAACATCAGATGACAGAAAATGTGCAGCACAGATGTAACGATGTCTCTGTTGTTCTGTTGTCCACTCTCCAATCGTCAATGAACTCAGGAGGGGGTTACCTAAAAACAGTCAAGTGAATACAGTAAATAATATTAAGAATATAACTACCTAGTACAATAGGCTATTCAACCTACATTTTTTCCATTTGATATGTAAGACATCTCAATAATATAACCATAGGTGAAAGAATTACTTCAAAAGCATGAAAATCACAATTTTGGACTTTCCCGAAAATGCTCCATACAAAAGACTATTAAGTTATGACGTCACAGGCTTGTATTTTGTATGCATCAAGTTCTTTCATATCCTATTAAAAGTTATTATACGATATTGTTATTCAATTCTTGTTCATGGCGATCTTGGTGTTCCCGCCGATGACAATGTTATTTATTTTGTTTCAGCATACGTCTCTGAGTAGGTGACTATGCTTAGTAAGTGACTCTGCGATGACGAAATGGCTTTGTGAGTTTGCAGTTATTAGAGAATTTAAAAAATTGCTAAAATAATTCCGAAGATCTGTTGACATACCTAAAACAAAAGACAAATTATCAAAACATTGTTGTTGATTGCTTCTGTTCTTAACATTATTGTAGTCACTTATCGAATAAGATGCCTGATTAGTATTGTACACCGGTGAATTGTCACATGAGTGCGGTCTTCTCCAACAAGGGATTACAGCTCTGTGTATCTCACCACCCGCCCAGACTTCATTCACTAACCTCAAATCGAGGGAGCTATAATGAAACCAGAAATAATTTCGTATTACTGGTACTTAACATCGGTGAAGGAACATGAAGCATGACAGGCATCGAGAGTAATCAGGCGATTTTCTGGACCAAACATACCTGAATTTCGTATCAGCACTAATAGTCAACGAACGAAATGTAATAAAAACAAAATACAAACTTACAACACAGACAATTACAATTACAATTAAATTCTCAATTTGAGAGTCATTTCGTGATTGAGTTTCATTTCGTTTTGAGAATATCAAAAGGAAAGGAAATGATATTGAAAAGATTCAAAAGATACGATACTCGAATTGGGATGCGGGATGCGGGGCCGGTGCGGGCGGGATGGGCAATAATTTTAGATATCTATCGATATTGATCAAATGTCGTGTAATATCGATAATAAAGTCAAACATATCGATAATTGAAACTTGTAAATATCCATATTTTTAATGAAACATCGTTGTTTGGGTCACTTGGTAAGATTCTATGCTGAAATTGATGTAAACACAATTATACGACAACTAGAGATTCCAAATTTGGAATCTTAGACCCAGCAGTTTGGGCTGTGCGTTGATATATATCAGTCAGTCAGTCAGTCAGTTTCTTCTTTTATATATTTAGATTTATTCATTATTAAACAAAATAGAAATGTTTTTTTTTTTTTAATTTAACTAGCTGACCCGGCAGACATTTTAATTATTCTCTGTTCTACCATATTAATTATTTTAGCGCTACGACTTATTCTCATACCAACGAAATATAACAATTCATAAAAATCGAATCGGTCGAGCTTATTTTGGAGGAGCTGCATCGCAGATTTTTTTAACATAAAATTATATTTACGTTTTTTTGTACGAATATAAACGATGCATAAATATGTCCTTACTTTAACTTCAACGAGTCTTAGTGGACTTTCTGTCGGAAACTTGTCGAGTGAGATTGTACTTCTAATATATTTTTCATGATTTACTGATTATGGAGTATGTCATTATTATTGTGCGAATATTTACATGTAGTCCCTGCTGCAGCTCCTCGTGGTACCGACAATATTGCTCTATAAACTGCCGCAGAAGTATAGCAATACAGTGGAGCGTCGATTATCCAAACGTCGTCGCTTAACCGAACGACCGCTTATCCGAACTATTACGCCCGCCCGAAATTTTAGACCTCATGAATAATAAGACTGACGTGCCACCGCTGGCATCTACAAGTTCAGATAATGACGATGGAAACATTGGAAATTGGTGGTTCTGAAGCGTTAACTTGCTTAGATATTGCCTTGCGTTGGTTTGAAACACTGGTTGAAAGCGACCAGTATCAAATATCGGTTCTTAGAACTGTACGTGAGCTCGTAAGCGGGTAGGCTTGCTTCAGCAGACAAAATTTTTTAAGCGTTAATTGTACCTAGTACATAAATGTTCTATCTACATTATTGACCGTAGGTATTTTAATAATAATAATAATATGTCCGCAGGGCAGCTTGTGTGGCGAGCTGTTGTGTAAGTAGCGATACCACGGACCCGAGTCTCCAGAGAGTCGGTCAGGGCCTTCGTATCCGACGTGCCTTCATAGGTCGGAGTGTAAACACAAGAAGGCCCGCAGGACTCTCAGCTCTGGCTTGCCTTCATTGGCCGTCCAGAGAGGAGCCGCTAGAGCTATATGCTCCAGGGGTGGAAGTGTTAAAGGGCATCACGCCGCGAGTAACTTCGGAGAAAGCGCAGCACACCTCTCGAATTCCCTGAGTCACTCACACCGGTGTTGCCCCCGGCCGTTTTCCTGGCATTTCGGGGGCCCATCTAGTGAGTGGCAAGCCACCGCCTGCCGCAAATAACTAGCAATAAAAGCAGTTATGGCAGGTGTCCGTCCCTCTTCTGTAATAGCCCGGTATTAAGTTCACGCAGATCTCATCTCCATAGCCCATTTATTTTCCATCACACTTCGCAATAGTCTCAACGCCTGCCGAGACCTGCTCATGGGTATATTGTTCCATTGACATATCCTGGAGCGGGTCACGGCGGGCGTACAACATTACATCAAACTTCACAAAGGGGCCTCCACGCGTTGGATCCATATCTCCGCGCATGCCTATCAAATGACCGGGCTTGACCCGTGATTTAAGAGAGATACATATAATAATATAATTTTATCTAGCAAATAACTAGCAATAAAAGCAGTTATGGCAGGTGTCCGTCCCTCTTCTGTAATAGCCCGGTATTAAGTTCACCCAGATATCATCTCCATAGCCCATTTATTTTCCATCACACTTCGCAATAGTCTCAACGCCTGCCGAGACCTGCTCATGGGTATGTCGTTCCATTGACATATCCTGGAGCGGGTCACGGCGGGCGTACAACATTACATCAAACTTCTCAAAGGGGCCTCTACGCGTAGGATCCATATCCCCGCGCACGCCTATCAAATGACCGGGCTAGACCCGTGATTAAAAAGAGATACATAATAATAAATATTGTCAGACAAATTACACAGCGCCATCTAGCCCCAAAGTAAGCGAAGCTTGTGTTATGGGTACTAGATAACTGATAAATATACGTAAATACATTTTTTTTGGAAATATTTTTTTTTTGTTTTATTCCTAATTTGTCATTAAAAATATACATGTAAATATGGTTTTTATTTAGTTGCACGTAAATAAGTATACCTGAATCAATATACATATAGGTAGTTCGTATATCCGAAAATACCGGTTTTCCGAACATCCATGTCTCCCCATTAGTTCGAATAATCGACACTCTATTGTATGTGTATAGTGCACGTACTACACGTACTGCCTTACCCATGTACTGCCTTACCAATGGCAAGTCGAAAGCGATGTGCTTTCGACTTGCCATTTTTTATTATTTATTTAAACTGTAATTACTACAATTTATGGTTACTTAGGCGGTCTTAGTGCTAATAGCATTCTCTACCAGACAACCTTTGGGAAGAGCAGTTATACACGAATGCGGTATACGTTTGGCGTAAGTTTTGACCAAGAGGTACGCATCAACTTTTTGAACTGTCATCTTGCAATTCGTATTAATGCTTATATTTATTTATTTATTTAAAACTTTATTGACCACAGTAAAAGGGTACAAAAGGCGGACTTAATGCTATTGCATTCTCTACCAGTCAACCTTTGGGAGTGCAGAGCAACACGATTGCGGCTATCCCAAACTAATAACTTAACACCTACTGTAAACACAATAATATATGAAACTTAAAGATAAAAGATAAATAATACTTAAAAGATAAATAATATAAAATTAATATACATACTTAAACATACATACTTATATACAAATATACATACCTACAAATATATACATATATATAAATATAAGGATATATGCAACATAAAGTGACGATGACTTATAATTTTAAAACGAGAAATTACAATTAAAAACGAGAAAATTGGATGTCCTATAAGATGCTGGATGACTTCTATCCGCAAATATCTTAATAGAACTCTGTAAGTAAATGGTGTATTTGATTATCGTTTAGTAATATTTAACCTTTTACTCAAAGTATTTAACATTCCAATTATTCCAATAATAATTTATAGAATTAATTTATTTAACATAATAATTTAGATTAATAATATTAGTAATATAGAAAAGAAAACATACTAAATTACCCTCGTAAGAATTGCATGCTATTGAAAATGGCTAAATAGGTTCAAGCAACGAATGTTATACAACCTAACATCTCATTTACTATTACCCTATTTAACGCAAATAAAGATTGATTATACCTATTTTTATTTTTTTTTGTATTGTTCTTTGTATCTACTTTTTCATAGATTCTAACGTCGATTATAACTTGTGGCGCATAACTTAAACCTGACTATTGTTTCTTACCATAACACTAGCAAGCCTTAAAATTATAATTTTTCTGGTCGATATATCAAAATATAATTATTTTGTGATTGATAATATCGCAATATCGATATTAAGCATCAATTGAAGACAGAGTCAGCCTGTGAGCAGTGCAACCTGGTCGAAACGTCAGGCAATAATAAAAGAGGTATGTAAATACCCTTATCCATGGTCGCGTTAATTCTCGATATTAAATTTCATAAATCATGCAAATGCATTTTATATCCATATTTACACCAATATCGCCCATCCCTACAATCTGACAACTAAATGTCGGAAGCAAAGAATCGATTAAAATAATTTAAAATAAAAATTATGTAAAAAAACTTTTAATTTAAACGGTTTTATTGAAAATAGTGTACTAAAAGCTAAAAAATAATTCGGTAGGTCGGAGGTTTCAGTCATCACACCCCTCTCCCTCATCAGTCTAAGGCATTGATCAGACAAAATAATAAAATCGTTGGGCGTAGCGTAAACTGAGTTGACTGGATGGAAACACGGGCCCAACGATTTTATTATTTTGTCTGATCAATGCCTTAGACTGATGAGGGAGAGGGGTGTGATGACTGAAACCTCCGACCTACCGAATTATTTTTTAGCTTTTAGTACACTATTTTCAATAAAACCGTTTAAATTAAAAGTTTTTTTACATAATTTTTATTTTCAAGTTTTTAGTTTCTAATTTCATTACATAGTACTTCTCGTTCTATTAAGTTTAGATTTGACTTTTGTCATTATTTTTTTTACTTTTAAATTTGTCTTGTATTCAAATGAATACCCATATTGAAAAAATGGGTATCAAATGATACCCATATTGAAAATTGAGACGATATGTAACCGCGCCAACCGGCCATTTTGTTGACGGCCATCTTGGATTTTATAATATTCATCGTGAACTGTGTTCTACTAGTTAAGCCCTTTCATTTGATACCCATATTGAGGTAGTCGTGACAAAATTTGTAAATCGCCATTTTGTAGAGGCGGCCATCTTGGATTTTCATTTCTTTTCATGTGAACTGTATTCTTCTAGTCAAGCCTTTTCATTTGATACCCATATTGAGGTAGTGGTGACAAAATTTGTATACCGCCATTTTGTAGCGGCAGCCATCTTGGATTTTCATTTTTTTTTCATGTGAACTGTGTTCTACTAGTCAAGCCCTTTCATTCGATACCCATATTGAGGTAGTCGTGACAAAATTTGTAAACCGCCATTTTGTAGCGGCGGCCATCTTGGATTTACAATGAAACAGAATTTATTTAATTGTATTGTCACCAGAACTAAAGGTGTATACCAAATTTCAGATCAATCTGTCAACAGGAAGGGGGTCAAATTTCAATTACTAGATTTGACCCAAGAATAAATAATAAATAAAACAAACGGGGTGAGCTAAATAAAACCGTTTAAAAATGAGAATTTTTATACTCGATACTTTTCTAGTGTTAGAGAAACACGCCCCGAAACCTTTGAGTTTATATCGTCGATTTATACTCAAAGCCCGAAACCTATCCACTGACCAAAAATATCGATATTTTGTATTGTGTAAAACGTATCTTTAATTTTCTTCTTACATATTTATTTCGTTTGTAAATATTCAATTATACAACAAAATCACTTCTAAATTAGATAACCTTTGAGTCTTTTATCAAATATAGGTATTTGAACCGGTCGTCTCAGGCCACAGTTTTCCGTTTACGTACCTGTCCTTTCTCCGAGTCTCTTAAACTGTCCAGTCCGCCGATACCTCTTGACTACCACAGATTATGATACTTGTAGCCTGCCATACACTCGTCGAGTGGCGAGGGAAGTAGGCAGGAACGTAGTGTGGGCACGTTACTCGTCATGCTCTTCGTCTCATTCCCTGTTTTGTCGGTTTTTTGGGCGCGAGTCAATGGACCGGCAACGTGAGTGCGAGTGGCCGGCCACATAATCGCCTCGGACGCATTCCGCATCGAACGCGTAACACGCGTCATATTTTTTAAATCATTTTTTTAAAATCATGTCTGTCATGAACATTTCCCTATAAGAGCTGGTAGCAAAAAAGAAATGTTTGATGGCATCTTTTAGACCGTTAGTCCATAAAAAAAAGCTTCGTTTCGCTATAATAAAAATGCATATCGCGCACGCTGCCACAGCTTCAACGTCCATTGTATAGCAAAGGCAAATGTCCAAGTGCGGTGCGTCGCGAATAATTGCGCGAGTAGAGCAGTGTGTGGGCCGAGAGAGAAACATCGCGGCAGCGCGAGGAGCAAGGCGATGAGCAGCGCGAAGAGCATAGTGTGGCGGCGGGGTTATGTTTGGACCACATGTTTGTAGGTATGCCGTGTGCCCAGTTTCAAGTAACAGCCCTATCAACTGGAGTTTCGTATCTGGCATTCTCAGTTTATTTGCAGTAACGGGGTAAAAATTTAAACAAAACATAAATTGAACTTAAATTCAAAAGTTGGTAAAATTTTTTGCAGTATGAATAGGAGGTTATTAAGCAATAATTACTTAAAAACAAATTAAATTCTTGAAAAGAAAATTCCAAAACTTTCTTTTTTTTTTAATAAGATTTACTAACGTATGAGGCCAGTACGCAAGATAATTACAACAGGATATATTAAACCTTATTTTGCTTTCCTCAAAATTTGTCCATGAGTGTAGAATTTTTTAAAGAATATTTTTTATAGTACACTGCTCCCCCATTATTCGAGACTTTACTACTCGCGAATTCGATTATTCGCGGAAACTATTTTAACGACCAAATCTCGTTATCCGCGAACAAAGACTCGCGAATGAAAACGCCGCAATACGGGGAATCCCCGTACCATATCCGAGCATCGACATAGCTCATAATAGCAATATTATAATAGCTCGACTTGACTTAAAATCATAACGTTCAGTAGCTCTCTTTCGTTTTTTCGAAGTGCACTTGTACATTAATTATGAAGTCTATTCAAGAACGACGAAAAAAGTATTAGATTTGAGACTAAATTGCAAATTATATCTCGTCTCGAATCTGGGGACGTCATCCGTAGGACGCGCATTTGGGATTAATGAGTCAATTTTATCAAGCCGAAGAGTAACTAGTTATTAAATAGTTATAGACTACATTGTCTCAAATTGCTAGAAATAAAAAAAGAAACTAAAAGTCAAGTACATAACATTTTTTTTTAACGATTATTATCAGTAAACGTTTCAATTCTACGCAATCAGACTTATATTGAACTAAACTAGACTATTTTATCTTTAAAATGACGTATTTATATCTTTCGTAGATTTACACTGCGTGGAGAAATTAAATAAAAAGAATCACCACTTCTCTCGGTCGCAAGGCACGGCCACCGGCGTCATCCGGCGTGTTGAAGTCACCAAGTTGATTGCCCTATAAGGCTTCCTTCAAACGGTTTTTTAGGTTTTGTATTCAATTAAACAAAATAATGTTACTTTAAAGTTATGTAATAAATTGTACATAATTACAATAAATTAAATGTATTTTGCCAAGTTTTATAATACAAAATAATACAAAAATAATTTATTTTTCTCTCTAAAATGAATTATTACACTGAATCAGGTACAATTAAAATAATGGAGAGAACTGGTGCCTGAGCTAGGTGGATGTGTACCCACGCTTATGCATTTAATATTGTACAAAAATACTTGACCATTACCAATAAAACCACTTGTACTGTTCCACCTAATTAAATTTATTTATACCGCCGGTTTTCTCCTTTTTACAAAAATAAAAAAAATATTTTTCTTTTTTGTAAAGAAAAAAATTTCTTTTTTGTAAAAACGAGATAAATAAATTTCTTTAGGTGGATCAGTAATAGTGATTTTATTGATAACAAAATGTCTAAAAAGTTCTACCAAGTGCTGTTATTTCTGTTTACATATATTAAAAACCAAATTCGATAACGTAATCTTGTAACGGAGGAACAAAATATTATCTATTTTTTTCAAAATTACAACTACACAATTGTTTAACTTTTTACAGTTCAAAATTCATATTTATTGCAATTTTATGATTTACTTTGATTATTAAACCATTTTAAACAAATTAAACAATTCTTATTTTAAAAAACTGAACGTCATATTACGTCGGCGAACTCTTCTTCTTCTTAAACATTAGGGATGTTACATGTTACCTATTACATTTAGAGATTGATGAGTCGATAAGTTAAATTGAATGCAAAGATTACTTGCGAAGGCATGTTATGAACCATAAATAATAACCGCATTGTGATTATAATAAAGCGTATTATTATTTTAATAAACTAAAATAAATAAATAAAAAATTGATACAAAAAAATATTTATCTCAAAAAAAAAAACTCATGGGATTTTCCTGGCAACAACTAAAACCTGTCCATGACGCCATGTCGCCGCCATTACATGACATGACACAGACTTTTGTCGTCTGTAGAAGACTGGAGAAATATCTGAAGGTAATGTAATATATACTGAAGGTAATATCAAATGTGGCTTATTAAATTGGCCATACTTTAATTAGGAAATAATAATAATAGTTCGAGTCAAGAACCAGATCCAGCCTCCTTACCACCATGTCTTATTGCGATTCAATTACTGAATAGAATGGTTATTCATACCAATGAATAAGCGACTCTATTACATTTGAAATAGAGTCGCTTATTCATTGGTATGAATAAGCATTATTTATATAATGTAATAAGTAGGAGATACAAAATGAAAAATGAGTATAATAATAATAAATCTTTATTCAGTAACTTAGGCTATTTACATTTGTCGTGGCCGGAGTCTCCATTTAAGCAGAATTATGCTTGTGCACCGCTCTTCCTTAGTGTTATAATAGTAATAGAAATGCATTACAAGTAATCTGATTTCGGCGGAAAGTATTTTTACATTACAAATAGATAAGTTTTTAGGAAATGTTGTATAGTTTATGAAACGTTATATATAATAGTAATAACAATTCATTACAAGTAAACTGATTTCGGCGGAAAGTATTTTTACATTACAAATAGATAAGTTTTTAGGAAATGTTGTCTAGTTTATGAAACGTTATATATAATAGTAATAACAATTCATTACAAGTAAACTGATTTCGGCGGAAAGTATTTTTACATTACAAATAGATAAGTTTTTAGGAAATGTTGTCTAGTTTATGAAACGTTATATATAATAGTAATAACAATTCATTACAAGTAAACTGATTTCGGCGGAAAGTATTTTTACATTACAAATAGATAAGTTTTTAGGAAATGTTGTCTAATTTATGAAACAACGTTATAATAGTAATAACAATTCATTACAAGTAATCTTGATTTCGGCGGAAAGTATTTTTACATTACAAATAGATAAGTTTTTTAGGAAATGTTGTCTAGTTTATGAAACAACGTTATAATAGTAATAACAATTCATTACAAGTAATCTGATTTCGGCGGAAAGTATTTTTACATTACAAGTAATCTGATTTCGGCGGAAAGTATTTTTACATTACAAATAGATAAGTTTTTAGGAAATGTTGTCTAATTTGTGAACTTGTTAAAAGTCACCTGGAGTGTAACGCGTTCATTTGGGCACCCCATGAGACCAAATATAAGTTGATGCTAGAACGGATACAGAATAAATACATTAGATTCATGTATCTAAAATTATATGGTGTGTACCCGTTTTACCCGTTAATGTATCCCACGCTGTTCGTACTAGGAATGGTGGGGTACAACACGCTGGAGGTGAGACGTGGCCTTAGTCTTGCTACATATTTGGTCAAGTTATTACGGGGCAGGGTGTTTAACCCGGGCGTGTTGCACGAGATGGCGCTGTGCGTACCGGACCGATATGTGTTTCGGCGCCGTAGGCCTCCGTTGTTCGCAGTTCCACGCGCGCGAACTAACGTCATGAACCACCAGACGTCATGAGGCACCATTTGTGAGAGCCCTGAGGTCACTTAACGCGATCGCTACTACCGTGGATGTATTCTGTTGCTCATTGACCGAGTTCACAAGGGCTACTTTATTTAACTTATGTTATGGTTTAGAAAATAATATGTAATATTAACTACCTACATTGTTGCATTGGGGTAACCTGTAATAATAATGTAATGAATAATAAATAAATAAATAAATTTATGAAACAACAACCATTGTAAACAGGTTTCAAAGTAAAATAACGAGAAATTTGAGTTTCAACGGCGAATAGCACGCGGAATCACTAAACACGCCCATTTCATTTCATTAAATAAATCCTAACTTAAAAAAGCCGCTGGAGATTGTCTATGGTATGACCTAAAGCAGAAGTCTATGCACAGAGGGACGTTGCACTCTTCGCACTTCCATACCGTCCGTGACTCAACCTTACGCCGAGAGCACAAACAGCAGCGGAATCTGCTCTTACCAGTGCGCACGGGGAAGTGGTCGCTGTCTACCAACCGTCTCTTGCTTCCTCTAACAACCGTTGATATTTGTCCAGTTTTGCTTTTATATGTCAGTCTGGGTTCACGAGTCAAGTCTATTTGTCGGTGCTGTAAAAGCAAGTTCTCGGCCAATAGTCTTCGGAACTGTCTGTGTGACATGGTGGAGTTCTGAGTCGCGAAAATCACGAAACAGTTGAAAAGTGCGGTACTAAAAAGTCTTTGAAAAACTTTCTTGTACCACACCATGTTTTTCAGTCTTTCTACGGGTTGGGCAGACAGAAACTGATCCTTTCTGTCCACTCCACCCATAGATTTGTTATAGTCCAGTACGATCTGTGGTTTGTACGCCACCCGATTGTACTTTCCCTGTGTTCCTATTTGTAGATCATGGTACGTCGAGATCAAACTAACTAAGTTGATTTCTCGCCATACCATTATCGCCAAATCGGAACAGTAGCCGGCCACGACTTCACCCCGACGTAAGTCAGTCTTCGTCAAAGTCTTCATCGAATCGGGAACGAATTCCCGATTCAGTCGTAATGTCCCGTAACAGTCTGTCTTTTGTCTTTTTAGACATCGCAGTAATAAAGGACAGTTGTAAAAACTGTCCATTATTACTGTATGCCCGAGGTGAAGCAGTGGCTCTATCAAGTCATATACAATTTTGGCGGTAGCGTTGGTGGGACGAGCATCGCCACCGCCAATGAATGGGTCATTTGGTCGGTTATTGTCATTCACGTCCTTTGTCTCGTCATTGGCATCTGGTCTATCTCCGGCGTCGGTAGCCTGAGTCTCCGTCTGTCTCTTTTTCCCCGCATACACAAAAAATTTCCAGAGATACCCGGTAGATGATTCGCACAGCTCGTAAGTTTTTACGCCGCCTCGAGCGGCTTTCGTGGAAACTTTTTGGGCGAAACTCAATCTCCCACGCCATGTCAACAGCGACTCATCTATGGATATCTCTTGAGAAGGTTTGTATAGCGAAGAGAACTTGTCATTGAAATAGTCAGTTACCGGTCGTATCTTACGAAATCTGTCGGGGTCGTCAGTCAGAGTCTCGTTGTCGACGAAATGAAGTAGCGATTCGAGCAATAGAAAACGGTTGTGCGACATGATCCTACTAAAATACGGCATAGTGCCGAAACCGTTGAATGAGAAATAAGATTCCTCTTCCGGTAGAGGATAGAGGTCCTGGAGAATCAGTATTGCCAAATAGCTAATCATTTCGTCCCTATTTGTCGGTGTCCATCTCGATAGTCTACTGTTAGGAGTTAGTTTGTCCTGCCGTCGTAACAGTGCAATTTTCTGGTCGGCGAATCTGTTGGTCGCGGTACAGATGTCGTCAATAAAGTCACTGTCGAACATTCGATAGAATACATCGAGCATTGTCGTCTGGTCAGTCACCGGTACAGTCGGTCCAGGAGTGCCAGTAAAGGTCTCACGACGTCCTGTAAAGGCCGAAATGTCCTTCGTCCAGTCAAAAGTCAAGTTGTAGTCAGCTGCAATTTCCCGAATGGCGGCGTCATTGCACGCATCCTCGACTTCCAATACCTGAGCCTGAAAGAGCGAGAGGTCGGCGGCACACGACGGCTCTATTCGGGCGTCACGAGCTGTCGAGGTCGGGAGAGGGCCGGCGTCGTTGTCGAGGTCGTTTCCGTCCAGGTCATCGTCACTGTCACTCGGTTGCATCCAGTCCTCGACAGCCTCCCCGAAACGCTCGTGGTCTTCACCTGGAACAAATGAAATGCAAATATTACAAATGTGAAAGTTTGGGTTACTCAATCGCGTCGAAACATGATGATTGATGACCTACGACCTCAGCGATACTATTGGACTTCGATTTGACCTGCGATTTGGAATCTTCGTGTGGATTTCGTGTTGTGAAGACCTGCAGACCAGACCCTGCGTGAATAAATCCTTGGAAGTTGTCATTGGCGTTTTACATCCAAATCTAGAACCCTAGCTCGTAACAGTATTATCAACACAAAACCTGCTAGAATCGGCTATACACTGCACTTTTACGCCATATTTTGCCGGCTCGCCGGGTTTTTTTCCCGTTTTTAATGGGCAAGTCCCCCGGAACGTAACCAACATCTCATCGACAGTAATTGTTTACGAAATTCGTTCGCAACATTAGACGCGTTTCGCGCCGTACATGAAAAAACTTACAGAGTTGGCCGTGGTGGTCTTGATTTCCCTGGTAATTTGACGATAGGGGGCCCCCCGTTTTCTTTCTTGAGGGTTTCCAATCCACCGTTAGTGGTGGATTGGAAACCCTCAAGAAAAAAAATAACACTCAACGACCACAACCGCTGTCTTTAACAGTTTAACACAATACAACCACGGATAAACGATTACAATTCTACACAATTAGATTAATTAAGTCAACCAACTCTCAAGTCCAACACAATCAAACGTTTCTAAGACGGCGGTGGCAAACAATTCTAGCCTACACGCGGCCACGCCGTCGACAACAAAACACATGAGCCGGCGCGCGTCCCAGACGCGGCCTCAACACAGCTCGAACTATTATGGACTGTACGATGGCGGTGGCAAACAATTCTAGCTTACACGCGGCCACGCCGTCGACAACAAAACACATGAGCCGGCGCGCGTCCCAGACGCGGCCTCAACACAGCTCGAACTATTATGGACTGTACGATGGCGGTGGCAAACAATTCTAGCCTACACGCGACCACGCCGCCGTCAACAAAACAAATATGTTGGAATCTTCTACCAAAGGACGCCACTTGTATCTGTTCATTCAATCCGTACGAGATAGATTAAAGAAAAAGTGGTTAGAAGTCGACCAACCCGTTCCGCAATTTTTAACTGGGCATGGCAATTTTAAGGCTAAACTCTTTTCGTTTAAATTAGTGCCGTCGCCCTTATGTGAATGTTCTACTGCTAATTCTGAATTCGATCAAACAGCACACCATGTTCTCTGGGAGTGTGATCTTTGGCAGCGGGAGCGGGATGACATGTTGAATTCATTGCAAGTTGCATCCGGGGTAGTATACTATTCAGATTTGGTAGCAACAAGGGAGAATTACCAAGCGTTCAGACGATTTTGCGATTCATATTATTGGAATCGATGTGTTAGATAACAACTCAATGTTTTAGGACCCCAATAGTGTTAGAAACTTAAAATCCGTGGTGCACGGCAGTTGAGCTTCACTTGACTAGCCATCTCTTTAGGCTTTTAATGCCTTATAATATGGCAACATATTGCTGTCTCACACATTGCTAAGAGGGGAAGTCAAATTCCACTAGCTTCCTACTCCTACTAATTTCTTCTGATTAAATTCGTTGTGAGTTCCAAGGCAGCCGTAGTTTTACCCCCAGGACTGCAATGGACTTCACTGTTCATTGCCTTTTTTGGCGGTCGCCGCTGTTAATCCTGGCTACACAGAGACACAGTGGTGGGGATGTGTGGTGGGCCCCCGTCCCAATAAAAAAAAAAGTAATATTTTATAGTAAAGAGAGACAATCAACTCAACTGGCATACATAGTTTTGACGAGCTCGGTGGCGTAGCGGTCAATGACGCGGCTTCGACACCAACGCTCGTGGGTTCGATTCCCACATAGGACAAACATTTGTGTGCATGAACATGTCTGTTTGTCTTAGTCTGGGTGTTTTCTATGTATCATAAGATTCATAAGTATGTATTTACAAAAAAAACCGGACAAGTGCGAGTCGGACTCGCCCACAGAGGGTTCCGTAGGTACATGGTATCATTATTAAATTTGATATTTTTCATTATAAATAAGAAATAATGCGTCGAAAAAAATAAATAAAATGTATTTTGCAATGTGTACATCAAGCCCTTTCATATGATACCCCATTTGAACTAGTAGTTTCAATTTGAAATTTCGACACCCTATAAAAATATAGACCCCCTATTTTCTAAGATCTATTTACAAATGTATAGTTTTGAGATTTATTCCTATACTTGTAGTCTATACCGATGTTACTTGCCAAATTTCATAGTTCTAGGTCAACGGGAAGTACCCTATAGGTTTTGATTCCCTTGAGTGTGTCGAAATATGCGTTTTTTGCTGAATAAACGGCCGTAACTTTTTTCTACGGAAACTTAGCAGTTTGATTTTTTTTTAACTTCATGGGACCGTAGACCTGAGTATACAGTTCAAATTTCAGCTTGATACCTCCACGCATTCTCGACATAGAAATTCTTGACAGACAGACAGACAGACAGACAGACAGACAGACAGACAGACAGACAGACGGACAACAAAGTGATCTTATAAGGGTTCCGTTTTTCCTTTTGAGGTTCGGAACCCTAAAAATGTATTTACGTACGTTTATCAGTTGTCTAGTACTCATAACACAAGCTTTGCTTACTTTGGGGCTAGATGGCGCTGTGTAATTTGTCTGACAATATTTATTTATTTATTATAGTGTACCGTTGTCAACCTTTGTTCATTCAACTGCTGGAATACGGGTCTCCCACCAGTCAAAAGGGTTTAGAGCTTCGGTGAGCAGCGTGGTGGAATCTGCTGGTTTTCTTTTGGGGTGTAAGCGGTTCATCTTTGAACCTAAGCCAACTTCACCTGCACACGGTACACCCTGCTGACTGACAAACGAAGCTCTAGCGAAAAGAGAGGTAGGGAGCGTAGTTGTAAACTATCCGACTGGGGAATGTATGTATGTAATGTAATGAATGTGTATGTGAAGGAGATGGTGCATTGGCAGTAGCCGCTTCACATCAGGCAGGCCGTATGCTTGTCTGCCACTCGACGTAGTATAAAAAAAAACCGGCCAAGTGCGAGTTGCACTCGCGTACGAAGGGTTCCGTACCATTATCAATAAAAATGGCAAAACAATCACGTTTGTTGTATGGGAGCCCCTTAAATATTTGTTTTACTTTTATTTCATTATTTATTTTTAAAGTGAATATATAACTAAATATTATGATAGTATTTCAAACGCCTACCTATTGCTGTTATCAATTGCGAGCAAAAACGAACAAAATATCACGTTTGTTGTATGGGAGCCCCCTT
Source organism: Hypsopygia costalis (assembly GCA_937001555.2). Classification (NCBI taxonomy): domain Eukaryota; kingdom Metazoa; phylum Arthropoda; class Insecta; order Lepidoptera; family Pyralidae; genus Hypsopygia; species Hypsopygia costalis. Next base: position 12,159,872 of record OW443355.2, read on the forward strand.
AGATATTCATTTTATTCTATTTTTTTAGTATATGTTGTTAATAGCGGCAACAGAAATACATCATCTGTGAAAATTTCAACTCTCTAACTATCACGGTTCATGACAGTACAGCCTGGTGACAGACGGACGGACGGACAGCGGAGCCTTAGTAATAGGGTTCCTTTTTACCCTTTGGGTACGGAGCCCTAAAAAGGCCCTTCTTTTGAGGGGAGGTCCGTGTCAGTGGGCTGAATAACGGTTGACGATGACTCCCAGAATCTGCAAACCCTGTTCTAGAACAAGATCACAGTCCAGTATCATAATAAAAGTTATAGTATTTTCTATTACTTCTCCAATGGAAATATTTTAATACCTAATTTCATACTTTTAAAATGGACTTTCCCGCCAAACTTTGATCGACCCTAACCGAGAGTATTTTATATATTATACGTTATACGAGAGAGGAGAGACGAAATAAGTCGTTATTTTATATTTTCGAAAGTTTGCAGTTTTTGTGTATTTTACGATATCAATAAATTATTCATACAATTTTTGAACATTGTCAAATAGCTTACTACAAAAAGAACAAAACGTGAACACAAGTTAATTAAAAAAATCAAAAACCCGACTGCACCTACAAGATTTATTAATCACGCGTAATAATAATATAATTCCATACAAGCAAAGCCGCAGGCAAAAACTAATATATCAAATATATATTTGAAATCAGGTCATCGAGACCTTTATTTTGATACCCATATCGATATATTTAGAAGAAGAAAAGAATTACTGCAACGACAATTTTGCGGCTCACAGCCGCCATATTGATTTTTTTTATATTTGATGTAGCCTATGTCACTCTCACAGCAAATACGAATCTAACGACACCTCTCAAGCTAAAATCCATCCAGCCGTTCAGGCTGCAGAGCGTGCCAAACAATTATACATACATACTCTCGAAAAACATAACCCCTCCTTCTGTCGCAGTCGGGTAAAAATGGCCGCGTGCGTGAGAGAGCGCGCGACACTCGAGACACTCGACATTGTGTCCGGGAGGTCGGCGTGTAATGAACAACTCGGCCGAATGGCGGAGCGACACAGGCTTGGTACAACATCTGCAGTTTAAAATTAAAACAAATGTGTCTACCTGCTGATTCCTCGTCGTCCACTTCTTCCAACGTCTCAGTCTTCATTTCTTCTAAGTCTATTATCATTCCTTCTATGTCTATCTCCTCATTAAGATCGCCCACTCTTTCTCTTTTCTCAACTTTAGTACCTTCCTCTGTTAATGTTTTGTTGTTAACGTCAACGTTCCGCTTCGTGTCCACTGAGTTGTTCAGCTCCGTTGGAGTTGTCCTCGAGGCATCAGTTTGTATTTCATGGTCTGTTGTAAATACTTCCCGTTTTATCTAAAAACAAATTTGAAATACAGAAAAAGTAAACAGGCGTTTTCGAGCAGATCGATCGTCGAGTCGTTGATTTTTTTTAATTCATTAAAAAAAAGAGGTTTTCAATTGGACTACATTTTTTTATATGCAGTTAAATTTGATCAAGAGTTTATCCTTAATAATGCATATTTAAGTAACTTCAGCTAAATTTTTTTATAGCACTAAGTAGGAAATGAAGAATACGTTTTTAAAATTGATTCCACAGGGAGGCAATTAAAAAAAAACGAATGATAACAAAATCGGGGGATACAGTTTGGTGTTACAGTTACAATCTATCCTCTATATTTAAGGTTTGTAAGGATCAGCTGTCCGACCTAGGCGAATTGTTTTCAAGTAAAAATCCAAATATTCTTGTTTACGCGTTCGACCAGCATATATTCTATGCCGAATATTCGGCGCTTCGGCCGACAGCGTTGCCGAATATTCGGCGCTTCGGCCGACAGCGTTGCCGAATATTCGATATTCGGCCAAATCATTATTTTTTAGTGGTGCATTCTAGTTGCGGACTGTAGAGTAATTTTAAGAGTCAGATTGTTTTTGGTAAAATTTTATATCGATTAGAGGAACATAGATTTAAATTCACCTGTCGCAAGTTGATTGGCACGAAGTAATCCCTGTCGGCTGCTCGACTCGCACTCGGCCTGTCCTGTCCTTGTTCCATCGGAGAGAGTGTCCTCTCAACTTTACGATCCTCGGATGAGGATACCGCATCTGGAAATAAAAAAATTGGTTGTTTGTAAAGTCTGTTTACAGATGATAATTTTACGTGATAACGTTTCTCATGAAGTTGGTATGTCCCTAAAGCCGGGAATAAGTTAAAGAATGAATACAAAGATGGAGTCAAAAGAACATTGTTTTCAGAGCCGTAAAGCTATTTGATAAAAAAAATTGGTTGGCTGTAAAGTTAGTTTACAGATGATAATTTTACATGTTAACGTCATAACAACACATCGGCCGATGGAGTGGAAGGGAGTAGATGCGTCACAAGCCGAATGCTTAGGACGATCGTGCCTCTCTATCGCTTGTTACGCGCTCTCGCTTGCACGTTCGGCTCAGGCAGAACGTGACAACGAGCCATAGTTTTCGTGCGTGCAGCCGGCGTTCATCATTTTTAAGACGTTATGACGTCAAAAAGGGGGAAAAGGTACAAATAAAAGGCATACAATACATTGTGTGATTGATCAGCTATATGAAGATATAGATACTGTGGTAATAAGGTATGTGGTGATACGAATATATGGTCACTGGACTAATAAAATAAAAGGAATATAAATTTAAACCTCTCTAACAGTACTTTATTCCGAGGGCCGGAGGTAGGTGGTTAAGCGTTAATAAAAGTTTGTGATTGTAAGTTAAAAACCCTCAAGGGAATTGTTATTTGGCTGCGGTATTCTGTGAGGTGGAGGTACATTCCCCAGTCGGGTAGCTTGCAATTACCCTCCCTACCTCTCTTTTCGTCAGAGCTTCGTTTGTCAGTCAGCAGGGTGCACCGCGTGCAGGTGAAGTTGACTTTGGTTCAAATGAATTCATGAGAATGAACCACTTACACCCCAAAACATTTGATCTATAGCGTCCATTTAAATCGTTGCAAACTCTTACCTGTCTGCATGTCTACAGGACAACTCATTTGAGCCAGCGTCGCTCCAACTTCTATACAATGATATGGTTAGGAACAGCACGTTCCACTAATTCACATTCAGAAGATTCTCGTCTTTGACGAACATCAGATGACAGAAAATGTGCAGCACAGATGTAACGATGTCTCTGTTGTTCTGTTGTTCACTCCTCAATGAACTCAGGAGGGGGTTACCTAAAAACAGTGAAGTGAATACAGTAAATATGTAATATTAAGAATATAACATATAACTACCTAGTACAATAGGCTATTTGACCAACATTTTTTCCGTTTGATATGTAAGACATCTCAATAATATAACCATAGGTGAAAGAATTACTTCGAAAGCCCAAAAATCTCTCGAGATATATTAATTTTAAAATCACAATTTTGGACTTTGCCGAAAATGCTCCATACAAAAGGCTATTGAGTTATGACGTCACAGGTTTGTATTTTGTATGCATCAAACTGTCAAATATTACGTTTATGTAATTAGTATCATAACTAACCTAACCTAACCTACAAACAAATTTGGTCAAGTCTAAAAGAACAAGGTGTAGTAAGAACATACATTGTGAAATAATTCAAACCATCTATAGTAAGAGCAAAAGCTGTATAAAGCTTGAATCAAAAGGAGACCCATTTCCCATAAATAGGGATGTCAGACAGGGTGACCCGGTCAGTGGGTAGCTTTCGGGGCGGGTTGTTGGAGTTGGGGTATACTCTTCGGGGCACTAAGAAACGTGCAGAAAACAAAAAAAAAAAAAAAAAAAAAAAATTGTGTTTTCTAAGGGGCATGGAACTTGGAAAAATTTTCGTTTTTTTTTTTTTTTTTTTTATTATCATATTTTTATATGCGCACATCAAAGATCACATCAGAGGGGCAATTCTCGTAATTAAAATATAGTCAAAATTCAGTTTCGATCCAGTCTCGATCTCACAAATGTCACATTCGGTATTCTCGTAACACAATATGTAACTTCAAAATTAAATTTAAGCGGGATTATATCGAAATATGAGTGGAAATTAAATAAACTAAGTATGTTACTTTGCCAACAACAAGAATTGATAATAATTAATTAATGAAATCTAGTATATAATTTTAGTCAATTCACAATTCAATCTCGATTCGGTCAACTTTCAATCTACGTTCGTAGAAAAATTACGAGAATTGGCCTTCAGATAGATCATTTCTTGTCATGTACAACTTTTTCGTACAACGCGCCGTTTTCGAGAAAAATAGACTAACAATGTATGAATCTGAGGGCCAATTCTCGTAACAAAAATACAGTCAAAATTCAGTCTCAGTCTAATCTCGATCTCGCAAATGTCACAAAAGGTATTCTACTAACGCAAAATACAACGTGAATTGACACTGAATGTGGTTTGAAATTGGAATGTGATCGAAAGTTGAACAAACTAAAACGGCATTCCCCTAGCACTTTGCGTGATATTGATATTTGAACGAAACTATCATCGGTATTCTACTGTCTAATTATACGTCATTTTTGACATTTCAATGAGATTGAAAGTTGATCGAAATGTGACTGATACAAAGCTGTAAATTGTTAGTTCCAACGAACATACCGCACTGTGTTAGATTAAATAAACCATTAAAATGAATTGTCTTCATTGCTGGCGGTATTTAATAATTACTCAACGAGCTGCAAGAACAAGTTGACGTCGCTCTGTGCAACACCGACTCGATAAGTACGCCTTCGAAATGAGTGACCGGGAGTTTAGAAAAACTTATCGGTTAACGAAAACAAACAATAGAGGAATAATAATATATAGGAGGAATAAGGATAAATTTTAATAAAGGAATTATAGTCCTACATCCGTAATGAGAAGCGACGAGGCGGGCTAAATGCGGTACCACCAAAGTAAGTTTCAACTTATAAATTTATCATTTATGTTCCTACAATACTCCCCAGAATAATTATACTCTGCAACGTAGTAATAAAGTCAACACAGTCCTAAATATTGTATAATATAATTATATTCTTGATTTTTTTAGGTTTTCACAGCACTTGCATTTTTTTGCAAGTGCATCATACCAAACTTTGGTTGGTCAAACTCATATAATACCAGTCATGCTGTATCTGATGTATCTCAACCAAGTTACTGGTGCACTGAACATGGCAGGGATATTTATAAAATACATTCAGCTCACATTCACAACGGACACTCGGGAAATAAATAAGAGATAGTAAGTAAAGTGGCATTTAATAGAATAAATATGTAGTGTATGTATTTTCATTTATTTATTGTTAAATTATTTATCAGTAAAAAGTTGCACATCTTTGTCTATACATAATAATGATTCTTACAAATTTATAATTTTCATTTATTTCATTTGACTTGTGAATCCTGTACAGGATTATACGAACTGAGCATGGAGTGTACACTCCATGCTCAGTTCGTTGCCCTAAGGTTGCCTTGAAAAGATATCTCAACAATAAGGCCACCTTATTGCTTATACAAGTCTGTCATAATTTTATTGATTCACTGTTCTCAAAGCATGATCGGTCTGTCCATGAAATTGTATTAGGAAACAATCACCTATTTTTTTAATGTTTTTAGGTATAACAATGTGCCTTAATTTAAGGTTTTATTCAAAAGTCGGAATGCTTGGTGTCATTGGCTACATAGATGGTATATACATGTTTGTATCACGAAGCTCTTAGAACGCAAAGAGGCATATTATTGTACAAAGGGATACCATTCTCTTAATGTGATGATAGTAAATGTAAAGAAATAATAGTAACTAATTTGTTTTAATATGTACATAGTAATTTAAGTTAAATATAATTTATTTTCCAGATTTGCGATGCAGGCCTACACAATTTATGTGTGGACCCCTCTAGTCCAGGGAGCAACCACGACTCCACAACGTGTAGAGACTAGAGACCATCCTCTCAATAATTATTTATAAATTTTAAGTAAGAATGGAGAAGCCAATTTTCTTTTAGGTAGGTATGAGATGTTTCACAACTTGTATAATTGTCTACAAACTATACTCATAGTTAAATAAACGTTACACCACGATTTTTAGAGCCAAAGCCTACCTCACCTGCATGTGGTACACTTAACGACTAGCGAAAGAGGTTCTGGCGAAAGCTAGTTAGGGTGTATCAGCTGCCCGACTGGGGATGTACCTTCACCTCACAGAATAATGTAACCAATTAACAATTCCCTTGTGGGTTGTTGTGTTTGTGCAAGTGAGTGAGGTCACCAGAAAGGAAGGAGTTGCTGCGTTAGCAGCGGGGGTATGAGCGATATTTCATGTTGTGAGCGTTAATATGGCTACAGTAACTGCTTCACATCAGGCGAGCACTGGCATATGCATCATTACTGTCATCTCTCAAGTTTATAATACCTACATGAAATTATGACAGTCTAAATTTATAAAAACATTTGTTGTTACAGGTGATAGTGGATATCCTTTAAGGAAAAAATTATTAGCACTAATTTTAAACATGGCAGAGGGTAGCCTGGATGCTCATTATTACAACATTCAAGTCAAAGGCCAGAATGTTGTGGAAAGGATCATAGAAGTTTTGATTTAGCCAGATTCAGGTAATGAATTCTAATATAGATAGGTATTGTAAAAGAATCAACTAAGTACTTAATAAATTATATATTTATAATACAAACAACATGGTATATTAAAAAGGCAATGTCTTAAAATCACTATAAATCACTTTTATTAGGCATCACATATTTATGATCACATGGATTGCAAAAAAATATAATTACCTATGTATTTGTAGCATTCAACAAACAATATATCAAGAATCACAATTAGAATAATTAACAATAGATAATATAATTAAGTTTTAATTGTTGCAGATGTCTGTTTAGTAGTCCGGCAGCTACAGTACAAACCAGAAATGGCAGCAAAAATTATGAATGCTTGCAGTGTGTTTCACAACATCCCAAATCGCTTCCATCTGAGAGTCTAAGATTTGTCGCAGTGTCAACAGGAGGAATAGCGAAGGTTGCAACTACAGCAGCATCTCATCGAAGCAATCCTGCTGGTCGCTTCCCCTGCTGCCGCTATAGCTGCAGGGCAGAGCTGTGCTACATGCTCTTGTCTGAACTCTGTGGGCCAATAAAGTTTGAATATTAATAAATACTGCTACCATACAAATCTAAAGTATTTTTCTTTTAATCCTATGTGTTTTCTTTAAAACAACAATTGTTTAAGAAAGATTTTAACCTTACCTGTTTGCAGTATTATAATCAATACAAGTGTAGAGTAACTTAATGTAGACATTATTGACCATGAATATGATAATGGCCTTTCTTTTGATAGACAGCAATGTTAACATCATCTGTGCCGGGGCATAGTTAGGGATTACCTAATAAAATCACTTAAATTCATGGTTAATAATGTTCACATAATGGTACTCTGCGCTTGTATATTGGTTATAATACTGCAAACAAGGTTGTATTAACTAATTTAGCACAGATTTAAAATACATAACTACTACAAGTTAATCACAATATATAGGTACTTACTTTCTTCCGTTCCTTTGCAGTTTTATGGGCACCATTAAATTCTGAATTTAAGATTTGTGTGCATTCTTGCTAGTGGCGTTTTGAGAGTGCGTTTCCCTCTTTTGCCCGCACTCTGCCAACAACCGATGTGCGATGCTGTTCCATAAAAACAAGCAGTAGCTCTAATTGACGCAGGGAAACTTGTTGCTTATATATAATGATATATTTTCGACTTTATAAATAACTATATGAATGCGACAAAATTAACTTTCTGTCAAAGGTTTTAAATGGACAAGGCAAGTTTGACAATTCTTTAATTTTCGCGGGTATAGTTTTGACAGTTCTTTTTTTTAATCTCTATGATTATTTAACGAGCTGTATATTTTATTCTGTGTCTGTTGAAATGTGGCACGCGACCGAAAGTGGATTTTGAATTGATCGTCATGAGACTGAATCGAGACCGAATCGAAACTGAACCGAAATGATATTGAAATTAGATCGTTAAAAATAAGAGCAGAATACCATATTTCTGTCAATTCATAATTCAGTCTCGATTCAGTCAAGTTTCAATATGTGTTGTAAGATAATTAGGAGAATTGGCCCTCAGGACTTTGCCAATTTTTAGAAGATATTTTTTTCTTTTTAAATCTCACATTTTTATATACGAACATCAAAGATCACATCAAAGAGATAATTTCTTGTCATGTACAATTTTCCGGTATGACGCACCGTTTGCGTGAAAATCGAATTTCGCTACTTTCCCAAATATTTTCTCAAAAACTATGCGACGTACGAGGATTCAGTATATGACCGAAAATGTTTCATTTGGTAGGATCTATACGATGCCATAGCAAAAATATACAAAAAACCGAAAAAAAAAAAATTGTTGAAATTTCGTCAGAGTCCAGTGCCCCGAAGAGTAAACTGACTGGAGAAATTTAGGACTGACGAAATTTCAAAAATTTTTTTTTTTTTCGGTTTTTTGTATATTTTTGCTATGGCATCGTATAGATCCTACCAAATGAAACATTTTCGGTCATATACTGAATCCTCGTACGTCGCATAGTTTTTGAGAAAATATTTGGGAAAGTAGCGAAATTCGATTTTCACGCAAACGGTGCGTCGTACCGGAAAATTGTACATGACAAGAAATTATCTCTTTGATGTGATCTTTGATGTGCGTATATAAAAATGTGAGATTTAAAAAGAAAAAAATATCTTCTAGAAATTGGCAGTCCTGATTCATACATTGTTAAAGTCTATTTTTCTCGAAAACGGCGCGTTGTACGAAAAAGTTGTACATGACAAGAAATGTTCTATCTGATGTGATCTTTGATGTGCGCATATAAAAATATGAGATTTAAAAAGAAAAAAAATATCTTCTAAAAATTGACTAAGTCCTCAGACTCATACATTGTTAAAGTCTATTTTTCCCGAAAACGGCGCGTTATACGAAAAAGTTGTACATGACAAGAAATGATCTATCTGATGTGATCTTTAATGTGCGCATATAAAAATATGAAAATAAAAAAAAAATTAAAAAATCGAAAAATTTTCCAAGTCCCTGGCTCCATAGTGCCCCGAAGGGTATACTCCAACCGGTGACCCATTATCACCCAAGCTGTTCGATGCTGTGCTGGAAAGTCTTCAGACAATTGGAGTGGGAAGAATATGGTCACAATATTAATGGCAGACACTTAAATCACCTGAGATTTGCAGATGACATCATATTGCTCGAAGAAGACCCGAAGAAACTGCAACTCATGATAAAAACTTTAGCAGAAAAAAGCAAAGAAGTGGGGTTGGAAATGAACTTGAGCAAAACAAAGCTAATGACCAACTCCACAAAAATAAACATGGACCTCAAGGGAACCAGCATTAAATATGTGAGTGAATATACATACTTAGGGCAAATTATTTCTCCTCACAACTCAATGTCCAAGGAAGTGAACAAAAGAATATCTTGTGGTTGGAAGAAATTTTGGTCTCTGAAGGAAATTATGAAAAGCAAAGATCTAGGCATACACATCAAAAAGAAGACCTTTAACACATGCATTCTACCGTGCTTAACATGGTTGCGAAATTGCTTGGTCGTTTGGTTGCTTGGTCGCTTTCTGCTGCTCTAAGGAAAAAGCTAATAAAATGTCAAAGTGCGTGCAAAAATAGAGAGAAACATGCTGGGAGTCAAACTAAGGGATAAAATTAGAAATGATGAGATCAGAAGGAAAAACAAAGTCATGGACATAATAGCTCGCATACACCATCTCAAATGGGGATGGACAGGACACATGCTGAGATGTGGCAAAAACAAATGGAGCAAACAAGTGACTGTGTGGTACCCCAGAAACGGTAATAGAAAACAGGGACGCCCGAGAACCAGATGGGCAGATGATATTTACCTAACTTTGGGGCCTTACTGGACACGGGTAGCTGAGGAGAGAACTCAATGGAGAGAGTTGGAGGAGGCTTATGACAAGAGGCACACCGAGCTGCGGGACATTCTATAACAAAAAAAAAATACATATTCCATAGATAATATACAGAGTACCCAGCCGGAAATTGAAAGGCTTATTATTATTATAATTAGTATCATAATAAAAGTTATAGTATTTTATTACCTCTCCAATGGAAATATTATTTTTTAATAGTATAATACTTTTAAAATGGACCTTGAAATAAATCGGATAAGACAGAAGATATTTGAATGAAAATTTGCAGATCTTTGTAGTTTTGGGTATATTACAATATTGTTAAATAATTTATACAATTCACCACCACATTATCAAAACATTGTTCAAAGAGAATGTAACCTCTACGTTTTAAGAGACGGATGTCCCTTACAAATAGCGTAAATTCTAATATGTATGAAATCGAAGCGAAATTCGCTTCCATTTCATAGAAATTCCTACAGATTCATAGAATCGTTTTTTTACCTTGACTTGCGCCAGGCTGCATTGTTGTTGATTGATTCTGTTCTTATCATTAGTGTAGCCACTTACCGAATAAGATACTCGATTAATGTATTGTACGTACACTGGTGAATTGTCACATGACTGCGGTCTTCTCCAACAAGAGATTACAGCTCTGTGTATCTCACCACCCGCCCAGATTCACTAACCTCAAATCGAGGGAGCTATATTTAAACCAGAAATACAACCCGTGCGACTTAACTGTGCACCTGGCGCTGTGACAAACAAAGGCAAAAACTTAACAAAAGACGGTTCAAAATGGACACACGTGACATCATAACAAAGATGTTTTCGCTACGGAGCGCTTGAGGCGAACGCGGGAAGTAGCGAGCGTAGAGGGGCCGCATTCCTAGAAGTGCACAGATAAGTCGCACGGGTTGTAATTTCGTATTACTGGTATGTACCACATGAGTGAAAGAACATGAAGCATGACATTGTACTCAAAGTGAACAAGGCACCGCTTCAGGCATCGAGAGTAATCTTAGAGGCGATTTTCTGGACCAAACATACCTGAATTTCGTATCAGCACTAACAGTCAACGAAATGTAATAAATTCAACCAATCTCCAAAAATAAATCCAATCCGATGTTTTGTTTAGGGCCTATGGTAATGGTATTAATGAAACCGAAATCAAAATTACAACTAATTCTCAAAACGAAATCAAATGAAACGAACGAACGATACGTTTAAAATTGGGGCAATTGGGCGGAAAGCGGAAATGGCGGAGCGGAGTGAGATGGCATCAGGGTAACCAACTCCTAAAAAAATATACCCATAAGATGAAGATGAAATACCCATAAATAACCATATATGCACATATTGAAAAGCCCCAAAAAAAGCCCTATATTGTGTAATTCCCGCCCCGTAAAAAGAACGCTAGTGATGTACCACTCCAAGACATTATGTGCGTACTGTACGCAGTGTTGCCAACTCCTAGAAGTTTAAGTCGCTAGACTCAAAATTAAAAGTCGCTAAAACTGTCTGGTAGAGGTGCCAGAGGTATCTGGCGCTGTGAATCATTATGAAAAAAAATTAAGAAATGTATTGATAAGTAATTAGATTATAATTAAAATACGTATCGGCGCAATAACGTACAATATCTAGCTTTTAATTAAGTAATTACATAAATTATCATCATTGTACCAAGACAAACAGTTTTTAGCGACAAAAATTTTTTTAGTCTTCTTCTTCTTCTTCTTCTTTTTAATTAAATGGCTCCATCGTTTTTGTTTGACGATGATTTTGCCAATGTCGAGGTTGAGAAAGACACAATGAAGTCAATGTGACTATTGATCGGTACCAAATAGCGGGGGTCCAATGAGTGATCTAAAACAATACAACACAAACATTAAGTTAGTACCCAGACCAGACGTACACAGGTTAGTATATATAAAGGAGTAAAAAGAACATAACATACACATAGGACAACACAATATTATATGGACAACACAACATATAACGGTGGAACAAAACTCACAAGTAAATATTGTTAATCTTTATAAATTTGATTAGAACTTTAATAAATGGGGAATGCACTAGGGTGAGCAAGAAGGGAATTTTGACGGGGCGTGGAATATTATAAGGCAGAAAATCGTGCAATGACACTAATAATTTTGGGCAACTAAAGAAAAGGTGCTCAAGGGTTCCTTAATTTTTTTTTTTTAGTCGATATGACTGTAGCAAAAGTCGTCACTTCTTGCGACAAAGTCGCTAAATTGGCAACACTGACTGTACGGTAGGGATAAGCATTGAATGGACGAACGGTTTATAATAAACCGTTTTCAGTCGAAGTGAAAACATTGAGAAGTGCGCAAAACTTTCATCTGTTAATTGTATAAAAATAAATATGTAGTGTGTAAAGTGTAAATATAAAAAAATGTAAATAAGTGCCAAATGTGAAATGGCAATGAAATATTTATTACTGTTAATGAGACACTTGTCGTCATAAATATACGTATTTGTCGGGTGGCTAGCGAAAACGATATTTATTTATACCTAACCCTTTTTATTTTATTTTTTATACTACGTCGGGTGGCAGACAAGCATACGGCCCGCCTGCCCCCTTACCACCATCTCTTATTACTCACTCGCAGGAACACAACAACCCTCAAGGGAATTGTTATTTGCCTGCGGTATTCTGTGAGGTGGAGGTACATTCCCCAGTCGGGTTTCTTACAATTAAGCTCACTACCTCTCTTTTCGCCAGAGCTTCGTTTGTCAGTCAGCAGGGTGCACCGCGTGCAGGTGAAGTTGGCTTTGGTTGACAGCGTAAACGACTTGCAATGATAGTCGTTTACGTTGTTATAGTTCATGTTGATGTCATAGTTCAATGAGCTTCCGTCGACGACGTAAACTAGACTGTTTTTTAATTAAACTAGTTCATCGTCGACGGTAAGCGGTCTCGTTGCGTCGACTGTAAAATCGTCGACGTCCCACCACTAAGAAATAGTCATATCGACGACGACGTAAAATCGTCGACGACCCACCACTACTGTACGGTGTGCAGACACATGTCATCCCCTCCAGTGACTCAACTCAGCACTCTTTTTACGTGACGGCAACTCTAAATATAATTCAAGGATATCCGCTTTATTAAAGTAAATAAAATATTGTGCGAGATGCTGGGATTGTTGGAGAGAGTGTGATCGAGTAAAAATCCGATGCCAAATCACTAGGTACACAGCGTGGATTTATTTGCCACAAGTCTTCTTACAGAGTAACTATTTTCTACTCAGGAGCGCTTCAGTGTTTTCTTTCTTCTATTTTCTTATTCAGGAGCGCTTGAGTATTTTTCTTGTTTGCCCGTCGTCTTCAACTGGAGCTGGAACTGGAACTGACGAACGTAGGACATGCTCCGATTAATAAAATGAAATTAAAAGTAGGTCAATCTATAAGGTCGCGAAAAGGGTTGACCAATCAGAGCGATTGAATTATTTATAATCGACTCTATCTCTATCTCTTTCTAAAATTTGCTATCTCTTTCTATCGGCATGTCCTGACATTCGAAAGTTTTACAAATATTGTACAATCTATTTTTCTATAACGAGGGCTTATATAACTAACTTATTATAACAAGAATTATCTAAATACGATCATTATTTACAAAGTTATAAGCATTTTAGTGCAAAGTGCTTACGTCGCGGTAACGCCTCTTCAGGGCACCCTAGCGGGATATTGAAAAACGTCAATTTCTATCCTTTATTGGTTTAAAACTTACAATCTAATGTTAAACACATAAAATATACATTATCATCTATTAACCAAAACAATAATTACACTTAAGGATCTATTACAAGCAAAGTTATACGACTTTCAAATTTTCATAATAAAAAGTGATTCTTACTATTTCTTACGAACTATCTTATAATTTTATAAACTTATAACTACGTATAACCGTTATCTATACATAATATCTATTAGTAATCGTTGTCCTGCACATTTCTCCCGCCGTGCATCGTAGTCGCCGCCGCTCGACACGATGCAGTAGATGCCTGTGCAGGCCTGCTGGTGTTCACCGGGATGACGATGACTTTCTTAGCTGGCCGTCGGAGCACTCCCCCTCTGGTAGCCACGTCGACTGTTCTGACGACTCCGTCGGGGCCCGGGTATGTGGCGCAGATTCGTCCACGTACCCAGGTGTTGCGTGGATGGTTGCCGTCGACGATGAGGACCAGGTCGCCGTTGTGCAGAGCAGGCCCTCGTCCATGGGGCTCCCGCCGGTTTCGGAGTTCAGGCAGGTACTCCCGGACCCATCGGGCCCAGAAGATGTCGGCAAGGCGCTGTGAGGCGCGCCAGCAGGCGCGCAGGTTCAGGTCGCGCTCGCTAAACTCGCCCGGTGACTGCAGGCGTCCTGGCCCGCCCAGGAGGAAGTGGTTCGGTGTGAGGGCTTCTGGGTCTTCTGTGCTGACGGAGACGTGCGTGAGTGGCCTGCTGTTCACCGTGTGCTCGGCCTCGACGAGCAAGGTCTGCAGGACTTCTTCCGACGGGTGGCGCTCATGCAGTGTGGCAGAGAGCGCTGTCTTTACAGAGCGCACCATACGCTCCCAAGCGCCGCCCATGAATGGAGCGCCCGGGGGTATGAAGCGCCAGTCGATGGTCTTCTTTGATGCTTCCTCTGCCATGGCCGAGTTGATCGCCTGGCGTAGTTCCTTGTCGGCTCCGTGGAAGTTGGTTGCGTTGTCGGACCACAGTTGCGTTGGACGTCCTCGGCGTGCGATCATGCGTCTCAGCGCCATGACGGCGGAGTCGGTGCTGAGGGAGGCGGCCATTTCCAGATGGACAGCGCGCGTGGTGAGACACGTGAATAGAGCCACGTATCTTTTCTGGTGGGTCCGTCCCACGGTGATTGTGAGTGGACCGAAGAAGTCCCACCCGGTGTAGGTGAAGCTTCGCTGATGGTGTGCGAGGCGACATGGAGGGAGGTCACCAGTCGCAGGGTGCGGTGGAGACGCCGTACGCATTCGGCACCTGATGCAGCTTCTGATGACCGCCTTCACAGTGGGTCTGAGGCGTATGACCCATCGTTCTTGACGGCACTCGTTGACGGTTGCTTCGACGCCCGCGTGATGGAGCTGCTGATGAATGTGTTCAATCCACAGCCTTGTTGCACGGTGTTCCCCATGCACCACCAGTGGATTCTTCAAGTCTTCAGGTACACCGGTAGCTGCTTCTATTCGTGTTTTCAGCCGTAGTTCGTTGTCGGTGAATTCGACGGTCAGCTGATGCAACTTACTATTTTTCTGTAGTGGTCTTCCGATCTTCATATCGCCGATTTCTTCACCAAAGGAGTCTTCTTGTGATGCTCGGATGATTAAGTTCTCGGCGCGGCGTAACAAGTCAGCTGAGATCGGCCTATAGTGCCCTATTGAAGTTGCAGTGATTTTTTCTGTGTGTTTGACTGCTTGTTTCTTCTTATAAGTTCGGCGCCAATCTGAATCATCCGTAGCATTTTTCTTTGTTCGTTTATAACTCACTATTTGTTTTGGCGGTCGACATAGTTCGATAAATTGAAGTACTCGAGCTGTTGCGCGTAGATAGCGTTCCCATTTTGAAAATCGCTCGACTGTAGGTAGACTGTATACTAGGCTCGGCGACGCTTCTTTGCTTGTTACGGCGTATGTTCTTTCTTCTCCCGTGTCCTTCTGCGTACTTCTTTCTGCTTCTTGTGGGTTGTAGACAGTAAAGTGCGTAGGTAGGTAACAACTGTTGGTGTTTGTACTTGAAGGCGGCGCAGGTTCGACGTAGCCCTTTGCTACGGGTGCCTTCATCTGTTCGCAGTACCTCCTCCGGAGCTCCGTGTTACTACCTGTTCTTTTTTCAACTGTGTGAAGCTTTCTTCGATCTTTGTACAGGTTGTCAGCGGCTATACAGTTCTTCACCTTTCGTTCCATGTCTTCATCAGCTGAGTGGTTGATGAAGTTGACTCGATGTCCCAAGGTTCGAGTGTGGCTGCCGTGTAACACCCATCCTAGTTGTGTACGCGATGCAACTGGCTGATTTCTTCTACCTATTCGGGATTCTGTAGACAGCAGAAGGTGCCAGTTATCCTGGCCGATGAGGATCTTTGGCTTCATGATGCCATGCTGTAGCTGATGAGAGATGTCCCGTAGATGTTCGCACCCAGTGATTGCTTCTTGAGGTATCTTCTGAGCTGCCAAGTCCAAGTTCTTCATGGTGCGCGCCTCTATCTGTAGCTTGTTTGCTCCATGTCCTCTTGCGTTGAAGGTTACACGATGAGACTTCTTGTAGGTGGCGGTGTCTCCATCGAAGGTCGAGATGTGCAGCGTTTCCTCCGGGCCGTTGGCTCCTATTTGTTGAGCTAGTTCTTCATCTATAAGGGTGATGGTGGAACCATCATCCAGTAGTGCGAAGGTGTCCGCTTCTCCCGCCGGTCCGGAGATGTGCACTGGTGCAATCTTCAAATACGAGGCTGGTTGCGGCGCCCATGCTGAGTTGATCTTCTCTTCGACTTCGGTCTTCAGGTCTTCCTTCTGTGAATGAAGCATTCGGTGGTGGTAGTGCTTGCAGTCGTTTACTTCGCATCTCTTGGGACGGCAGCTATGTGTACTTTTCCTATATCGCAAACATCGGAAGCAAAGTCGGTGTTTCTTCGCCATATCCCAACGGTCGTGCACTGTTGCGTTCTTGAATTTGTAGCAGTCAGCTGTGGCGTGTCCTTGGCGATCACACAGGTTACATTTCGGCTGCCACTGTTGATTCTGCATATTGTTTACTCGATGACGACGGCGAGTTTCATAACTGTCTGTTGATCCTCCTATGTTCTCTGGCGGTGCATACGGGCTGCATATTTCCGCTTCTCTTCTTATGAAACGGCTAAACTTCAACAGGTCGGGCTCTTCTCTCGGTTGGGTGGCTGCATATTCATACCACTGCCTCTTCATTGTTGGAGTCAATTTCTCAACTATATTCTTCGAGACTTCGGGGTTGTACAGATAATACACACAGTTGAGGGCTTGCATTGTTGCAACGATGTTTTCGACTTTCGTTGCGAAAGTGCAGATATCTCGTGGTGAGTCGGTGAGGCGTGGCAATGCTCGTAGTCGATCCATTTCTGCCATTGCTATTGAGTCTGGCCTCCCGAATCTTGTTTCTAACGTCTTCATAATGCAGTTTGCGTCTGCGTTCGCTATAAATAATCCTTGTACGGCTTCTTTTGCAGCTCCCTTTAAACTTCTTCGTAGTCTCGACAAGTTGTCCGTTGTTGAATATTGATGGGCCGACTCGTAGTACGCTGCTTTGAACGTCAAGTAATCTTGATACGCTCCATTGAAGTTCGGTAGTTCGTGCGTTCTTGATCCTGTGTGTCGGGCTGATAGGACGGCTTGTGAGATGGCTGCTGTTAGTTCTTGCAACTCGGTTCGCCGTTCTTGTTCTTGAGTAGGCGCGGTTGCATGCGGCGTGAAGCTGTTCGGCTGCCAAGAAGCTGCTGTGCTTGCTTGCGGCTGTGACGTCGCTGCGATGTTCACTGGTGACGCAGCGTTGTAGTTCGGATGCCAGGGCGCTGCGATGGCTGCTGGCTGTGACGGCTGCGTCATGTTCGTTGGTGGCAAGGCAGACGACGGAGCGTAGAAGTTCAAGTGCCAGGGAGCTGCAAAGGCTGCTGGCTGGAGTTGCTGCGTCGTCGCAAAGTTCGGTGCCACATTGACAGGCGGTGCGCTGGAGATCGGTGGCCACGGAGCGGCTGTGTCCGTTGGCCTGTAGGGCTGCATCGCTGTCTGGTTCGGTGTAGGTGCAGGCGTAGATCTTCCTGCTGGCGGCGGAGGAGGCGGCATCAGTATTGCGGCGTGTTCGTTCACGGAGAGACGTGGAGCCGACGGGAGTGCGGCGGTGACTCCCGCCGGTGTTGGCGCTGGGGTGCTCCAGGATGCGGCAGTGATCACTGGAGCCGGTTCAATAGTCGCCTCTGGTTCTGGTTCATGCTGTCCCTCTGTGATGGCAAGGTGGCTGGACTGTAGCCACGTGCGGACGCGTTTTTCTCCTCCCTCGCTGTCGACTGCAGATGCTGCGTCTTCTTCATCACTTGATTGTGCTTCTATTTCTGCTATACGAGCCTTGGCGAGTTCCAGCTTCGCTTTGGCGAGTTCATGAAGGGCTTCGGCAAGACGACGGGTTTTCGCAGACTTATGGCTTGAGCTCTTGACACGCGACGGCACGGCTGAAGGCGCACGGAAGTGATGACCGGTGGCAGCAGGCGGCGCGGTGGGCTGCTCTGGACGCGGCGCGAAAGGTTCGGTGGCAGCCTGCGGAACGGCAGGTTGCTCAAGACGCGGCGCGTGTGAATCCAGGGCGGCCTGTTGCATGACTGGCCGCACGGCGCTGGACTCGTTGGCTGTGGCAGCCCGTGGCGATGATGTCTGCTCGGTCGTGGCGGATGTGGCGCCGGTGACTGTAGACTCCGTCGCGGTGGTGGCTTCAGACGATGTAGTCTTCTCTGCAGATGACCCTGTAGCCGTTGTTCCCGATGGTGTGGATCCTCGTGGTTTTCCACCATGCTGTGACCTGGTAACAGGCATCTTGGAACTCACTCGATGATCTCTCCCCAAAAGATCCGGCTCGAAGGACCACTCGATGTGCGAGATGCTGGGATTGTTGGAGAGAGTGTGATCGAGTAAAAATCCGATGCCAAATCACTAGGTACACAGCGTGGATTTATTTGCCACAAGTCTTCTTACAGAGTAACTATTTTCTACTCAGGAGCGCTTCAGTGTTTTCTTTCTTCTATTTTCTTATTCAGGAGCGCTTGAGTATTTTTCTTGTTTGCCCGTCGTCTTCAACTGGAGCTGGAACTGGAACTGACGAACGTAGGACATGCTCCGATTAATAAAATGAAATTAAAAGTAGGTCAATCTATAAGGTCGCGAAAAGGGTTGACCAATCAGAGCGATTGAATTATTTATAATCGACTCTATCTCTATCTCTTTCTAAAATTTGCTATCTCTTTCTATCGGCATGTCCTGACATTCGAAAGTTTTACAAATATTGTACAATCTATTTTTCTATAACGAGGGCTTATATAACTAACTTATTATAACAAGAATTATCTAAATACGATCATTATTTACAAAGTTATAAGCATTTTAGTGCAAAGTGCTTACGTCGCGGTAACGCCTCTTCAGGGCACCCTAGCGGGATATTGAAAAACGTCAGCGGCTGAGGTTCGCCTTTGATCGGCTAAGCGGTAACGCGTTTTAGTCGTTTTAGTCGATCATTTGCCATCCTTGCTCAGTGCGGGCTAGGCAGCTAGGTAGTGGAATCACTCGGCTCTTCGGAGGGTTTTGTGGCAGGGAACCACGAGTACCTTACCCATTGAGCTTGCTCTGGGTAGGCGGAAAGTGGGCCACAGCAGCTTGCTGCACCCCTAGTCGCTGAGTAATTCCATCCCCGTACTGAGTCTTCTCTCTCCCTCACTCCTATTGGTTGTGTGTCGGCACACGTACCCGGCTCGTGGCGTACTCACGAGTTAGGGGTGGGTCTGGCTAGGGTTTTTCTTAGAAAAAACTCCTAGTCATTCCCTTCGTAGTGTCGAAATCGTCCCTCAGTAGGAAATTTATCGTTCCCCGTATTGGCTCGTACCCACTATATAGTGTTGTCCTTTTCTCTCGTACCACCTTTGTTTTGTTGTCCTTGTCCCTCACTAAAGGGAAACTTTAATTTTACTTTTGTATTCGTCTTGTTCGCTAGTCGTTCGAGTCGTTCTTGTTTCGATTGTTGTTGCACTCGGTGTTCGCTATAGGCGAGCAGTGGGTGCAGCAAACGTCGACGGGGTTTCCTTGTAAGCGGTTTTCCGTATACAAGAGAAATCTATGTTTAGTATCGTTTGAATGAGGTTGTTGGTTCGTGGCGGATTATTATTATAATAATCCGACCACTGTTTTTGCTCCTTGTTCGAGCGGGCCTAAGCTCGCCTTCTCAGGATGTCTAACACATCCCATCCTTCCTGCCCTTCAGGCAACCCTTCTACCCTTCCTCTAGGAGGAAAAACTGCCGTGCAAGGTAACCCTGCCGGCAACTCATTCTTCCCAATTCCTGCCCCACGGCCCAGTATTAAGGGACGTACCCCTCCCCCCGTTATCTCCCCTCCCGCTTCCTACGAGGACCCGTCTAAGCGCGTGGCTCCTAGTACTACCACCACCATCCACTTTAAGGGCGCTACAAGCCCTTCAACTTCTCACGGTGCGTCTGCATCTACTTCCCGTGTAAAACCCACTAAACGGGCTAATCCACCCTCCTCGGCGTCTGACGCGAGTCAGACGCACGACGATAAACGTCGCTATGTTAGCGACTCCGATGATGATTCGGTTGATGACTCCGACTCGGTCT
This sequence comes from Hypsopygia costalis, assembly GCA_937001555.2. Classification (NCBI taxonomy): domain Eukaryota; kingdom Metazoa; phylum Arthropoda; class Insecta; order Lepidoptera; family Pyralidae; genus Hypsopygia; species Hypsopygia costalis. The sequence continues at coordinate 12,180,226 of OW443355.2, forward strand.
CCGCAGACTCGGTCTCCGCAGACTCGGTCGTAGCATCAACAGTTGGGTCCAACCCCAGCCATTCACCCGCAGGGTGTAGCACCCCTCACCCCTCGCAACTGCTTTTCCCCCCTCAGCGTCTTCCGCCGCCTAAGTCGCCGTCGACTGAGGGAACTAATATCATCCCACCTAGTTCGAGCTCTACGTCATACGCTCAGATCGCTAGCACCGATAGGTTGCAAAGCAACGTCGATCCGCGTAGGGAAAACGTGCAAATAAATATGTCCTATGCGGACATCGTTTCGCAAGCGTCGCGACGCACTAGCGCCGCGCCTTCACCACTCGCAACAGCAACTACTGCAGGCTCGCAACCCCAGCCCCAACAGAGGGCAAAGGGCTACCCGCCCATTATAGTTGAGACACTGCCCAACTGGCCGCAATACTTTGCCGCGTTGCGTGTCCAGTTGGGCCACCCACCCAACGCGCGTCCGTATAGGCAGGGCGTGCGCTTTCTTCCTAGGAGCCCGGAAGAGTACAGGGGCATCCAATCCTATCTCCGTAATTTGGGTGAGCGGGAACCGAGATTATCTTGGTTTTGCTACTCTGTAGCGGATGAGCTTCCCACCAAGATCGCCGTTCGCGGGCTCCCAGGGAGCACTAGCCCAGATGACGTCGAAGCGGCGTTCGAGTCACTGGGCTACTCGGTGCGTTTAGTGCGGCTCGTAACGTCCAATTGGGGGCGGTCGGGTTGCTTGTTTCACGTTCAACTCGACCACCTCTCCAAAGATGAACTCGCGCGGCTATACTTAGTTGACGAACTTTTGTTTATGCCCGGGATAAAGATAGAGGCATGGAGGAATACCAGGCGCCTGGCTCAATGCCACAGGTGCCAGGCATTCGGCCATGCCTCTACTAACTGTCACCGACCGATTAAGTGCATCCGCTGTGCTGGAGAGCACATACTTTCTAACTGCCCGGTGGCTAGAGAAGCGACGCCGACGTGTGCGAATTGCGGGAATTCGCACACTGCAAACGACAGACGCTGTCCCTCTCTTCGTAAGGAGGCGAGAAAGAGAGGGATACAGCTATCGGGCCCTCCGCCGCCGCAAATACCCTCCCAGCGAGCCACCCGCCCTTCAATGTTACTCTCGGAACATGAAAGGGCGGAGGGTTGGCAAGTAGTCGGGGAACGACGCGCCCACCCCGGAGTCGAGCGCGTTGAAAACATACCAATCACGCAAGAAGGGCAATTGCCAACCACCCTTGCGCCGCCCGCGAACCCCGCGCGTCCCAAACGCAAACCGCGTTCGCGTAAGAAAAATAAAAACAAACCTATTATAAATTCTCGTCCGACGTCGTTGCCGACATCGCGTCCTCCGTCGCGTCCATTATCGCGCCAGGCGTCTAGACACCCGTCGCCGGTAGTGCATTTCAACGCCGACTCCGGTGTTAACATCACCGCAGGGCCTAACGCCGCGCCCTCGCTGCCTTCAATGTCTCGTCAGAGCCGTCGCGACGCTCATAGTCGCACTACTATGCCCCAATCGACGCAAGACGTCAATTTTCCTTCGCAAGCGTCCTCCCGCGCGCAATCCATCTCCACTAGGGACCCTATAGCGACGATTGTAGGGATCCTAGTGGAAATGCTTCGCGATATTACCTCAGGGGTCGAGGTCTGGACAGCGGCCACAAACGCCCTGATGCAGATCTTGACCCTTCACAGTCAAGGTTTGCCCTGAAAAACAAAAACAAATTAGTATTAATTATTTTGTAAAATCATCGTAGCTTTGGGTTGTTGCACGGGCGCCCTCTAGAGGGACGTCCGTGCAACAACCTAAATCAACTAAACAAACGCTAACCTATTCCAAATTTTAAAATTCATTTAATTTAAATTTAAATCATCATAAAAAAAAAAACTAAGTTAAATATAACTTAAATACTTACCAAATCAAAATTTGGCGTGCTACGCCTTGCTTTTCAAATACTGTACGTTTCTTTTATGTGTCAAAATTTACCAAAATTAAAACAAATACATAAATGTCGGGTTTTTCGGTCAAATATGTTTTGTGAATGTTATCTGTTTCTATCTCGTCCTTGTTGTATAAAGTCTTAGTGTTGCATTTGGTCATAGTGTCGCATTTGGTCATAGTGTCGCATATGGTCATAGTGTCGCATTTGGTCCGGTGTCACTGAGATTTATTTCCTTATTATTTCCTTGTTATCAACCGGTAAGTTATACACGTCTGTGTAGATATCGTCTGGCAAATGTTTCTCGGCGCTTGCTCGTTTCAGTTGTTGCATCCCCACATGCAACAACTGAGGGGAACAGGACTGCCGTGTGCATGGGCTACGGCGTGTTGGCACGGACGTGTGTAACAATTATCTCTAGTGGTCCAGCATATGTCCTGATATGCCTTAGCCCGGGTATCGGAACATATGCTGTCTCATCGTGTTGTCTCTTTCTGGCATTCATGCTTGTGTCTCCTCGAAGCGGCGTATGCGTGCACCGCGGTGCATTCATGCGTTCGCAAGTAAACTTTTATTGTATACCAACCATATATTATCTTAGGTATATGTGTGTGTGTGTGCGCATATATATAGTTATATATGCGCACACATACACATACTACTGAGGCAACCGTATGCATGCGCCTAGGTGCAGGCATACGTTTGTAGGTATTTTTCTTTTTCAGTGGTCTGAGCATATGTCTGAAAACGCCCAACCCGGGTTTTCAGACATATGTAGTCCATATATGTATTGTCTTCGTCGTTTCTTGTTACTTGTTGTGCGGTGTGTGTGGACGTATGCACTCTAAGGGGTGTATACGTCCATACACATAGTACTTACATGTGCAGTGGTGTTTCGCCTGGTCAATGTCGACTTAGGTCCCAGGCAGGCACCACTGTACTTTGTCTCTGTTAAAAAGAGGTAGTAGATGTTGCTGCGTCCTTCTCTTACAACCCCTTCAGCCCTATAGTGGCTCAAATAACACCCAATACTGACCGTGACCTGCTTTCCCACAAGCGCAGCCGCAATAGGGCGGCTCCCACAAATATTACGCGGTGGTGCATGCACCACCGGAGACTGCCCGGGTAGAGAGTATCTAACTCGAGGCCCGTACGTGTCCCTTGTGGACACATGACTCTCAGGTCAGGTCAGGTCAAAAACGTCAATTTCTATCCTTTATTGGTTTAAAACTTACAATCTAATGTTAAACACATAAAATATACATTATCATCTATTAACCAAAACAATAATTACACTTAAGGATCTATTACAAGCAAAGTTATACGACTTTCAAATTTTCATAATAAAAAGTGATTCTTACTATTTCTTACGAACTATCTTATAATTTTATAAACTTATAACTACGTATAACCGTTATCTATACATAATATCTATTAGTAATCGTTGTCCTGCACAAATATAACTTAGTTTTAATGACCTTATTTTATTAGAAATTATAACAAATAAATAATTAAAGACTACATTGTCAAGAATCGTAAGCAAATCGTTTAAGTCCCGACTTGGCGTTTCGTTAGAGCTGAATTCTTAAAGTCATACATGTTTACATTATTTATCTGTAACATTTTTGGATATGGGGTAATACATTTACCCCATATCCAAAAATGCACGCATGATCCAACATCTCGTTTTAAAATGAATCGTATCATCATTAATCTTTGCAGCATTTCTAGGGACAATCGGTTCGGTAATTATTTTTTTTATAATAAACACCGAGAAAGCACGTTCGACATTAGCATTTGAGTATGATACACTCAATAAAGCAAGTGCAAATTTGGAAATGTTTCCAATACGCTAATGCCCACCAGCGTCACAATCGTCAAATACTTCCGAGTAAAATGCAGCTGAGGTTGTGGCATCTGACCACTGTTTATTACTTAACTGATTCTATTCTGACTGTACGAGTATATCATTTCTATTTCCATATTGGATTGGATATTAAGTTTCTTTTTTTTTTAAATATGCCCTGAAAAAATCCCAATAAGCACACTTGCTCCCTAAATATAAGGTTAAAAGCCCTAAGTTGGGAACACAGAAATAAAGTTGGGAACCCTGGATGGGATGCGTTCGGGTTGAACGATAATTTATCGATAATGATGAAATGTCGTGTAGTTTAATATCGATAATAAAAACAAACATATCGATAATTAAAATTGTTGGAGAATTAGTTTTATTGTTTATGGTTTTATTGATGGCTGAAAAACATAGTGACAGATTGTAGGAATTTGAATTCAAATATGAGAATGTATTTTGTTTGGTTTGAGAAAATTTAGTTGAAAAGAAGTTGTCAAGAAGTATAAGGAAAAAGATGTGGTAGATTGTGGTTTTATCGTTTTAAGTTTTATTTTGATGAAATATATTATAATATGAGAAGATGAAGTTTTATAACATTTTAGATAGTGTGTTCCCAAAAGGTCGATAACAGGTGATAGTGAATCAATCCCTGCAGGAAACCCCTCTCAACACGTTGTGGTTCCGCAACAGGTCATGGGCCTTGCAAAAAAAAAAATATTTTTTTGATTAAGAGTTTATATTAATAAATTAACATGGATTCCGAAAATATGGGTGAGAAATTTAAAACTGATTTTTATCCTAAACTAAACAGTGACTGTGGTTATACCATATGGAAGAAAAAGATGCTTATTCTTTTACACGCTAAAGATTTGCATGATGTTTTGACTGCCGAATCAAAAGAAAAGGTATGTACAAAGAAAGACAATAAAGCAAAATACCTAATTATCAATAGTTTGCACGACAAATATATTAATCATATTATAGAATGTAATACCGCTAAGGATATGATTACAAAATTAGATAATTTATTTTTGGGAAATAAAGAAACACAAATTTGCACTTTATTGGAAGAATTTTATAATTTCAAAATTACAGAAAACATCATGAATGACATTAGTAAACTGCAAAATAAAGTAACAAAAATTAGGAGCCTTGATTTTCAAATGGAAGACCAGCAAGTCATATCAAAAATAATAAGCTGTTTACCTACAAAATTTTACTACTTTCGAACGGCGTGGCAATCAACTGGAAAACAAGATAGGAATTTAGATAATTTGATTTCAAGAATATTAGTGGAGGTGAATCATCAAGACAGAAAGGAGAATGATGAAAGTGAAACAACTGCCAACACCTTTTATATTAAAGACTGTTACAACTGTGGCAAGAAAGGACATGTTGCTAAATTTTGCAGAAACAGAAATACACATAACAGGATGGAATACAAGGGAAATGCACTACAATGTTTTAAATGTTTAAAAATTGGACATAAACATACAGCTTGCAAAGAACATAATAACTGTAGTATTTGTAAGAATGACTCACATTATACAAAATACTGCTTAGATAGAGGATCAAGTACTGTAAGTAATGTCAAATCTTTAACATTCAGTTCACATGAAATAGTTGAATTTATAATGGATTCTGGAGCAAGTAACCATATAATTAATAATGATAAATATTTACAAAATTTAAGCAATAAACAATATAGAATAGCAACAGCTGATGGTAACATACATACTGTTAATAAAGTAGGAAAACTGTACAGTAGAAATAACAATTGGACCTTCAGTGATGTTCTATATGTTCCAAAAATGATAAAAAATATTATTTCAATACCGAAGCTGACAGATTATAATTATGAAATTAAATTTTTCAGAAACCAATGTAAGGTCTACGATGATGGGGTCTGCTTTTTTACTGCGACCAGGGGCAGTGACGACCTGTACTACGTAAGAATTCCTATTGAGTATGTTAACCACATAGGAAATTCAAGGTCAGTCAACTTTTCTAGAATATCAAAAGAGGAATTTTGGCATAGAGCATTAGGACATTCCTCGATTAATAATACTAAAGGCTTAGTACGTGGTATTAATCTTGATATTAAAGATAGTTTGGACATCTGCGAAGTCTGCACGCAATCCAAGTTATGTAGAAAACCTTTCAAAACAGAACGTCATAGGGCTACAAAGCCATTAGAAATTGTTCATAGCGACATCTGTGGGCCAATAGGGGTTCCAACTTTTGACGGATATAAATATTTTATCACATTTTTAGATGATTACACACACTTTATGAAAGTTTTTCTCATTAAAAGAAAAGATGAAGCATATTCTAAAATAATTAATTATATTAATGTGGCAGAAAATCATTTTAATACTAAAATTAAAACTTTTAGATGCGATAATGGGGGAGAATACTCTAGTAATAGATTAAAGAAATTTTTTGAAGAAAGGGGAATTCAAATAGATTATAATATACCATATACACCCCAACTTAATGGGAAATCTGAGCGATTAAATAGAACAATTATGGAAAAGACTAGAGCGTTACTATTTGATATGAGTTTACCAAAACAATTATGGGGTGAAGCGGTACTTACTGCAGCATATTTAACTAATAGGTGCTCGAATAGAATTAATAGTAGAACGCCGGCTGAAATGTGGTTCAACAGAATTCCAAATTTAGAACATTTAAATATTTTCGGTTCTTTAGCTTATTTTAAAAATAATAAACCTAATGTTAGTAAATTAGATTCAAGGTGCAATAAGGGTTTATTAATTGGTTATACGAATAACGGTTATAAGATTTGGGATCCAATTAATTTAAAAATACATTATTCTAGAGATGTGAAATTTGATAATAATAAAACAAAAGTTAATGAATTTTTAAAAGAATATAATTCGAGTTATAACATGATGGATTTATATAGAATTTTTTGTGATGAAAATGTTAATGAGTGTTCGGTGGATAGTGATTCTCACTTTGAGAGGGGAAATTATAGATATAGTCATGCAGGGTCGAATAGTGATGGGAATACACAAGTGATAGATATTGTCGATGATTATAATTTAGAAAATAGTGATGGATTTAGTGCGGTTAATAATGATGAAGAATTTTTAAATAATAATGAAGAAAGTTTGAAGAATAATGATGCGGTTTTAAATAATATTGAAGAAGATAATGGTGTTTGTGTAAATGAAATAGTGGAGCCAGAGATTTTAAATGAAAATGTTCAAGACAATGAAGATGAAGATGATGAACTATTTGAAGATGCAAATGAAATAATTAATGAACAAATTCCTAGAAGAATTTTGCCTAAAAGAGAGAGAAGATTATCAGAGAGATTGAAAGATTATGATTTAGAAAGTTCGTTTTTAACTTATGGTGAAGCAATTAAAGGTGATGAGAAGTTGTTATGGCAAAAGGCCATTGATGAAGAAAAAGATTCTTTGGAAAAGAATAAGACATGGGTTATTGTAAATAAGTCAGAAGCAGAAAATAGAAAAATAATTACAAGTAAATGGATTTTTACAATTAAACCAGGTGGAAAATATAAAGCTAGATTAGTAGCAAGAGGTTTCTTACAGAAATATAATATTATAATACGTGGATTGACAGAAAAAATAATAAGAATGCGCTCGGGAAAATGGAATGACATTTATGACATAAGCAGCTTTTTAAAACCAAATGGTATCACATCACAAATTTTGAAAAGTAGTTATTGCTTAAGAGATTTAAAAAATGATAATATTATTGTGCTGTCCATTGGCACAAATGACAGAAACCCATATAAAATTATGACAGAATTGTGTAGCTTTATAACTACGTTTAAGAATAATAAGATTATTTTACTTAGTATACCATATAACTGTTATTTTAATTTTGAGAAATTGAATTATGAATTAGAATTAATTGTAAGAAATTATTCAAATTGTACATTTCTAAATATTGACTCTTATTCTAATATAAATGACATATCATTACTTGATCAAATTTGCATGAAACTGAATGTTGAAATCGATTATCCACACTATGTAAATGAGTTTATTACAAACTTTTCAAAACTAAAAAATAATTGTAAATCAATATGTACACATAAACAGGAATCAGCATCCAACCTACGACGTAAATATATTACTGACTATTTTCCTGTGAAAAAAATCACTACTCAGTCAAATGAAAACATAAAGAAGAGGACTATACCAGACTATTTTATCCAAACAAACAAAGAACCTTTAAATATTAATAATAATGTAAATTCATCATCTGGTGATCCTCAAAATTTACAGTTTTTTCGCAAATAGCACGCTAGTAGTGCTACACCAAAATATTGCCGGAATAATTAGTAAACAAGATATATTTTCGATTACACTCGATGAACTGTCAAAAAATTACAGGGATATTGATATAATTTGTCTCTCAGAAACTTTTATTAAGTCGGGTAATGAAAGGAACTTACACATGCGAGATTATGAGCTTGCAACCTCATACTCCCGAGAAAATCAAAAAAGAGGAGGAGTATGTATCTTATGTAGAAATAATATAGAATATAAAATAATACCATACATAAAAGATATGTCGGTGGAAAAGTATTTTGAATGTTGCGGTATAGAAATACCTAAGCATAACTGCATTGTTATTTGCCTATACAGAATTCCTAAAAATTCAGCATCTAACCTACACGCGTTTCTCGAAAAATTTGAAAGTTTGTTACATAAATTAAAAACAAAAATTAAAAAAAAAATCATCATAGCTGGAGACTTTAACATAAATACACTGAAAGTATCCAACATACAAAGTAACTTTTTGCGATTACTGCAAAATTATAATTATCAATCATACATTACTGAACCTACAAGACAAAATTCTTGTATTGATTTGATCATTAGCAATGCTTCTGATGCTACAGCAAAAGTACATCAACTAGGCTTATCAGACCATAATACAGCACAGTCATTGGAATTACCTATCAATATGAAACAAAATAAAAATAGTTGCTTCTTTATAAAGAAACGAGATTTTTGTCCTGAATATATAAATAAATTCAGAGAATGTTTACACAGCTTGCACTGGTCTGAAGTTTATAATGAATGCGATATAAATAAAGCTTTTAACGCGTTTCATGAAGATTTCATGTTATATTATAACTTATGTTTTCCATTAAGAAGAATAAAAATAGTAAGGAAAAAGAAAAACAAGTCTTGGATAACAAAGGGTATAAGGTTGGCTTGTAAGAAAAAACGTTGTCTTAGATTTGCATATTATGAAAATAGAAATAAATATAATAAAATGAAATACTTAAATTATTCAGCTGTCTTAAAGAAATGTATTAACATTGCGCAAAAAAATAACAACATGAAATATATACATAAATCAAACAACAAATGTAAGGCATCATGGAACTTGATAAAATGTAATAATAAAGTAAAAAACAATTATATCAATAAAATTTTACACAATAACAAAGCTATTGATAAACCACTAGATATAGCCGCTGCTTTCAATGACTTCTTTATAACTTTGACAAATGAAAATGACAATAAAAATATACTGCGCGACACTAATACAATTCAAACTATAACAAATACTATGTTTTTATTTCCGACAGATAGTTATGAAATTCTGAAAATTATCTCAAATTTAAAAAATACTAACTCTGTAGGCTATGATGATATCTCTACATATGTTATTAAATGTACCAAAGACATTATCGCACCAATTCTTAGTTACTTGACAAATATATCCTATAAGACAGGCGAATTTCCGGGTAAATTAAAAACTACAGTTGTTAAGCCGTTACCAAAAGCAAGCAATAGTGAAAGCTTAGATAACTATAGACCTATCGCATTAGTGCCAGTATTCTCTAAGATTCTCGAAAAACCTATGCAAGTGAGAATAAGTAATTTTATAAAAGCTCTAGACATTCTAGATACTAACCAAAATGGTTTTCAAAAAGGAAAATCAACAAGTCTGGTAGCTTTCAACCTAACTAAAAAAATTCAATACTATATAGATAAATCTATAGAAGTTGTAGTTATATTCATAGACATGAGCAAGGCTTTTGATTTTGTTTTACATGATTTACTTCTAGCTAAATGTGAAAAATACGGTCTCAGGGGTAATACATTAAATTGGCTTAAAACATATTTAAAGAACAGAATGCAATATACTGAAGTAAATAATATCGATGACGACTTAAATGAGATAGTGTATAAATCCAAAGAAAAGGCAAAAAATATAGGTGTACCCCAAGGAAGCATCTTGGGCCCTTTGCTCTTTCTTTTATACATAAATGACCTTCCAAAATGCACCAAATATTTCTGTTCTTTATTTGCTGACGATCTCGCCGTAGTGATACCAAATACATTTAATACAATATCTGAATATAACTGTGAAATTAATACATGCTTATCTGACATTACTAATTGGCTAAATAACAACAATCTGAAACTAAACATAAATAAAACAAAATATATACAGTTTCATAATCAAAAAAATGATAAAACAGCTAATTTGATAGTTCAGCACAATGGCCAAATTATAAATGAAAGTAATGAAATGTCATTCCTGGGAATCATATTGGATAGTCACTGTACCTGGAAACCACATATTCATAAAGTATGTAAAAAGATAAACAGTTTTTCGTACGCTTTGTGGCGACTAGTTAATATAGCCGACGAGAAAACGGCCTTGCTAGCTTACCATGGATATGTGGCGTCAAATCTGAGATACGGTATTATAACATGGGGTAACTCAATAGATCTTACTAAGGTTTTTATCGCCCAAAAGCAATGTATTCGAGCAATTTACAATCTGTCCCCCAGGACAAGCTGTAAAGATTATTTAAAAAAAATGAAATTATTTACGGTGCCGTGCATATATATTTATGAAATGTGTCTATTTGTAAAAACACATTCACATCTTTTTGAAAAACGATGTGATGTATTTGAAAACTACCGCGGAAGGTTTCCAAATAAAATGATAATGCCTACAATGTCAACAACTCAGTACAGCGATAGTTGTTATCCTATGGCTATCCGGATCTATAATAAATTGCCGAATTTTATTAAAGAACTGCGATTAAATGTTTTTAAAAGTAGACTCTCACAATTACTGATTGAAAAATGTTATTATGCTGTTTCGGAATATTTAACAGACACTATATAAGGTTTTTTACAGATATAAATATTTGTTATGACATTCTGATGTAAAATGGTTGAAATTGATATATATATATATTTTTATTTAATTTTATTGTTGACATTGATATTAATTTTGTTTTTATTTTTTTTACCATATTTTGTAATATTAACGAATTTTTATGTAAAATAAACATCTGCATGTATGAAAATACTGAAAGTGTGAGTCCAAGGATTATAAATAATTACACCATTATGTACCACTTTTAACGCAAATAAATTCTATTCTATTCTATTCTATTCTATTGATTATAAAGAAACATATAGTCCAGTGGTTAATACTACAAGTATACGTTTACTGTTGGCAATTGCGGCTCAAAGAGGATACAAGATGAAGCAATTTGATGTGAAGACAGCATTTTTATATGGAGATTTGGAAGAAGAAATTTTTATGGAAATACCAACAGGCTATAATATTGAAAATAGTAAGAATAAAATTTGTAAATTAAAGAAGAGTTTATATGGACTGAAACAAGCACCACTTATGTGGAACAAGAGGATAACCGAATATTTAAAAAAGTTAGGTTTTATACAATTAAAATTAGATCCTTGTTTGTTTTTCTGTAAAGAGAAAGAAATATATTTAGCAATTTATGTTGATGACGGAGTTTTAATCGGAAATAATATTTTAGAATTAAAATAATATAATAACAAAATTAGAAAAAGAATTTGAAATGAGAAAGTTTGATAAAGTTGAAAAGTTTCTTGGTATTGATATAGACGTTAGAGATAATTTTGTAAAAATATATCAAAAGACATATGTAGAATTATTAATTAATAAATATAATTATGAGAATTTGAAACCAAGTGTTTATCCGGATATTTTGATCGATACACATCAAGAGGGGAAAGGGAGTATTGATGATGTGCATCGTTATAGGACATTTATAGGTTCTTTATTATATTTAGTGAATAAAACTCGTTTAGATCTTGCTTTTCATGTTGGGTATTGTAGTCGATTTCAAGAGAATCCTAACTTAAATGATTTTCTAAATATCAAAAATTTGTTTAGGTATTTAAAAAGCTCTGTTTCGAATGGTATTACTTATTTGAGAGGGAATGATTTAACTTTGAGAGCGTATTGTGATGCAGACTTTGCTGGTGATCCTGATACTAGGAAAAGTACGACTGGCTTTGTCATCCTGTACAGTGGTGGACCTATTCATTGGTGTTCGCGTAAACAGTCCGTGACTGCTCTGTCCAGTACAGAGGCAGAATACATCTCAGCTGCCGAATGCATTAAAGATCTATTATACGTTCAAAAATTAATTCATGAAATAACTGGTAAAATACCAAAAACGGAACTATTTGTTGATAATCAGTCGGCTATTGTATTAATTAAAAGTATTAATTGAATAGAAGAAGTAAACATATAGACGTTAGATTTCACTTTATTAAAGAAAAAATTCAAGAAAATAAAATTGAGTTATTCTACTGTCCAACAAATTCAAATTATGCGGACATATTGACAAAAGGATTAGACAGAACAAAGTTTTTAAGACTAAGGAAATATATAGTTAGTGACACTTAATTAAAAATGAACATAGTGAAGTGATTTAATGTAATGTTATAGATATAATGATAGGTTAAGGTTGTTTGGCTGATTAATTGGAAATCTAGTTTTAAGGTTGTTTTGATTGATTAATTTGAAATTTATATATTAAGGTTGTTTAGGTAGAATTATTTTAAATTAATATTTATGGGGTTATATTTATTTAGATAGATTTGTTAAGTGGGGAATATGTGTATGGGATTTAATAAGTTAGTAAATATTAATTTAAGAGGGGATGTTGGAGAATTAGTTTTATTGTTTATGGTTTTATTGATGGCTGAAAAACATAGTGACAGATTGTAGGAATTTGAATTCAAATATGAGAATGTATTTTGTTTGGTTTGAGAAAATTTAGTTGAAAAGAAGTTGTCAAGAAGTATAAGGAAAAAGATGTGGTAGATTGTGGTTTTATCGTTTTAAGTTTTATTTTGATGAAATATATTATAATATGAGAAGATGAAGTTTTATAACATTTTAGATAGTGTGTTCCCAAAAGGTCGATAACAGGTGATAGTGAATCAACCCTGCAGGAAACCCCTCTCAACACGTTGTGGTTCCGCAACAAAAATTTGTAAATATCCATATTTTTAATGAAACATCGTTGTTTGGGCCACTTGGTAAGATTCTATGCTGAAATTGATGTAGTGTAACCACTAATAGGAACTCATCAGCAATGACAAGATCACCATATATTTAATAATTTGGGAATGCATCATGTACTTCCCTTTGCTACGCGACGCCGGTCGACGGTCGAACGAGCTACTTTGGAGCAATGCAGCGCAGATTTTTATTAGATAAAATTATATTTACTTTATTTTGTACGAATATAAACGATGCATAAATATGTCCCTTCTTTAACTTCAGTGAGTCTTAGTCGACTTTCTGTCTGAATCTTGCCGAGTGCGATTGTACTTCTAATACATTTTTCATAATTTACTGATTATAGAGTATGTCATTATTATTGTGCGAATATTTAAATGTAGTCCCTACTGAAGCTCCTCATGGTACCGACAATATTGCTCTAAACACTGCCGCAGAAGGATCGATAGCAATATGTAATAGTACACGTACTACACGTACTGACTTACCCATCACATCGCTTTTGACTTGTTTTTTTTTATTATTTATTTAAACTGTAATTACCACAATTTAAGGTTACATAGGCGGTCTTAATGCTAATAGCATTCTCTACCAGACAACCTTTAGGAAGAGCAGATATACATTGAATGCGGATACAAAATTAAGTTAATAAGAAATATCATACTTTATTTTTATTTTTAGACAAATTACACAGCGCCATTTAGCCCTAAAGTAAGCGAAGCTTGTGTTATGGGCACTAGACAACTGATAAACATACGTAAATTCATTTTTTTTTGTAAATACATACCTATGATACATAGAAAACACCCAGACTAAGACAAACAGACATGTTCATGCACACAAATGTTTGTCGTGGGAATCGAACCCACGAGCGTTGGTCGATCATAATTATATTCCAACAGAAAAGATACATACATACACATTACACAACTAACAAAATATACAATACATATAAAATTATATACATACATATTTTTACACATGAATGTATATATACATACATATTTACACAAAGTTTTGACCAAGAGGTACGCATCAACTTTTTGAACTGTAATCATGCAATTCGTATTAATGCATATAATTTTAAAACGAGAAATTACAATTACAAACGAGAAAATTGGATGTGCAATAAGATGCTGGATGGCTTCTGTCCGTAAATATCTTAATAGAACTCTGTAAGCAAATGGCGCATTTAATTATCGTTTAGTTATATTTAACATTCCAATTATTCCATTAATAATTTATAGAATTAATTTATTTGACAGTGAAATATAAAATTAGTAATATTAGTAATATAGAAAAAACAACATACTAAATTACTCTCGTAAGAATTGCATGCTATTGAAAATGGCTAAATAGGTTCAAGCAACGATGTTACACTACCTAACATCTCATTCATTATTACCCTATTTAACGCAAATAAAGATTATGACTATATTTTTTTGTATTGTTCTTTGTCCTATCTACATATCTACCTATCTACTTTTTCATAGATTCTAACGTCGATTATAACTTTTGGTGCATAACTTAAACCTGATTATTGTTTTCTATCCTACCTTAACACTAGCAAGCCTTAAAATTATAAATTTTATGGTCGATATATCAAAATATCAATATTATGTGATTTATAATATCGCAATATCGATATTAAGCAATCGATTGAAGACAGTCAGCCTGTGATCACGGTCGGTACAACCTGGTCGAAACGTCATGCATTATTTGAGGTATGAAAATACCCTTAGGCATGATCGCGTTAATTTCCGATAATATATTTCATAAATCATGCAACGCAAAAGTTTAAAAATAACTTTTAAACATTCGATTGAAATTTAATTTTTTTATATCTATATTTCTTCAATATCGCCCATCCCTAAAATCTGACAATTAAATGTCGGAAGCAAAGAATCGATTAAAATAGTAAAATAAAATGAAAATTTATATAATCGATACTTTTCTTTAGTGTTGTAAAAAAAATCGATATTTTGTATTCTGTTCAAAATATCTTTAATTTTTTTCTTACATATTTATTTCATTTGTAAATATTCACTTATACATTAAAGCACTTCTACATTAAATAACCTTTGAGTCTTTTATCAAATTGTATGTATTTGAACTGGTCGTCTCAGGCCACAGTTTTCCGTTTACGTCTCTGTCCTTTCCTCCGAGTCTCGTATACTGTCCGGTCTGCCGATACCTCTTGACTACCCGGTGTACCACAGATTTTGATACTTGTAATGTTTGGACCACATGTTTTTAGTGTGCCGTGTGCCCAGTTTCAATTGAAGTAATAGCCCTAGCAACTAGATCTGGCATTCTCAGTTTATTTGCAGTAACAATTCATCCTTATCACGCACGAGGCACAATGAACTCGGGGTAAAATTTTAAACAAAACAAAACATTAAATTAAACAAAACATTGTTTAAAGAGAGGTAGGGAGTGTAATTGTAAGCTACCCGATTGGGGAATGTACCTCCACCTTACAGAATACCGCAGCCAAATAACGGTTCCCTTGAGGGCTGTTGTGTTCCTGCGAGTGAGTGAGGTCACCAGATAGGAAGGAGATGCTGCGATGGTAGCGGAGGTGGCGGCGCGCGAGCGATATTTTATGTTGCGAGCGTTAATATGGCTATGGGAACCGCTTCACATCAGGCGGGCCGTATGCTTGTCTGCCACCCGTAGTAGTATAAAAAATAAAAAAATAAACTTAAATTCAGAAGTTGGCAATATTTTTCGCAGTATGAAGAGGACGTTATTACGCAATAATTACAAAAAAACAAATGAAATTCTGAAAAAGAAAATTCCGAAACTTTCTTTTTTTAATAAGATTAACGTTTTATTTATTTATTTATTTATCCACTTACATCTATCTTAACAGGTTAACAACCCAATGCGATAGTGCAGGCAAAAATTACATAACAAACATTCATGTAAACAAAGTGACAATACAATTATAGCATAATATTCAGACACCCACATTTTACAATAACATTATTATTATCATTCATTCATTACAATTACATTACTACAATTTTATAATTCATTAATTATTAATAATAATAGGTATCAAATTTTATAGGAGCAGATTTTTTTTTTTAATATCAATTAAATTAGACAATAGAATAAAATTAAATTTAATTATGTTAATTAATCAAATTAAGTATATGCCCTGATAACAAATAATTGCGAGTGCCACCCTAGTGAATTCACTCAGAGCACACATGAATATGTCAGACTGTTCATGTATACTGTTAAGAGTACGAAGGGCGCGGGCCACTGGGGCGTCCTTGAGTAGGTTAGTCCTCGCATTCGGTACGGCCAGCAGCGGCGGCCGGCGCCGCCTCCACACATACCTGTCAGGAGTACATAGTCCCAACGACCCCAACAAATCTACGTTATAAATTTTGCCTCTTATTAACTTAAAAATGTATGTTACTAACGACAGTTCCCTTCTAACCTTAAGTTCATTGTACCCGACCATGCCTATAACGAACAAAGTCGGGTACATGAGCGGATAAAATGGATACACGCCATACTGCTTCATAAATAAATACCTTAAAAATTTGTTCTGTACCCGCTCCAACATGACACTATATTTAGTTTCGTGTGGAGCCCAGATGACAGCATTACATTCAAGTTGGCTCCGAACTAAAGTATTATAAAGTATAACAATAGCTTTCACATTTGTAAAATTACTTGCTCTACGCAAAACGAAGCCTAAATTTCGAAATGCTTTTTTACATATGTTCACTATGTGATCACGAAACGTCAGCTCTGTGTTGAATTGTACTCCTAGATCTCTAACTTCTGTGACTCGCTCTAATGTGGTACTGTTAACCTTGTAACTGTATTGCAAAGGAGTTCGAGCGCGGGAGAAACTAATTGCAAGGCACTTTGACGTATTAAATTCCAGAAGATTTTCCTCACTCCATCTCACTACCCTATCGATATCTTTCTGTAGTCTCATACAGTCCTCTTCATTTCGTACAGGGAGGTAAAGCTTGAGGTCGTCAGCGAATAATAAGCATTTAGCATCCCGGACCACTCTCGGCAGATCGTTTATCATTAGTATGAATTCCAGGGGACCGAGGTTGCTTCCTTGACTCACCCCTGACCTTGTGAAATAAGGTGCTGATCTGTGACCAGCATATTCTACATATTGTCGCCTATCTTTCAGGTAGCTGGCCAAGAATTTTAATAAATGAGGAGTAAAGCCAATGGCCGCTAACTTTTTGAGCAATACGTCATTATTGACTAAGTCGAAGGCTTTTCGAAAATCAAAGTAGGCGGTATCGACTTGTCCCCCGTTATCCACTATAGGTACAATCTGATCCATGTAGGTAAGGAGATTGCTGGTGGTACTTCTACCCGGCCGAAATCCGTGCTGGGCTTCTGAAAGCTGAGCGCTTACTTGTGAAAAAATTGCCTTGTGAATAGCAGATTCAAATATTTTTGCAGGAGTTGATAACACTGCTACAGGTCTATGTCCTTCTATGGTTCCTCCGGGAGCTCCTTTTGGTACCGGTACGACTCGTGTAATGTTCCACCTCTCTGGCAATACTGCTTCCTTCAGACATCGGTTATATATGTGAAGCAGTGGATCGGCTAACACATATCGACAATCCCTAAGTACGAAAGGCGGGATGCCGTCTGGTCCTGCCGATTTAGTTGGCTTCATTTTTTGAAGGGCGTATCGTACCTCGTCGAGTTCCAGTTGCTCCAGATGAACACGCGCTCCTTCATTATCCCCACTTGCCTGCTTTACAGCTGTACCTACGTTTAGTTCAGAATGCTCAACACTGTATACCGATTGAAAATAGCCTGTTTCCGTGATAGCAAGAAGGTCTGCAGACGATGATGCCACGCTCGAATAGAACTCCTCTAGTTTGGTGCGAAGCCCCCCAACATTTTGGTAATAAACTTCAATAGATGTACTGAGGGGTCTCTGGTGGTTACGTTTATGTTCTACTGGTTGATCTACGAAACCACACCCATTCACTGAATTCAATATTTACTGCCCAATTTGAAGGTTGGCACAACATTTCATACTTGCTTTCAGGAACCCCAATGATGAAGGAGGAATAGTCGCGCTCCGTCTTATGTTTTATTTTATCTACCATTACGGGGACGTCTATTCCGAAATTATTTTTGACGTGTTTTTCTAGATTTTCAGGAGTGGTTGCCTTATGCAGACGCCACACATGTAAATATTTTTTCTTCTCCATACCCTGTATTTCAGAAATATTGGTATTTCCTTCTTTTTTCACCTCATTCCTGTGATATTTATTTTTCTTCTTGGACACTACCTGTTTCCATTCATTTTTACTTTCTATTTGATGATTTGCAATATACCCTAGTACTCCCTCTGACGCTGACTTTGTGGCCACACATGCCCCTACTGATGTTTCTGTATCACTCGTACTTTCTTGATTAGACTTGGATTTTTTGTGGTTTTCATTGCTCGCCACCGGTATATCCGCCGACTTTGTGGCCCCAACCTTCTTTGTTGACAAGATTTTGCTAGTAGATTTATCTTGATTTACCTGCATAATTTGCGCAAATGATAACGATGGCTGCTCAGGTAGGGTCTGGGAGACAACATTTGAATTATATTCGGTACCTTTAGACATCAAACAAGCCTCTAATCGTTCATTTTTTTGTACCAAAATCTCAATTTGTGCTTTTAAAACGTCGACTTTATTAGCTTTTTCTTCAAGTACCTTCATTATCTTTTTTAATTCTTGCAACTCTGTTTCAGTATTATTAAATTTATTTAGTAGAAGGGAGTATTCCTTCTTTTGACTTTCGGTACTTGCTTTTACCTCAAGGCGAAATTCTTGAAGCTCCTGCAAGATTCTACTATCATATTCCATCATCGACAAATCATTTGGATTGAGACGAGAACCGCGGCCAGTGTTGACGTAACTGCTAGGTGTAAATGTTTTATTCATGATTGAGACTCCTCGGACCGGAGTATCTGAGTTGTCCCGTTTCGGCACTAGGCGGACGCAATCTGGGCATATCCACTTGTTCCTGTCTTCTGCGGTTAACGCTTCGAACTTTTCCGATGACCAACCAAGGCACTTCAGATGGTATAGTTTCTTGCAGGATTCTTGAGCACACTCCATATACGATATATCGTATATTTCGCCCTCACATCCTCCGCATTTCGTACTCATTGAAATAGATGGTAATAAAATAAAAACAAAATAATAGTGCGCGCACAACACGTAAACACGTCCGGTGTTTGAGACGAATATATATATATACGTATGTGGCCAGTACGCAAGATAATTACAACAGGATGTATTGATCCTTTTTTTTTGCTTTCCTATAGATTTGTCCATGAGTGTAGATTTTTATAGAATATTTTTTTATAGTACACTTATATTAACTTTATGCTGCTCCTCCATTATTCGAGACTTCACTACTCGCGAATTCGATTATTCGCGGTAACTATTTTAAGGTGAAGTGAGTCCAGGAAACACGCTTATTGAAAGAATAGTTCTATTAAACTATTTCAATTTGGTTCCTAGAAATTTAACTATGAAATCTTAAGTCCTTTCTGCAGGGCACAAAGCTATTGAAAACACAATTAATAATTTTTGGCTCGATAGAAAAAAATCGCGAACTTACTCTCTAAATTTGCACTAAGTAAAAATTGTAACTATTTAATACAATTTTTTTATAAGGAAATTATACCAAAATTTTCATAATTTTAATTACGAGAGCACTATGCTATTACTTTTAAAAATAAAATAATTTAAATAAAATTATTAAAAGAATAACGATTTGCGGTCGCGCACCCTCCCCGATTCTCGATCGCTCTCAACGTCAGTGCTCTAGGAGCTGCGTTCGAGGTAGGACCTGTGCTGCGCGTCCGTTCAACGCGTTGTCAATAAACACGTTGAAATAAACACAGTGTAGGAATATCAGTAAGACAACAAAACAACGATGATGATGATACATTTATTTTTTTACTGAGACCCGGTTTTTTTTTCTCATGCTAGATGTTTCTTTGGAAAACTTTATTATAAATCTTTCTTGGAATATCTGTAAACCCACATTGAAATTCGTTCAGTAGCGATTGAGTTTATCGCATACATGTAGGTACGCGATCATCGAAATCGGTTTGGCCGTTTAGGCGTCATAATTTTTATTTTTTATACTTCGTCGAGCCGTAAAAACATACGGCCCGCCTGATGTGAAATGGTTACCGTAGTTATAATAACGCTCGCAACTTAAAATATTGCTCGCGCACCGCCACTCCCGCTACCAACACAGCAACTCCTTCCTTTCTGGTGACCTCACTCACTCGCAGGAACACAACAACTCTCAAGGGAATTGTTATTTGGCTGCGGTATTCTGTGTGGTGGAGGTAAATTACCCAGTCGGGTAGCTTACAATTACGCTCCCTACCTCCCTTTGCCAGCGCTTCGTTAGTCAGTCAGCAGGGTGCACGGGGTGCAGGTAAAATTGGCTTTGGTTCAAAGATGTTGATGAACCACTTACTCGTACAGCCCAGATATAGTGATAACCCCAAAGATAGTGGAACAAACAGACATCCATACTTTCGCATTTATAATATTAGTAGGTAGATAGTTAATTGATTCAGGTGTTATTTTGCGGAAGTCAAATTTACAGGCAATTTGATCTACTAATACTTTGCGTGCTTCCGCCACCAACGTTTTTGGTGTAGGACACGACTTACGCTTAATATTTTTTTGGTGTAGGAGCTAGGACGTTGGATCATTAATATTTTAGGGTGTAAGTGGTTCATCAACATCTTTAAACAAAAGCCAACTTCACCTGCGCGCTGTGTACCCTGCTGACTGACAAACGAAGCTCTGGCGAAAAGAGAGGTAGGGAGCGTAATTGTAAGCTACCCGACTGGGGAATTACATCCACCTCACAGAATACCGCAGCCAAATAACAATTCTCTCAATCAATCATGAAATCAAATCAATATATTTTTTTGTAAATACATACATACTAACTGTTACCCGTGGCTTCGCCCGCGTGGTCCAGGGAAGCTGCCATTAATTTGTGTATATTTTTTTTTTGTTGTCATTTTTTTACTTGAGGGGATAAAAAGTAGCTTATGACACTCTCCAGACCGTAAACTATCCCCGTTAACAAAAATCATGTCGGTACTTAGGTTACTTTCGATGTAAAAGAAGGACAAATGATTACAAAGTTTATTTTTCCCATTGGATTAAGATGTTTTTCCGCGATAAAAGTAGCTTATGTCACTCTCCAGATCGTAAACTATCCCCATTAAAAAAATCACGTCCGTACTTAGGTTCGTTTTTGACGTGAAAGAAGGACAAATGATTAACTTTATTTTTTCCCGTGGAAATAAAATGTTTTTCCGGGATAAAGAGTAGCCTATGTCACTCTCCAGGCCTTAAACTATATAAAAAAAAAACATGTAAATCCGTTTGTTACTTTTGACGTGAAAGAAGGACAAACAACCTTTTACCTATATTATGCTACTAGCAAAGTACCCGTGCTTCGCTACGGGAACACTCCTGATTAGCGTCTATTTTTGTTTCGTATTGACCATTATCACAAACATACACCATTTAGGTTAAGACGTCCCGGTAAACAATATTTTTGGCATTCGCACCAGGAGCTAAAATTGCAATGCTTCCAGGAGAACTTACCTGAGCAAACTACATACAACTGATCATGAGAGAAGCAGTCCTGTCTCAAGTCAACCTCAGCGACCTTTAGAGACTGCCCCTGAGCTTTGTTAATGGTCATAGCGAAACACCTTTATGGGAAATTGAAGTGAAGTCTCTTAAATTGAACTGGGTGGTCTTATGGAATAATGGGAATGCGGGTTATCAAAAGAGATTCCTCAACAGTGCATCCTTTACTGTCCTCACTCAACAACTCATCGTTCCAGTTGTTTAATACGTGAACAATGGTGGCACGAACCTCCTGATGATACACCTCCGTTCCATGCAAGTGGTAGGAGATGGAGCGGAACAGGCCAGCTCCATCACCTTCCAAAGCTATAATGGTATGGGGCATCATCACACCTTCCACAAATATAAATTTAGTGAATCTTGAGTTCATTGTTTGAAAAATACCGAAATATCCCATAAAGTCGGTACTTAGAAAAGGCTTCATTTGAAGAACGCAGTTTCTTTTACATGAGGGTCATGTAGCACCTATGATTGTACTAAATACGGATGCAAGAACTTTCCAGATAACTACTACTACACCCGTCCCGTCCTCGCCGCGCCGGCCGCCCGCGATCGTATAAGCACTGATTGATGCCAAATACAAATTTAAAAACCTATTAGGATAACACTTCAGTCAACACACAAGTCTCATTTCATCAGCTTAAAAAGGTTAAATCAAAGTTTAAAAAATTACATGATGATGGTCACGTTAGCCACGTTGAATTTTAAAATCGTTGTTGTTTTCGTAATCAGCGACCCGATAAAATATAAAAACAATCCTTCATGATTTTCAGACTTTTTGACCCCATTTTACTCCTTTTTTTTGGGTTGAATTTCGAAAAATCCTGAAACACGTGTTCACTCATTTATCTATAGTCAAACTAATCTCGTTTCCCTACACAAACTTTGGACCTCCGTTTCACCCTTTTAGGGGAAAAATTTTAAAAATCCTTTTAAGTTATTTCGTGTACACTATGTTATATTTTCAAATCGATGCGTTTTTCTTAATTGACGTCCCAGAAAACCATAGAATCAACACCCATATTGATATTATGACATTTCAACCCCATCGCACCCCCATAGGGGGATGATGATGATAATGGGGGGGGGGGGGGGGGATTTTATGCCACGTCGGCTATGTTGGATTATAAAATAGTTGTTGTTTTCGTAATCAGCGACCCGATAAACCATAAAAACAATACCCATGACGATTTTCAGACTTTTTCATTCCATTTTACCCCTTTAGGGGTTGAATTTTGAAAAATCTTGAAACACGTGTTTACTCATTTATCTATAAAAGTACTCGTGTAAAGTTTCGGATAAAATAGTCCAACTAATCTTGTTTCCCCATACAAACTTTGGACCCCCGTTTCACCCCCTTAGGGGATTAATTTTGAAAAATCCTTTCTTAGTGCACCCCTAGACGTCATAAGGAACCTACTTGCCAAATTTGGAATCTCTAGACCCAGCGGTTTGGGCTGTGCGTTGATTAGTGAGTCAGTCAGTCAGTCAGTCAGTCAGTCAGTGAGGACAAAGCCTTTTATTATTATAGATAGTGATTTAATCTTAAAAGATAGGCATATGCGCAAATTTACGCAGCGCACGCAACTTAAGCCCTCAAAAGGAATATTTTTTTCCCGTTTTTTATCGGTGCTCCGCGCCTATTGGTGTTAGCGTGATGTTATATAGCCTATATATAGCCTTCCTTGAAATATAGGCTAACACTAAAATATTTTTTCAATTCGAACAAAGAAACAAACAAACTCTTCAGCTTTATAATATTAGTATAGATAATACATAGAAAACACCCAGATCAAGATAAACAGACATGTTCATGCACACAAATATTTACTCGTATCTTGTGCGGGGATCGAACCCACGACCTCGGAATCAAACCGGACATGGTTAGCCATTGGACCACCGGGGTTGTCAAATATAAATACTGTTAATATCAATACCGCTGTATGCTCGGGCATAGTAGCTAGGGACAGACGCGTGCTGTACGGCACATATCGATTCCTAGAAGGATGAAGAATAGTGTATGCTGGCGCGTGATAGCTAGTTAGTCTAAGTATGTACCTATTTTAGTTTGACCAATAATAAATATAATTGAATATAAAAGAATTATTTAATAGTTTTCTTTTTATTTTGAATTCTTTACTTTTTCATAATATACCAAAACATCACTTGTTTGCATGTTGAATATAATATACTTCATTAATAAAAAAAATGAATTTTTACATGTGGTTTATTTATTTTCATATAATTATATTTCCAGTACTTTTAACTATTGTATTGACGGGTGTAATACTACACGGGTGTAGATAGTCGCTTCGCTATACTGTGGCGTCTCGGCAGCGATCGCGAGCTTGTAAGCGGGTACCCCGCGCCGGTTCCTCTCAAGCCCCGCACCTCACCCCCTCGAAAACGGCCAAGCCCTGGACTCACGTCACCTTAACGACTAAATCTCGTTATCCGCGAACAAAGACTCGCCTATTCGCAAATGAAAACGCCGCTATACGGGGAATCCCCGTACCGTATCCGAGCATCGACATATCTCATTCATAATAGCTATATCTATATCATAATAGCTCGACTATGACTTATAATCATAACGTTCAGTAGCTTTCTTTTGTTTTTTCAAAGTGCACTTGTTGTTTATTATTACGTTAATTATGTAGTTCGAAAAAAGTGTTAGATTTGGAGACTAAATTACAAATTATATCTCGTCTTGAATCTGGGGAAGGTACGTCATCCGTAGGACGCGCATTTGGGATTAATGAGTCAATTTTTTCAAGCCGAAGAGTAACTAGTTAATAAATCTATCTGAATTGCTTTGAAATTTGAATAAAATACTGAGATTAACCTAAAACTAAAAAACTTATTTAACATTTTTCATTTTTCTCTATCAATGACCGAACGGAACCAATTTAATTTGTATGAAACTAGACCCCGGTATTCGCGAATTCAATATACGCAAACTTGTTTCGGAACGCATATCTCGCGAATAACGGGGGAGCAGTGTATTCTTTTTCAACGAAACTGTAGAAATAGAGGTTATGTTGTGAACGTTAATATGCCTTTGGCGTGTCCCTGAAGCCGGGAATAAGAATAAGAAAAACAATATATAATAGAGTCGCTTATTCATTCGTATGAATAAGCAATCTATACAATTATTGAATCGCAATGAGATGGTGGTAAGGTAAGGGGGCTGGTCTATGATCTTAAGGCGCCCATTACACGGTAGGTTTTGCTGTCAGTATTACCACAGTCACAGCTATGACTGACGGATAACCTAACGTCTAATGCAGTGACTGATGGTTGAATGAAGTTGATTGACGATTATCTGAATATTTTGATTTTTGCATCATTCAACCATCAGACGTGACTTTTGAGTGAACGTGTAATGGCAATTCGTCAGTCAAGCGTCAGTCAGCGCGCGGACAGCGATGGAGTCGGACATGGAATGCATTGGAGTTCTTTATGAAATAATTTTACATCTTTAAAAAGAGGCACGGCTTCCCAAATAATTTCAAGTACTAACTATCATTACGATCAACCATCTGAAAGACCTGCTTTAAATTCAAATGAATCCATACTACACATCCCAAATACTCCTACCCCATCACATTAACAAGATGATAATAATAATAATAATAATCTTGCATCACCCTTTTCTCATCTGATGCCTGAATTTTAAAATTATAAATACCCTACTTTTTTATCTTATTACAATTATATCCCGAAATAAGTATTGTTAAAATTAAAGTGTTCTAAAAATAACTTGTAATGTTGTTTTTGTACTTCGGCATCAACCCATAATCATCCAACTGATGGGATACGAGTCTCGCCTCAATAGAAGGGGTTTAGAACATACTCCACCACGCCGCTCAAGGCGCACGCCTAAGGCGTCCATTAGACGCTCATTCATACGTCAGTCAATTCCATCAGTCATGAATTGCATTTGCTCGACGGTGACTGATGAAATTCATATCGACATTAGACAGTCACTCTGACTGATCGTCTGTCAAACCCAAAATTTCTCAGAGAATACACGTGCTCAGGCGAGAACAAATATTTATTCATAAAAAAGGGCCCCTACGCATTTTTTATTTATTTACTTTGGCATGAAAGATGCGTGTTGATCGTAGTAACACCAAAGCTAAAAAATTAAGATACCTGTATGTGAAAAGCTATATTGCCGAAGAAAAACTCGGAGCAACTTTGTGATATCTTGTTACTAGTAGAAATATTGAAGACATGAAGTTTACCTACATGTTGGGCACTTATATACGTTACGGGCGTCGCCAAGGGGGGACAGGGAGGGGCAGCTGCCCTCCCCCCTTCCCCTAGAGATTCTATTTATGTATAAGTTTCTTGTGCTTTCGAATTTACACACAACAACAATTCATACTTTTCTCATTCACCTTATCAACTTGCCCCCCCCCCCCCCCCCCCCCCCCCCCTTGGCCATCGGCTGGCGACGACCTTACAGGATTATATAAGAAATTAAGTACACAGCTGAGAGGAGCTCGACGAATTGCCATTACACGTTCACTCAAAAGTCATGAGTCATGACTGATGGTGAACTGACAGCAAAACCTACCGTGTAATGGGCGCCTTAACTCGAAAGGATTGTACAAACCATAAAGTTAATATAACGCTAGTACAATATTAAGTTTATGGTTTATACTAAGCTGATGGCAGTGTTGCCAATTTAGCGACTTTGTCGCTAGAAGTGACTTTTGCTCAAGTCTTAGATACTAAAAAAAATATTTGTCACTAAAAATTGTTCTGAGTCTTGTTACAATGATGATAATATAATTATTTAATTAAAAGCTACATATTGTGTTACTTAATGCGCCGATACGTATTTTAATTATAATCTAATTACTTATCAATACATTTTTAATTTTGTTTTCACTTATATATCCTAATGTTTCACACCGCCCCAGTGACCTCTGGCACCTCTCCCAGTTTTCTTTGAGTATTGAGCCACTGGAGATGCCATACGCGGGCGACCCCCTCCGGCAAAGTACATTGGTCAACTGGTCATACACGTTATATAAAACTACTTAAAGCCGCTTCACCGTCATTTTGCATCGCTCCGTGTCGCGTGACGTTTCTCTCGAAAAATGGTGACTTGTGCAGTATTATCGTGCAAAAGACGATCTGATAGCTTAAATTCGCAACAAGATCGCGTTTTCTATCGGTAAGTATTTTTACTAACTATTAAATGTGTATTAAAGTACAATCTCCATTTAAAGTAAAAGCCGTTGCGATACGTAAACGACAGAGAAATGTAAACATGAATACAGTGATACAGGTATTTATAAGAGTAGGCAAACTTTGTACATGTTATACTATGAAAGACAATTCAATAATAGTGAAGAATTTAAAGAACATGTAAAATCATATTCGAAAATTTTCAAACGCGTTTGTCAAGTAGCAAAATCTATATTTATTAAATCAAAAATTAGACATAGTAGTAATAAAATTAAAGCCACTTGGACGGTTATCAATGAAGAGACTGGGAAGGGTAGGACAAAGGATTCAGAGTTTAAATTAAGTATCGATGGTCATGTTACCAAGTCAGATTTAGAAGTTGCCAATAATAATAATAATAAATGTCATTTATTTCGATCAACAAGGGATCATTGCATTACATTACATAAATTATCATGGACATAAATTGATACAAAAATAAATTTTACCGAAATATTTAGAAAATGTATGTCAAATTAATAAAAAAAATAAAAATAATGAAATAACTAATAAATTTAAGATAAATAAAAATAATAACTTTGTCAATCTCAAAATGTCAAAAATAGAAATTAAATAAAAATTAAATAATAATCATAATATATTCAGTAGTCATTTCACATTCGGCAGTACATGCACCCTACAACAGTGGTTCATGTACTGACAGTCAAACCGGTCAGAAAATAGCTTCAGAATGCTGCTACCGCTAGCCCGGACCCTGCGCACCAGAGATGTGCACCGCTTGCGCATTATTGTATAGAAACAATCTACGCGATGTTCGGCAAACATCCCTGATGCGCTGCAGAACCGAGGTAGCCCCAGCAGCACCCTAAAAGCATTGTTGAACTGAATACGCAAGGCACTGTACTGTCTCTTAGTGTAATTTATCCATAGGCTGCACGCGTAGAAGGATGTGCAAAACGCTCTAAATAGAGTGATTCTCACGCTCCTCGAACAGCGAGCAAACCTGCGAGCAATCATGTTAGCTCTCACAGACAGTGCCCTGCGTTCCCGTTCCATGTCTGCATCATCCTTCAGGTCAGAGGTCACCAGATGTCCGAGATATTTAAATTGCTCAACCTTTTTCAAGGGTGTACCGTTAAGTTTTATTGATGGAATATTATCTGGACACTTTCCTCTGGCCCGAAAAACCATACATTCACTTTTCTTTGGGTTATATATCAGGCCATGACTAAGGGCATACCGTTCACACTTAGCAATGAGTTTCGACAGTCCACAGACAGAAGCACTCAAAAGCACCATGTCATCGGCATAACTTATATTATTCAGACATACATCGTCTATGTGGCAGCCGAGGTGCGTGGCGCTAAGCTCCTCTATCAGGGCGTTCACATATATATTAAAGAGTTTGGGCGAGGTCAACCCTCCTTGCCAATGCTTTTGAAAGATTTTTTTCTGCTTTCCCTGTCACTTTAACTAGTGCCTTGGGCTCTTCCACCTCCGTTGCACAGTCATTAATTAAAGATAATGTGCCTGAATTTTATAACGATTTTCATTTCCGTCATGTTAATGGGTCTGATTTAAAAGTTGCATTTAAATCACTTAATATTAAGAAAACGGCTGATCTATGGGGCATTTCCGTACATATTATAAAATCTTTATTTGACATTGTTGCTCCCGCCTTAATTGTGATATTTAATAGATGTATTGATTGTGGTGTGTTTCCTGACTTGATGAAATTAAGCAAAATTATTCCTTTGTTTAAATCAGGTAGTACATTAGACCCCACAAACTTCAGACCAATATCAATACTACCTACATTTAGTAAGATTTTTGAAAAACTAATTCTCGCTCAGTTACTTAATTACTTTAATGAAAATAATCTGCTGCACACTAAACAATTCGGTTTCACTCATGGACGGTCAACATGTGATGCTGGGGTAAAATTACTAGAATGTGTATATGAGGCTTGGGAGGAGTCACGGGACGCCTATGGGGTGTTTTGTGACTTATCTAAGGCTTTTGATTGTGTGCAGCATGAAACTCTAGTCAGAAAACTACACCACTATGGTATAAGAGGCATCGCTCTTGATCTTCTTACTTCTTATCTGAGTGATAGGGTTCAGAAAGTAGATGTTAATGGAAAGCGATCACATGGATCAACTGTAGCGATGGGGGTGCCACAAGGCTCTATTTTGGGCCTTTTCCTGTTTCTCGTGTACATTAATGATCTACCTCATCTTGTAAAGAATAATCACGAAATAGTATTGTTTGCAGATGACACTTCTTTAATTTTTAAGGTAAATAGACAACAATCAGAAATTGACGATGTAAACAATGCCCTTTCAAAAATAGTAAACTGGTTTAGTGCTAATAACCTACTTTTAAATGGTAGTAAAACCAAATATGTTAGATTTTTTACAAAAAATGTGAAACAAGTAAAAACCAGTGTGGTGATGGACAATGAGAGATTGGAATTGGTCAATAAGGTTGTCTTCCTTGGGATAACATTAGACTCTAAATTACAATGGGGCCCACATATAGAAACGTTATCAGGTAGACTCAGCTCAGCAGCTTACGCCGTAAGGAAAATACGTCAACTGACTGATGTTGACACTGCGCGTTTAGTTTATTTTAGCTATTTTCACAGCATTATGTCATATGGTTTATTGCTTTGGGGTAGTGCTGCGGATGTAGACTCAATTTTTGTGCTCCAGAAGCGAGCTATCCGTGCTATTTATATGATGAGTCCCAGGGAGACACTGAGAAATAAATTTAAAGAGATAAATATTATGACATTACATTCTCAATATATTTATGAAAATCTTATTTACGTTCATAAAAATCAAACTAAATTTAGGAAAAACAGTGATCTCCATCAATTAAATTTAAGAAATAAAAACAAACTCGCTATGCATATTACTAGGCTCCATAAAATCTCTAACTCGTTCCCAGGTCAATGTATACGCTTCTACAATAAACTTCCAAATGACGCGTTTAAATTATCCATGGGTAAATTTAAAAGATTTATCAAAACTAGACTATGTCAAAAGGCTTACTATTGTATCTCAGATTCCATAAATGATAAAAGTATTTGGAAATGAATTGCTCTTGTTATGTTATATTAATGATTGTATTTGTATTTAATGTAACGATATTGGCAATTAAAAGAGTCGGCCTTGAGTTTCTTGCCAGTTCTTCTCAAGAAGCCCCGTCGCCGGAACTGGCACTTAAATTCACTTTCACATTCAAGATAGTGTGATGAAAGTGAATCTAAGCTCTGCTGATTTAGAGTAGTAATGATTTACACATGTTTCTTATATTTAGTTTGTATGACGTTTCTAAGTGCTTTATAAAGTCCAAGGAATAAAGATAAAAAAAAAAAAAAAAACAGGGGCGAATCGGCTTTTATAGGGATGTGACAAAGTCAAAAAAGCGATTCAACATTTGAATGAATCATTCACTCATTCAATTACTGCAGTTCGTACAATAGTCAGTTTTTTTTATTAGATATTGAATTAATTAGTAGGTATAGATGTATGTTACATTTAAATCTTGTAAGGTGAGTTAGTAGTAGATACTATTATTTATATGCTTTATTTAATGTAATTGTATGTCCTTTTATATTTCCAAAAGATCCATAAATAAAAGAAAAATGAACAAAATTTTGTAATGACGAAAATGATTCTTGGAAACCTACACATGCAAGTGTTATCTGTTCGGATCACTTTACTCCGGAAAGCTACAAAAATGCTAATAACAGAAAGACATTGATTGAAGGTGCAATACCTTCTTTGCGACTCGATCCTTGTTTGGTGAGTCAGTATTTCTTTGTTTTTCTTAAATCTTTGACTACTTCAATATATGTAGTAGGTATACATTTAATTTTTAGACCCGGGTATTTTTTCGATAAAATCAAATGAAGGATAAAAATTTAAATATTGTCCCATTTTTGCCCCACAAATCCATTTCAAAATTTGAAAAAGAAAGTAAACCCCAAGAAATGTATTCGTCACGTATTCAATAAACTTATTCATTTTAAAAATCAATAAAAATACTAATTAATGTAAACCGTCTTAAGCGGGTTTTAGAAATCCCTACATGAGAATTAAATTTAAATAAATATGTGGCCATTCTAATTAAATTAACAATTTATTTTATTGCTTTTCCTTTGCTCATTCATAAGTTTAAATAACTTTATATGTGGGGACAGATGACCCTTACTTATTATTATTATGATTATAAACATAGGTTCCTACAAATACCAATCTACTTTATATAATACTAGCTACGCCCCGCGGTTTCACCTGCATTAGAAAAGTATTCTATGCAATTTCCGGGGACTCAAATTATCTCCATACCAAATTTCATCTAAATACGTTTAGCCGTTATTGCGTGATTGAGTAACAACCAAAGATCTAAACATCCAAACGAAGATGTTTGGATCTTTGGATGTTTACATTTAAAATATTTATGGATATCTGTAAAAAAATCAATTGACAATATTTCATGTTCTCAAACAGGGTTTTTTCCGATAAAATCAAATAAAGGATAAGAATTTATTTAAGCAACTGCATGAAGGGATACAATTGCGTAGCTGGGTTTTTAGATGGGCGTACGCTCTTCTCTTGAAGGTTGTTTCCACTGACCTCTATACTACAAGTACGTATGTAGTCCAGCGTACTTGTATAATAGAAGACAGTGGTTGTATCAGCCCGGAAAAACCGCGGGCGCCAGTTCATACCACAGTTTAGCTGCACGAGAGTGCTAATGACACAAAGACACATACATACAGAGATACATACATACAAACAAACATATTTTTTGGATAATATCTTTAATGTACAGAATTTTCACTTTTACAATTTTATAATAAATATTAAAAGACAATTCAGTTCATTCATCAAACTGATTTGACTCATTCTTCAGATGTGCCCATCACTATCTTTTTCGTATGTGTGCTGCATAGTTACGTGAAAACTGTGTCTGTTGCGTGTAATTTTTGATGTGTTGATTTTTTTTGTAGTTTGCGTTTATCGCAACAGCAAAATTTGTGTCTGCGAGTTAATATCATCTTTTGGTGGTGTGCTGTACGTGTTTACCTCGCCCCCCGCTAAAAGTGGTGAATAAATTTGTTCGAAGAGTTTCGTTATGGCATCTCCAGTGGCTTAATACTCAAAGCCCAGTTTTAGCGACTTTTTAACGACTTTTGATTTTGAGTCTACTTCTAGGTGTTGGCAACACTGTCGAATGGTTCTTGTCAAATAAACGGTTTAAACCGTTCGTTCGTTCATTCAACGCTCATCCCTACTTCCGTAACTCACTGTGACACCTTGCTAGAAGTAAAAAAAAGTTTAATTTAGATTTTGCTAAATATATCTTTTGTTTACTGCTTTTAAAATATATACACCGTGTGCTTATTACAAATGTAGTAATGTGAGTCGAGACTTTGTCATTTTCTAATTTCCTGTATGTGATGAAGACAGATTGTTACTGTGGATTCGAAATTCAGGTATGTTTCGGTCTGAGATTCGCCTCTGTGTGTGCCATACTGCTTTGAACAGAAATCGGGACAGGCCCGCCACACCATCCCAGCGCTGTGTCTCCTGTG
This sequence comes from Hypsopygia costalis, assembly GCA_937001555.2. Taxonomy (NCBI): domain Eukaryota; kingdom Metazoa; phylum Arthropoda; class Insecta; order Lepidoptera; family Pyralidae; genus Hypsopygia; species Hypsopygia costalis. Next base: position 12,212,900 of record OW443355.2, read on the forward strand.
TAGCAGGGTTAACAGCGGCGACTACCGAAAAAGTCAATACACAGTAAAGTCCATTGCAGTTCCGGGGGGTAAAACTACGGCTGCCTTGAAACTCACAACGAATTTGTTAATTATTAAACGAATTTATTAAATATTATTAATTAACGCGATCATGTAAGGTATTTTTACATACCTTTATTATTGCCTGACGTTTCGACCAGGTTGCACCGGCCGTGGTTGCAGGCTGACTGTCGCAACTTCAGTGTCATTCTGTCTCTGTTGTCTAGGTTAATGAATCTTCATTTATCCCCGTATTGATGGTTTTAATCATGCAATGCGAAAGTTTAAAAGTTATCATATATAGAGAGATATATATATAGAGAGACAACAATATGACAAATAAGGCATTAAAAAGCTTAAGTCAAGTGAAGCTTAACAGCCTTGCACCAAGGATTTATTAAATATGGTCTACAACTGTGAGTTGTCACTTACAACAATAGTTTTAGTAATATAGCCTCTCTGCTGTCGACCAGCCTCCTGGAGGTCGATTTCAAAAACCGCGCATCTGTCGACCGCCTCCTGGAGGTCGATCTGTCCGGACGTATTTTGAGAGTGTGAAATTAATCTTTAAAACTATACATGTACAGCTCAAACTTTAACAACGTTTAGGAAAAAATGACAAGGACAGACAGTATCCTCAAGTGCTATTCAACTGGCATCCACTTAACGACAGTTTGTTTATTCTATGGCGCACATGTGTTCGTGAAGGTCACGGCCACCCATTGTGTAGTGTTATTGTTAGTTTTTTGTTTACATTCCTTCAATTGTTTCACGTTATTCTAGTTTGTAAATATCAGGAGATTGTCAAATTTAATTGTTATTTAAAATAAACGCAACAGAATTTGCTCCATGACATACAGTTTGAGTGGACGGGGAAAACATAGCTCATACTACTTTCACCTTAAAATTAACATAGATTACAAGGTAAAATTGTGCAAAACTATATTTATTCTGTTAGCATATACCATACAAATTTCAACAATATAGTTTTATAAATATCTTTAATACATTTTTATTTTGTTATCTTTTTTTTAATGCGACGCGGCAATATCGCGAGAGGCCATTTTGGGGGTAACGCATAAAAAATGACAGATGCGCCAAGTACTTAGGTACGGTCCTTGACAGCAGAGAGGCTATATTACAATCCACCACTAGAATGAGACTTCTTTGAACAGACATGTCATGCATGTTTGATCTTCTTCTTCTTTTCTGATTTAACACTTCGCGTGCCACGGTCCCATGATGGGTACAGCGTTAGTACAGCCCTTGGTACAGCACTCAAAATCGCGGCATGCGGAAGGTTAATGGCTCCATTGTTTTTTAGTACAATTAGAATTACATGTTTAAGTCATTAAGACTATTGATTGGTACTAAATAGCGGATTATGGATTAATGACTAAATAGCGGAAGCCCAATGAGCAAGCTAAAACAACACAATACATCACAAACGTTTCGTATACTGACCAGACGAACACAGATTAGGATGTTTGATCAGCAACATTATCACCAGTGGTAGGAAGTTATGGTGGGCCTCATTATTATTGTTACGTTATTGGATTAAGTCTTGATGAAAGAGCCGTAAGGCACAGCAAGAGCAGCAACTCAGTAGCCTGACAATGGAAGGTGATCCCCTGCATTCCAATATTTCAGAAATCGGGGCTGCTCACAGTCCCGTCACTTTATATACTGATGTTGTATTTTTGTTAAATCCACGCTGAAATCTTTAGACGGAATGATGATCACATTGATCACAGTGCGAACCCAAGAAGACATCCGGTGAAGCTATTGTTACCATATTATATGGTAACATAAATTTACAAACGAAATTGCTTTCCATCTACCATAGTGGTGTTTAAAAAGTTGCTCACTGAATGGATAGCACTTCCGTTGAAAGCTTTCAAAAGGAAATTAACCCAACGGCTCACTGAACAAGGTTTTTAAATCAGTTCAAGAATATATGAATATTAAAATATATATAAATGACGAAATATGAGGATAATGTTGGCATGATAATTTGTATTCTATTTGTATATTATAATATTTTTTATTTTATATCTAGTGCAGTTGACATGATTTTATGAATAATATTTTAATGTTGACATGTTATAATAATAGTTGAATGCTAGCCTAAATATCAGTTATTAGGACATTAATTAGTAGTCTATGGACAACGAATATAACATGCCTATGAACCTTTTTTCTGGGAAAATTTTGCATGCCAGTAATGGCCAGATGTAGGAGTCGCTTTTATAAATGCTTTAACATCTATATTGTCGCATCTATAGCTAATAAAGTTTATTCATTCATGTGCACTGAAGAGAGTTGCACTGTTCACTATGCCTATCACTGTTCATTGAATCAGTCAAGCTCGCTTTGTTCTTTTTGCTTAAGTTTACTTCTCACCAAATTGAGCAGATCGCTCAGTGAACACAAAGGGAAGGAAGTTGTGTTCTAGGCAAATGAAAAGAATGTCAAATGAATGACAGTCACTTCCACTGAGCCCTCAGGTTTTATGGTATGACAGGGCCTTCTCGTGGCACTATACATGTGGGAGCCAATTATTTATCAAATTAAATATTTATTTAAGAAAATCAGGCTAAATAAATGGACAGTCTAATATTTTAAGTCTATGTTTCAAACTGTATGCATGGGAACTTGAAATAAGAATGTATCGATTTGTTCTCCGTGGAACTGAACGTTGGAAGCATAGACAATTAGTTTATTTTCTTTAGCAGGCAAACGAATCGAAATGTAAACGGTTGATCACAAAGGAATGGTCGCAATTATTATTATTATTATTTCCAACGGGGACGCCGGCTGTCGGGCGGGTGATCAGCCTTACCTGAGGCCATTTCACCCATTTTTCCTGGTCATCCCTTTTGGGGGAGGATGTGGGTTTATCTGGCAATCACGGCGTTCCGTCGAATCTACTTGCAAAACCTTACGATCTGTTCCACCTTCAGGTCTTCTTTGTCTAACGTGTCCACCCCCATGGTCTCCCATCTTATCCGTGAGTACATGGGGCACTCGGCAGCAGGTGAAAGCTTGTTTCGTCGTCATCCATGCACTCTGGGCATTTGGGGTTGGTTTTCACGCCTATTAGTGTCAGGTGCCTGTTCAGTCGGCAGTGTCCTGTTAACACTTCTATGACGAGCCTCATGTTGCCTCTGGAGAGTTTCATCAGTTGGCTGGTCCTTCTTTTGTCTAGGCCTTTGATGAAGATCTTCGACTGTCTGTGAATGGTCGCAATGGTCGTATTTATTTAAATACAACTAAATTTATTTGTATTTATTTATTAATATATCTTCGTCAACCCTTCCTCACCCTACTGCTGGGACTCACTGCTGGGCCTCTCCTCAGTCGAAGGGGTTTACTCTACCATGCTGGTCAACTGCGGGTTGGTGGAGGCTAGTGTTCTCAAGCCAACTAAAGGCCACTGATGTTGCTTAACGAGCGAATGGCCAACTTCACCTGCACGCGGTGCACCCTGCTGACTGACAAACGAAGCTCTGGCGAAAAGAGAGGCCTACCTCTCTTTTCGCCAGAGCTTCGTTTGTCCAGTCGGGTAGCTTACAATTACGCTCCCTAGAGCGTAATTGTAAGCTACCCGACTGGGGAATGTACCTCCACCTCACAGAATACTGCAGCCAAATAACAATTCCATTGAGGATTGTTGTGTTCCTGCGAGTGAGTGAGGTCACCAGAAAGGAAGGAGATGCTGCGTTGGCAGCGGGGGTGACGGCGCGCGAGCGATATTTTATGTTGCGAGCGTTAATATGGCTGCGGTAACCGCTTCACATCAGGTGGCCGTATGCTTGTCTGCCACCCGTTATAGTATAAAAAAAAATTTAAAAAAATCCACATGGATGGTGCAGCAGGTAAAAGTTGAACCAAGAACAAGGTAGTTGTTGTCTTAATATTATTTGCTATATACCTATATTTCACTGTTTTCAGGTCACCCCCTCCTGAGTTCTTTAACGAGTGACCAACTGGGACATTATTACGTTTGTGCTGCACATTTTCTGTCGTCTGATGTTCGTTAAAGAGGAGAATCTTCTGAATGTGAAATAGTAGAACGTTCGTAACCATTATCATTGTACTGGAGTTGGAGAGACGTTGACTCAAACAAGTCCTCCTGTAGACATGCAGACAGGTAAGAACAAGAAGCAGTACCTATTTGATATGGTAATAAATGTAACAATTACAATTTGAATGAATGAATGAATGAAATTTGAATGAATGAAATTTATTTGCGTGAAATGTGGTATACAAGTTGTTAAAATTAAAATATACAGAACAATACACACTTCACCAGAAACTGGCGTGCAAAATATATTGTTAAATAAATAATTTAAGCGAAGCTTGTGTTATGGGTACTAGACAACTGATAAACATACGTAAATACATTTTTTTTTGTAAATACATACTTATGATACATGGAAAACACCCAAAACAAGACAAACAGACATGTTCATGCACACAAATGTTTGTCCTGTGTGGGAATCGAACCCACGAGCGTTGGTGTCGAAGCCGCGTCATTGACCGCTACGCCGCCGAGCTCGTCAGCCATAGATGGAGGATCATAGAATTCATTACGCTAAGGACTATGAAAAATTGCGTGCGGGGGAGGGGAAGCGCTGCCATTTTGTGATTATTTTAGTGCATGTAACGTATTCACGTAGAACACACGGCGTGGCCATGACAAAGGCCCCATTTGTTGTCACACCCGACACTGCGGTCCACACAAGCAGCCGGGGCTGCGGTGCATCGAGACTATTGCAACTACTTTTGCAATATGTCTTATCGACGCATACTATGTTATCACAATGTCTGTATTAGCTTTATCTATATTATACAACTGCTCACACATTGCGTTGTTCGTATTTACTTTAAAATAGCAGTTATCAATAAATACCAAGGTTTGGGTGTAAGTAGCTCACCACCATCTTGGTGCACCCTGCTACTAACCCTGACTAACGAGGCCCTGGCGAAAGAGGGGTAGGGCATAGCGTATTTGTAAGCTGCCTGAGGAATTACCTCCACCTCACAGAATACCGCAGCCAAATAACAATTCCCTTGAGGGTTGTTGTGTTCTTGTGTGTCAGTGAGGTCACCATAAAGGAAGGAGTTACTGCGTTGGCCGTGTGTTCTACGTGAATACGTTACATGCACTAAAATTATCTCAAAATGGCAGCGCTTCCCTCTCCCCCGCACGCGATGTTCCGTAGTCCTTACTTAGCGTAATGAATTCTTTGATCCTTCATCTATCCAGTGGTGTGATTGAATTTTGTATGGAGATGATAGATATGTAGCTGTACACCAAACTGTATCCCCCGATTTTGTTATCATTCTTTTTTTTTAATTGCCTCCCTGTGGAAGCAATTTTAAAGACATATTCATGTCACAAAATGTGTCTCAATATATTGTGTTAATAACTCTTTTGTTTCCAGACGCGGTATCCTCTTCGGAGGATTGCAAAGTTGAGAGGACACTCTCTCCGATGGAACAAGGACAGGACAGGCCGAGTGCGAGTCGCCCCGACAGTAATTATTTCGTGCCAATCGACTTGCGACAGGTGAATTTTATTTATTTCTATATGCGAGGCGGGTAAGCATACACAAGCATGTGGGTCATCAGATGGATAGCAGTCACCAACACTTATGGAAATTAGCAACACCAAGGTGTCGCCGGCCCGTTATCAGCCTTTTAAGAGAAATATATCCTCTGTTCTTGAAGGCTCCCATGCCGTTGATGTTCGGAAATACCGCTGCAGGAAGTTGATTCCACATTTTCACCGTTCGTGGTATGAAATGTCTTATGAAGCGTATTGTGGAGGATCGCTAATTTTATTAAGACGATATGGATGGAATTTTAATTTATGGTGAGTTGTACGATAGTGGAACTCAGCGGCATGTATCAAATCAAACGGCTCACTCGAGCACTCCCCGTGATATAATTTGTATAGAACGCAAAGAGACGCTACATCTCTGCGTGTAGAGAGAGAGTCCAATCGATCCGAGATCATTGGGTCCCGACGATTCGAGCTGCTCTTCGTTGTATCGGTCAAATGGAGCAAGCAAGTACTGGGGCGCACCGGCCCAGAGATGCGAACAGTACTCCATATGAGGTCGAACCTGGGCCTTATACAGGCAGGTAGGCAATGTCGAGGTGTAATATAGCGCTGGCTTTATTGATGGCATTGATCTTAGCGATCTTCCTAGGAGCCAATTTGGCCATGCATTCCAAGTGGTCGCGAGACTGAACATCACTGGATATGTCGACACCCAAGATGCCAATGTTGGGACTAACATTAAGAGCATATGTACACACACAGAGAAGTCGGTGCACTGGGGAGCATTACCTGTAGGCGCAGGGTCCTTGGTAACATTCGGGTCTACCTCGTATATCCCCTCTGGCCACGTAGCGATCGATGCAATAAAAAAAATCGGCGTAGTCGATGCTGCATAACAAATGACTTCCGGTACGTCGGCCTGCTGGAAAAAGCCTGTTTACTTTATCTGTATTTCAAATTTGTTTTTAGATAAAACGAGAATTATTTACAACAGACCATGAAATACAAAATGATGCCTCGAGTACATCTCCAACGGAGCTGAACGACTCAGTGGACACGGAGCGGAATGTGAAAGAGAATGAACCAACGTCACGCAAAGAACTGGGAAGTGATTATGTGGACAATATAAAGGTTGAGAATTTAGATGAAAACGACGAAACGTTAACAGAGGAAGGTACTGAAGTTGGGGAAAGAGAAAGAGTGGGTGATCTTAATGAGGAGATACACATTGAAGAAATGAAGACTGAGACATTGGAAGAAGCGGACGACGAGGAATCAGCAGGTAGGCATTGCTTTAATTTTAAAACTACAGATGTTGTACTCTGACTACATCTTTCACTCTGTTACAATGGCACGCTGGCCATTGAAACTGAATGAATGATGGTTCATTTCTTTTTAGGGTTCCGAACCTCAAAAGGAAAAACGGAACCCTTATAAGATCACTTTGTTGTCCGTCTGTCTGTCTGTCTGTCTGTCTGTCAAGAATTTCTATGTCGAGAATGCGTGGAGGTATCAAGCTGAAATTTGAACTGTATACTCAGGTCTACGGTCCCATGAAGTTAAAAAAAATCAAACTGCTAAGTTTACGTAGAAAAAAGTTACGGCCGTTTATTCAGCAAAAAACGCATATTTCGACACACTCAAGGGAATCAAAACCTATAGGGTACTTCCCGTTGACCTAGAACTATGAAATTTGGCAAGTAACATCGTTATAGATTACAAGTACAGGAATAAATCTCAAAACTATACATTGTTGTTCTCTCCTAACCCGTCAGTTAATGATGAGACCGATGGAGAAGTGGAGAGTTTTGTCTCTCAGCACAACCAGATGTCTCCTCCGCTACGCTCGGTTACAGTTAATGAAGTATGGCGTACGATGAAAAACTTAAAAGATAAAACAGCGCCTGGGTTTGACCTTATTACAAAGGAAGTGCAAAACAATTATCGAAAAAGGCTGTGGTGTTCTTGACGACATTATTTAATGGAATCCTGAGAGTCCAATATTTCCCACATCTATGGAAAGTATCACAGATTCTAATCATATATAAAACTGGCAAACCACTGATTGATGTCTCTTCCTATAGACCCATAAGTCTCCTTCCAATATTGTCAAAGGTCTTTGAAAAACTTCTACTACACAGACTGAAACCAATTCTCGAAAAAGATAACATCAGTCCATCGCACCAGTTTGGGTTTCGACCACTACACTCCACTGTCGTCATGTGTCTACACAAAGCTTAGAGGAAAAGGAGTACTGCTCTTCAGCATTTCTGGACATACAACAAGCTTTTGATCGAGTATGGCATAAAGGCTTGATGTATAACATAAAAAAGTACATCCCTCACAGCTATCTAGAATTACTTAGATCATATCTCTCAGAACGACTGTTCCAAGTGAAAGTGGCTGATACAACATCCAAACTCTATGAGATTAGACCTGGAGTTCCACAGGGATCAGTGTTGGGTCCAATCTTGTACACCATCTACACAGCCGACATAAGCCATTGGAAAACGGAGTTATTACTGCTACATATGCTGATGATACCGCTATCCTGGCCAGCGATGCAGATCCTGGGGTTGCTTCATGCAATTTTCAGCGCTTGATTGATTGGAGCGTAACCAAGTCGGTGCACGTCACCTTCGCGCTGCGTAAGGGCGACTGCCCACTAGTTCAGCTTGATAACACAACCTTACCACACTAAGACAGCGTCAAATACTTGGGTCTTCATCTTGACCGCCGCCTTACTTGGAAAAGCCATGTCAAATGTAAAAGAGAAAAACTCAACATTCGGTCTAGGAATCTTCACTGGCTGATCGGGCGGAACAGTATACTTACTATTAAAAATAAGATATTGTTACGAGCTAGGGTTCTAGATTTGGATGTAAAACGCCAATGACAACTTCCAAGGATTTATTCACGCAGGGTCTTGTCTGCAGGTCTTCACAACACGAAGCCCACACGAAGATTCCAAATCGCAGGTCAAATCGAAGTCCAATAGTATCGCTGAGGTCGTAGGTTATCACTTGTCTCGTAGGTAGATTCGCTCGAAGTTTACTTTTCCGAAGTCCAAACTGAACTCAACTATGCGCCGCGGCGGTCGCTATTTATATCCGCCGGCAAGGGTTCCCGAATGTTGTCGTATGTAGCTGTATGTACTTCTCTTCGGTAAGACATCGTTAACGTGTCTCGACCAGTCTCGAACATTTTCATGTCATAGTGTTATGAACCTTGTGACAGTAGACATACGGGTCATTATTGCTTGCAGCGAAGTATGCGGCAACTATTCTAGATGATTCGCGACAGGACCGCGACAGTATGTATGGATCCCTCTAGTGTAGTTCTGCACCACTTTCATAGACAGGTCGATGACTTTCCTTATCGATACCTAGAAGAGCACGACTTGATCATCTACCATCCATATTGCTTTCACTATGATCGCTCGTCTGTGATCTAGTGTATCACACCTTTGAGCTTTAGTCGTGGAGAGTCAAGGTGTGGTATTAGCTGTTAACCTAGATATGGCTACGGTGTTCAAACGGGTCTAGCTCCGTAGTCTTCTTCCCAAGTTGTCTGCATACAGTCTGTCTGGAGAGTTATGCGAATGGATCGCTACACTCTTATCTAGCAGAAACATTAAAGCCGCTATGGATGGCCGTTGTTCCGATAGCATGGACATAAGTGTCCCGCTAGGTTCTGTGTTTTCCGACGCTGTTTTTGCGGCATGTCAATGATATGTTGCCTTCATTGCTATGCGGACGGCAGCACCGGGTTCATTGATTACACGGACAGCGCTAATATCCCTCGCTCTCTGGTGAAGGAGAGCCGCGAACGACTCGTGTCTGAAATCGAGAATACAATGAATAAAGTGTCCGATCGGGGGTGACAGAACTTAATCCAATTCCACCCCGCACAACTGTGCGCGTTTACTCCAGAGATAACCGTATTCGCTGTGGCTTCTCAATTCCAAAACACCCCTTACTGTCGAAGACAACTAGTTTAACTCTGGAGAATGAGTCATATTTTATATTAGATACGTTTACAACAAAGTCGCCATTAGTTCACAAAGTCACATTTTTGTATAAAAAAAGAACATGGATAATAAAAAAAACAAATATTACTATTTTACGGCCAGTCCGTAACAAGTACATGGTGTGATATAATTCTGTCAGTATGTGATACAACTGACGATGTAATTCATTGTGTGCAGATGGCGCTCCGGATGAGAAATGTAAGGAAACACGCGCGGAACAAATACAAGATGAAGATAGGAAGATCGCCCAGACACCAGACGGAGATAACGTTCTGGAGATACCAATAACACGCACAGCTGTAGAGGAGGCGACGAGTAGAAACATTGGACGTCGCTTATTGCAGAGCACTGCAACAGGACAAAAGAGACAAGTTTCGACAAACTCGTTTACTAGAACAAGTGTTGTGAACAAACAGACAGGAACACACAGCCGAAAGAAACTTTTTGAATGTGAGATATGTAAAGTTAGATTTAGTCGAAAAAGAGGTTTAAACAATCACTTAAGAATACACAATGGTGAGAGACCTTATGAATGTGAAAGGTGTAAAGTTACATTTACAAAGAAGTATTATTTAAAAGAACACTTAAGAATTCATACTGGTGAGAGACCTTATGAATGTGAGATATGTAAATTAAAATTTAGTCACAAGAGTGGTTTAAACAGTCACTTAAGAATTCACACTGGTGAGAGACCTTATGAATGTGAAATATGTAAAGTTACATTTACAAAGAAGGGTAATTTAAAACAACACTTAAGAATTCATACTGTTGAGAGACCTTATGCATGTGAGATATGTAAAGTTACATTTAAACTGAAGATTAATTTAAACCAACACTTAAGAATTCATACTGGTGAGAGACCTTAATGAATGTGAGATATGTAAAGCTACATTTAATCTGAAGAGTAATTTAAACCAACATTTAAGAATTCATACTGGTGAGAGACCTTATGAATGTGAGATATGTAAAGCTAGATTTATTTACAATTTAAATAGACACTTAAGACTTCACGCTGGTGAGATACATGAATGTGAGATATGTAAAGATAGATTTGAACTGAAGAGTTATTTGAAAAGACATATAAATATTCACACTAGCTAGAAATCTAACGAACGTATGATATGTATGTCGTCGGCGTAGTGTCGTCATTGAATGCTGTCAATAGCATAATAACAACATTCCATTAATGTACATTTTTCAATATTATGGCGACGTACCGAACAAATTCAATACACGATATCCGGATAGTATACGCATACGCCGGCACGTTCGTGCGGTTCGAAGCGGAAGCGTCTGTTAGTCAGTCGACCGCCGGGTCCGTGCGAGGTACACGCGAAACAATTTGGAATACCTTTCTATGGTGCAATTATACGCTAGGGCTAATTATGACTCTCATGCCGCCGTACGGCTCTATGCTGATCCGCGACATTTAGAGTCGCTCCGTCTTCGTGGAATTTTGGACCCCCAAGTACCACAGCTCGGACGATCGTAGCGGCGACGCAGCGCCTCCTCGATCACGGGCAGGTCCGACCGCCGGCGCATGCACAGGGGAGAGGTCAACCCCGTTACGCCCCAGAGCATGCACAGGGGAGAGGTCAACCCCGTTACGCCCCAGAGCATGCACAGGGGAGAGGTCAACCCCGTTACGCCCCAGAGCATGCACAGGGGAGAGGTCAACCCCGTTACGCCCCAGTGCATGCACAGGGGAGAGGTCAACCCCGTTACGCCCCAGTGCATGCACAGGGTAGAGGTCAACCCCGTTACGCCCCAGTGCATGCACAGGGGAGAGGTCAACCCCGTTACGCCCCAGTGCATGCACAGGGTAGAGGTCAACCCCGTTACGCCCCAGTGCATGCACAGGGGAGAGGTCAACCCCGTTACGCCCCAGTGCATGCACAGGGTAGAGGTCAACCCCGTTACGCCCCAGTGCATGCACAGGGGAGAGGTCAACCCCGTTACGCCCCAGAGCTCGACGAGGACATCATCGAGTATTTCGAACGGGACCCTCGTCGAAGTACGCGCATGGCTGCGACGACCTTTGCCGTGAGCCAATATTACGTGTGGAAACTTCTACGAGGGCTGTTCCAAAAATTGTTAGCCACGGAGTAAATATTACCGCTTTTTTCCTGAAACCATTTTGAATGCAAACCTCCTTTCAATACAAACCTCCTTGGTGAAAATCGTTGGCTGGCTATAAATGTTTTTTTTTTAATTATTTTTATAAATTATCTGTCGTTCTTGTTTTGTTTGCAACAATGGACGTCTCGCGGGAAGCTTTTCGTGCTATGATTTACTATGATTATAAACGCGAGTTAACCTTCAAGGAATCCCATGAAAATTTACAAGCTGCCTTTGGGTACTCTGCTCCTGGGTTAGCAACAGTCACTTATTGGTTTCGTGAATTTAAACGTGGTCGAGAGAACCTAAACGATGACCGCCGACCAGGCCGACCAACAACTGCAGTAACTCATGAAAACGTCATCAGCGTGGATTGGTTATTGCGGGAAAATAGAAATATTACACATAGGGAGATTTAGGATGAATTGAAGATTGGATCACAGGCAGTTTCCACTATCCTAAATGTACACCTTAAAGTCAGGAAGGTTGCTTCGCGGTGGATACCTCATTCTCTCACAGAAGACCAAAAATACCGTCGTGTTGATTGATGCAAATTTATGCTGAAAAAGTTCGAAGGAGGAATTTCACAAAACGTAACCTACATCATGACAACTGATGAATCTTGGATCTATAGCTACGATCCCCTTACAAAGCAGCAATCCACACAATGGGTGCTTGAGGAGGACCAGTTGCCCACAAAACTTGTTCGCGGTCGGAGCGTTAATAAAAAAATGATTTCCGTTTTTTTTCGACGTAGTGGACCAGTAGCAGTAATTCCGCTAGAAGACCTTGGAACAGTTACTAGTGAATGGTATTCCAAAGTTTGTCTACCTCAAGCTTTTGGAGAGTTGAGCAGTGAGCGCCCAAGGAGCGGCGCCCGTGGCATTCTTTTTCACCAAGATAACGCGCCCGCTCACACAGCGGCTAGAACCATCGACATTTTGTCAACTTCGGGAGTACAAATGTTACCCCATCCTCCGTACAGCCCAGATTTAGCTCCGTGCGATTTTTTTTTATTTCCCACAGTAAAAAAAATGCTTCGGGGACAAAAATTTAACACCGCAAACGACGCCGTCGAAGAATTTCGTCGGTTATTTTTCGACCTCCAACAAGATGCGTTTTTCAAATGTTTTGAGGACTGGTTTGCTCGAATGCTTATGTGCATAGGGGTTGGAGGGGAATATTTTGAAAAATTGTAAATAAACTTTTTTGATATTTTAACTATTTTTCATTTCACTAAAATCTTTTGGAACAGCCCTCGTACATAGTGAAAAATTGAAAAATATTACGTATATATAGTACTACTAAAGGCAAATCATTCTGCCGCGGGAAAACAACCACGTTCATTTCACCGTGTATATATTGTTTTAATTGAGTTAATTTTATTTTTTAAAATTATTTTCTGAATGTACGTTGTAGTCATTCCTTTGTCGTTTTGTGATTATTATACCGCATTCGAAAGCTAATAAGATGCAGATGTTTTTAAGCTAATATGCACAGTAAATTCCATAATGAGTTTTTGTTCTAAACTTTAGAACTAAATTTTGTAATGTTTAATAAATTTAAGTTGGGTTTAAAATTAAAAGTAAAGTAAGTGGAAGAGATGAATGAAAATAAAGGTAGAGAGAGTAAAGTAATAGTACAGAAACCTGAAATTGGAAGTATAAGCAATAGTTATGAGATTCGCTTATGGTAAGCGTTCTCTCAGTATAAGTTTAGTACACAATTCTGAGGCTAGGAAATAAATGAAAGTTACAAATTACCAGACAGAGTTTATTCCTTGGTTCAAACCCTCCACATTGTCTCCCACACAACAAATACACATTTCATAATGATATAAAGCTAAATTTACAATATTCAGTTAACAAAATATTTAATGGGCGCCAGACCTGTTAATGCCAGGTCATAAATACAGAATTTATATTCAGCGGCAGAGCATGTTGCAATTTGGTTTCTCAGGGCTAGGAGTCAGAAAGCCTACGTTCTTATTGCGATCATAATATAGATGGTTTGGTACTGAAATTCACTATTACGGCAAAAGTCCACATAAATTGCTCGATCGGTAACACCACTTAGCTGTACTCAAGCTATACGGTCTTGAGGCCGCTGTATCAAGCTGACCCGAGTGTCGGAGTGGCTCGGACTGCGTGCCACGTCACCACTACGCAGTCAGTCTCACGACCGGAGTGAAGAGGATATATAAAAAAACCTCCCTGTGGACAATATGCCCGCCATTAGCACAGGGAATCACTTGTGCGCCTAATCTAACACTTCCCTAAGCAATTAACAAGATTTACATACCGACTGGAGGTTTGAACCACGGCCTGGGGGAATAGCGCGGCCGAATGGCGCCGCAGAAAGCGCTGTTGGACGCGCTGGTACACCGCGCTGCAGAACGCACGGGAGCACTGTCACGGGGCGCGACAGGGTGCACGTCGAACCGGAGTGACGTCGTCCAGCTTCCACTGAAATTCACCATTTTCATAATTCACAAACATTACGGCCACTGATTTCTCGGCCCACGCCTATTCGCGGATACCAACTCAGCAGTTCAATCGAACGAGGGCACGTGGACGCTTCCGGGGTTGATTGCTGAAGGCGCTTCGGGCTGACGGTCGAAGTCTGCAACGACACACCGCATGGTAACACGACTATACCAAGAAGACGACGCACTAACCGCTTGGGAATTGTGCTCACCGGGTGCCTGGAATCACAGTCTTCGACGTGTCCTGCCGACGCTCGGCGAGTCTGGTGTCTTGTCCTACTAGGGGCTCCCACCGAAGGAAAAAGGCCGCCCCGAGCGCGCGGACCCGTTTTGTCATTGCCACCAATCCCCACTCCAAAATGTATATGGAATCTTCCAGAACATTAAAGATACCTCCTTTTAACAATAACAAATTATTTTTCGTTCGTGCGGAATTTCAATAAAAACTTTTGTACGCTTCCGCCATCGACAATACGTGAGAGTCTAGAGTCGACGACAACGTCTTTTCGTAAAATTGTTGGCAACCACCTTCAACACATCACATATTACTCAAACTAATAGAAGCGATTATCTCAACTTGAATTCGGAAGACGAATCACGCACTCCATTCACGAATGGAATTCTCCAGGCTCCTTGCCTTCCATCACAAAACATGGCAGCCAATAAACACGATAAAAAAAATCAAAACTACTTTAAAATTAAGATTAGAACAATTGTACAAGATTATTCCATTCGTAAACGAAAATCTCCCAAATGGTTTTCCTTCAAGAGAAAATCCAACTCGCGCGGCAATTCCTCTCAGCAACTCCAATATCCCATAAAAAAAATGATTTTCCAGGCTTCCAGGGTCCGCAATCCTGCAAAAGCAAAAATTAGATCAGCTCTTGGTAACAGCAGAGACTATCAAACGAAACGTCAACATCTCTCTTCGTAAACAACAAATGTTTTCACATTCCAAAACAATGTAAGATGTGTTTAAGCCCGAAATAAGTGCCACAATTAAAAAATTACGCGTTACAATTTACAAACAGCATAGTGTCAAAATTTGTGTAAATATTGTACTTTTGATGGCAGTTGTTTATAGTTTGGGATGTCACCAATGCAAAACTGATAAAAAGATATTAATTAAAGTAAGGGCTGATTATTTAAAAAAAAAAATGTTCAGGAATTAGGCGATTTTTAAAAAAATACTTAAATTTTAAATGTCTTTAAAATGCTTTTGGACATATTATATGGTTATAGGCATTATATGGTTACATCGATTGCATTTGCCCTCTTCTATATGCCTTTCAAAGGAATACATCTAATTAGCAATCATCCTGTATAAATGTAAACGCAATCGAAGTAAACAAATGTATTTTTGCATGTACTAAGTGTGTGTCCTATACACTGGATTATACCATCAAATTGTTACCACATTTAATGCAAATAAATTATATTATATTCTTTTCAATAAATTACTCGTACCATAAAAACTTGCCAAATAGCAAATTTAAGAAAGAGCTACATAAATGTAATATTTTTAAAAATGTAAAAATTAGGCTGGCGAGGTGTCCCTATGCTGGCGAGGTGTCCCTAGGCTGGCGAGGTGTCCCTATGCTGGCGAGATGTCTTTATGCTGGCGAGGTGTCTTTATGCTGGCGAGGTGTCTTTATGCTGGCGAGGTGTCCCTATGCTGGCGAGGTGTCCCTATGCTGGCGAGGTGTCCCTATCCTAGAGATGAATTTTTTAATTTAAAAAAATAAATAAAATATAATGTTCTGGCAGGTTGGCCGAAACAACTATTGAAAATAACAATGAGTTACATAAATGGTTAAATGATCGGTGTTTTTATACTGTCCAGGACATTTGGCACATCGCCTGTAATAATTGTACAATACTGTAATAATATAAATTAATTAATTATAATGACACTAAAGACAATTTGTCAGTCAGCATTACTGATATGCAATTGACTCAATGTGTGAAACGTTCATATACTGCTATGTATGTCTATATCACAATTAATGCAATAAATAAATTTATTCATTCATACAAAAAATAGCGTCGGGCACAACACAGAACCTTGCGAGACGCCAGCTCGATCGAATGCCTTCGCCATATCCAAACTAGTAGTCCATGCCTCACATTGATTCTCCACGGCCAAAGCCCAGCGATGTGTAAGATACACTAGAAGACCACCGAAATGATAAAAGCCGTATTGATGGTCGCGATCAAGTCGTGCTCTTCCAGGTATTTCAGGAGCCGGTTGTTGATCACGCGCTTGTTTAAAAGTATTTTATGGACAACCGTGTCAAAAGCCGAGCTTAAATCCAGAAAAAGTCCCGCAACTCTTTTTTTTTTCTATTAATTTTATTAGTGCGTCATCTAATAATGTACCAATTGCATCAGATATTCCAATGTCCTTTTGATATCCATATTGTCTGTCATTAACCACTGTATTTGAAGTTAAATGCTTTAGTAACCGTTTTTTAATTAGTTTTTCTTGAATCTTAGACAACTGTATTGTCTGTAGCAATAATACTGGTTTGTAATTTTAGGATCCTGTTTAGAGTCCTTTTTGTGAACGGGTATAACACAGCCTATTGTCAATTGCTCAGGGAATCAACATTCTATCTGACAATTGTTAAACAAATGTGCAAGAGCATAACCAAAGATTTGTTAGTCTTCATAGCTTTTACGAGAGTAGTGATTTCATTTGGAGTGAATATTTCCCAGCTCATATTACTTTCTATCCTAATTATGTTTTTATAAAAAAATTCAATGCTTTTTGTAGATTACCGGATGTCGCAAATTTATCAGAGAATATATTCACTATCTTTTCTTATGATATTTAAGAATAGTATTGTCACAGTTAGTTTTATCAATATCGTTAACAAATCGTTTTATACTGGTGGAAACTTTTATACCTCAAGTTATCGTTCGCCATTTAAAAAAGTTTTCTTTTACTTAATCTTTTTAAAACAATGTTTAAGTGTGTCGTTAAATTTATTTATACAATATATGAAGTATCAGAACTTGGTTTATTTTTAGCAGTAAAACTTCTCATATGTTTTTCTCACAAAAGAATTCACTTTCCCAGACGATCCGTTTTTTTTCTAATATCAGATCACAGAATATTCCAGCATGCCCATTTGCTAACTTATTATGATCCACATCAGAATTCAAGATATTATCGTCCTTTAGAGCCGTCAATATATTATCTAAACAGGAGTGCGAGTTATTTCGTCGGTAGGTATCCTCGAGTGTTAGGTATCTAAAGCCATAACAATTCAAAAGACTTATAAATTCCCTACTATATTTACTGTCCTCTAGAAAACTTTTATGGAACGCCTCAGAGCGAGTTAACGCCGCATACGTCATGTTTTTTCGTGCGTGCAGCCGGCTCCATCGAATTATAAGACGTTGTCACGTCAAAAATCGCACTTTTTTTGGTCACACCATACACCTCATTACAGGAAGTGTCGGCGACAGTAGTGTAATATAATTTCATTAGTATGTGATACAACGGACGAAGTAATTCATTGTGTGCAGATGGCGCTCCAATATAAATCCAAATACAAGATGAAGATAGGAAGATCGCCCTTACACCAGACGGAGATAACATTCTGGAGATACCAATAACACGCACAGCTGTAGAGGAGGCGACGAGTAGAAACATTGAACGTCGCTTATTGCAGAGCACTGCAACAGGACAAAAGAGACAAGTTTCGACAAACTCGTCTACTAGAACAAGTGTTGTGAACAAACAGACAGGAACACACAGCCGAAAGAAACTTTTTGAATGTGAGATATGTAAAGTTAGATTTAGTCGAAAAAGTGGTTTAAACGATCACTTAAGAATACACATTGACGAGAGACCTTATAAATGTGAAATATGTAAAGTTACATTTAGACTGAAGGGTATTTTGAATAAACACTTAAGAATTCACACTGGTGAGAGACCTTATGAATGTGAAATATGCAATGTTACATTTAGACTGAAGAGTCAATTGAAGACACATTTAAATATTCACACTCAAGAGAGAAACCATATCAATGTGAGATATGTAAAGTTAAATTTAATTACCAGGGTAATTTTTAAGTTTTTTCGCGGGTAGGCGTTAAATTGACAAAGACGTGTTTCATATTAGTTTAATTTAAATTATTATTTTAAAATAGTATATACAAAGAATACAATATATGAAGTGTATATAATTTGAGTTACCCACCAGTGAAGCATTTTCCATAACACCTTTCACTTCTACACTACACTAATAGTGCCAGAAACACACATATTGTGATAAACTTGTTGAGATGGAACTGCAAAAGGCTATCGAGGACATCAGTGAGCAGCTCAATAAGCGGATGGCCCAATTTGATACAGAACTAGCATCACTCCGTGAAAAACCAAGCACTCCTTATACTGTGGATTCCCTCGGAGCAGACTTCAATTCCTTTAGATCCGATTCAATAGCTATCCTTAACAATCTGCAGTCCCTTGTTTCTATATTAGTACGGGATATGGATCGACTGGAAATGCGTAGTCGCAGGAAGATATTGCTTCTCCATGGTGTGCCTGAGCAAAAAGGAGAAAATGTCATCGAGGCTGCTATCTCTGTATTCGCAGGATGTTTAGAAGAGTCTCCTGTGTGTCCTGAGAGTATAAGCAGGTGTCACCGGATGGGACAGGTGGATAGTGAGAAACCACGTCCACTCCTTGTTAAGTTTTGCAATGTGGCCGACAGAGACAGAGTATGGTTTGCCAAAAAATCATTGAAGAGTAGCGGCCGGACTCTGTCGGAATTTCTGACACCATCACGGCACAGATTATTTATGGCAGCACGTACAAAGCTTGGCGTGTCAAGATGTTGGACCCGGGATGGTAACATATTCTGCATAGCTGAGGACGGAAAAAAACGTCGCATCACTTCCTCCGCTGAGCTGGATGATATTATAGGCTCCAATACTGCAAGTAAGTCGAATGCAGACTCAGTAAAAACACAGGCGGAGGCAGTGCCACAAACTTCGAGTCAACTAACTGCACCAACAACGCGCAGGCGAGCGGGTCCGGCCACTAAGAAATAAGTAATTGTTGCTTCTTTATATGGTGATCATCCCATTATCATATTTTTAATTAACATTTTTAGCGTAGATATATTCCTTGATTTCATTTAGACTGCACACTATTCTGTTTCTTGTTTTTGTACTTTGCACGGTTCAAATGCAGGTATTATGTAAATTTCCATGTTCGACTCATTCAATCGTGTTCTAATAATATTGGCTGTTCGATCATTCAATTCTCTTTGGAATCAACAATTAATTTATATTTTATTACACGTAAATTTCAGGTCACAACAAATAATATGTCAAAATTCAACAGGTTGAAAAAATACAGACAAAACAAAATATGTCAGTCATTATTGTCCCTATGTCAATGTCATTGCTTCTTCTTTATTTTGGCTGGCAATCATTAATTTTTAATATTTTTCTATATTTAAATAAATATATATATATATATATATATATATATATATATATATATATATATATATATTTATTGTTTTATTTTGTATTGTATTTACTTTTTATATTTTAAATTATATATAGTTATTTATATATCATGTCTGATATTGAAGATGATACTGAATGCTACATGTCTTTAAATTCTACTGTAAATTCTACAAGTGATGATAGTTTCCACAGTCTCAATTACACATCTCTCACGCAGTCTCTGGATACCACATTTGCTGATGTGCCTAAAAATTTCAATGCAGTGCATATTAATGCACAAAGCATCCCTGCGCATTATTCGGATATGCTGCTAACTTTCGGTAACAATAAAAATATACACGCTATCCTAGTATCCGAGTCCTTTCTACATCCCTCATTACCATCGACCTCTTACTCCCTCCCAGGCTTTCAACTTATCCGGAACGACAGAACTACTTCCGCCCACGGTGGAGTGGCCATCTACTTGCGTAGCCATATCCCATTCACTATTGTTAGCAAATCGCCACAGCCTCCTCCACCAAACACAGCCGAACATCTCTTTTTAGAAATTAGCCTAAATAGTATTAATGTTCTTCTTGGTGTTTATTATAGCCCTAATTCATCCATCAACTATTTTTCTTCTTTCGAATCTCTTCTGGAGGACCTAAGTTCTGCTTATAATCACACAATTATCATGGGTGATTTTAACACATGTCTTTTAAAAAAGGATTTTCGGGCTCACCGTCTTCAATCGTTAGTAAATTCCATTAATATAAACATTTTACCTCTGAATGCTACGCATTATTTTCCCAACTGTACACCCTCACTTCTTGACCTGGTAATGGTTACTTCCGCAGACCATGTTACAAAGCATGGTCAATTTAGTGCCGATGCTTTTTCCTACCACGACTTAGTTTACCTCTCCTACAAAATCCGTCCCCCAAAACCCAAACCCAAAATTCTCATGCTACGCAATTTTAGTGGCATGGATCTAAATCAGTTACGAAACGATGCGAAGCAGATTGACTGGACGGTCATTGATAATGCTGTTACAATCGATGACAAAGTTGAATTATTCAACACATTTCTCACACAGCTTTATGACGTGCATGCGCCCATTCGCCCGATCAAAGTTAAGCATCTTCCGGCTCCCTGGTTGACGGAAGATATAAGAAAACTTCGTGAAAAGAAGAACCGAGCAAAAGCCCGACACAAAGCGGATCCATCAAATACAACCAAGCGAGACAAGTATCAAAGAATTAGAAATCTCTGCAACAAGGTGTGTAGAGACGCACAGCGACGCCATATCCATCAATCTATTGAAAATAAGGACCAAGCAAACGTTTGGAAATTTCTAAAAACCATGGGAGTGGGAAAGTCTCGAAATACTCTTTGTTCTAATCTTGACCTGGAACAAATAAATAAACATTTTTCCTCATGCTCTTCAATTGACAAAAAAGTCAAAACAGATACATTACATCAACTCTCTTTGTTATCCCCTCCCGACCCCAACCCTTTTGTTTTTGAACCATTCACGGATTGTGGTGTTAAGAGAAGCATACTGTCCATTACATCTAATGCGGTTGGAGGTGACTGCATTAGCCGTAATATGATCATTCCTTTGATTGATATCCTGGTCCCTATCCTGACAAAAATCCTTAATTTCTCTATTTCCACTGGATCCTTTCCCAAATGCTGGAAAGAAGCTCATGTTATCCCGATGCCCAAAAAACCTTGCCCTTCATCCGTCAGTGACTACCGTCCTATCTCTATACTCCCTTTTCTATCCAAAGTGTTAGAGCGGTTAGTCCACTGGCAAGTAAGTTCCTTTCTTGCTACTAACAATCTCCATAACCCTTTCCAGTCTGGTTTCCGTCCTGGTCATAGTACGGCTACTGCATTGGTCAAGATATCCGATGATATTAGGTATGGCATGGATAATCAGCAGCTCACAGTTTTGACGCTACTCGATTTTAGCAACGCCTTTAATAGTGTTGATTTTGATATCTTGTTGGGAGTCCTGTCTTCTCTTAACATATCTCCAGCAGTGTCTGGTTGGTTTCATAATTACCTGTACGGGCGCCGGCAACGTGTCAAAGTTGATCAATCACACTCTGCCTGGTGTGATACAACCGCTGGCGTGCCGCAGGGTGGCGTGCTATCTCCTTTGTTATTTGCTATTTTCATCAGTTCAGTTACT
The DNA here is from genome assembly GCA_937001555.2 of Hypsopygia costalis. Taxonomy (NCBI): domain Eukaryota; kingdom Metazoa; phylum Arthropoda; class Insecta; order Lepidoptera; family Pyralidae; genus Hypsopygia; species Hypsopygia costalis. Next base: position 12,234,816 of record OW443355.2, read on the forward strand.
CATAATCTTTCCTCGTCCTACCACCTTTATGCAGATGATCTACAAATATATTCACAGGCATCACCTGATAACATTATACAAGCCATTAATCGAACCAATTCTGATTTAGATTTGATATCCTCATGGTGTAGGCGCTTTGGTCTGAAAATAAATCCTGTTAAATCTCAAACAATTGTCATAGGTAGCCCAGCATTTATTTCAAGAATTGACGTCACTCAAATCCCGCCGGTTGTATTTGATGGTATCTGTATTCCTTTCAGTGGAACGGTCCGGAACCTTGGAGTAGTTTTTGATTCTACACTATCGTGGAGACCTCAAGTAGCCGAGGTAAGCAGGAAGATGTTTGCCGCATCTGCATCACTTAGACGTCTTAGGAACTTTCTACCTACTGCCACTAAAATTGTTTTAGCACAATCCATCCTCTTTCCAATCCTTGATTATGCAGATATTGCTTATCCTGATCTGAATGTCGACTTATTAAACAAGCTAGAGCGACTCCAAAATCTCAGTATTAGATTTATCTTTGGTTTGCGTAAGTACGATCACATAACCAGTTATCGCGATCAGCTCAAATGGCTTTCCATACGCCAGCGCAGGGATATGCACATTCTTTCTTTCCTGTATACTGTACTCTTTGCTCGCACTTCACCAACTTATCTCAAAGATTGCTTCAAGTTCTCTTCTTCTGTCCATGGTCTTTCGCTTCGTTCATGTGAAAACTTTACTCTTTACGTTCCGCCTCATTCTTCAAACTTTTTCAACCAATCTTTCACTGTCCAGGCTATCAGACTTTGGAATTCTTTACCCGTCGCTATCAGAACTGCTAAATCTATAGACATTTTTAAGAGACAAGTAAAAAATCATTTTCTTGGTCTTTGATTTCTTATTTATCGTAGCGCAGACATGAAATTATATTAAATATGTGTATTATGTATGTATGTATATGTGTGTATATGTGTATGTGTGTGTATGTATATGTATATATATGTGTAAGTATGTGTATATGTATGTATATATCATATTATATGTATGTTATGTGTGTATTAGTAAATACCATAATATCATGTTTAGTAGTTATTGTATAATTTGTATTTTAATCTTTCCGTCTTGCGAACCTTACCTACTTCATTTTAATGTATTCGTTACCTTAAGGTTGCCTTGAAAAGATTGCTTTTAGCAATAAGGCCGCCTTGTTGCACATACATACCTACTCTATAAGTGAATATTTTCTGTATGCTGACTGAATTGTTTCTGTAGTTTGTATAGTGTAAATAAAGTATATTCTATCTATCTATCTATTTAAAGAAACACTTAAGAATTCAAACTGGTGAGAGACTATATGAATGATATATATGTAAAGTTAAATTTAATTACAAAGGTAATTTAAAGGATCACTTAAGAATTCACACTGGCGGGAGACCTTATGAATGTGAAATATGTAAAGTTAGAATTAGACTAGAGGGTAATTTAAAGAAGCACTTAAGAATTCATACTGGTGAAAAAGCTAACGAATGTGAGATATGTAAATTTAAATTTAGTCAAAAGAGTGGTTTAAAGAGTCACTTAAGAATTCACACTGGTGAGAGACCTTATGAATGTGAAATATGTAAAGTAGATTTAGTGAAAAGGGTAATTTAAATAAACATTTAAGAATTCACTCTGGTGAGATACCTTATGGATGTGAAATATGTAAAGATAGATTTAGACTGAAGAGTCAGTTAAAGGGACATTTAAATATTCACACTGGGGAGAGACCTTATGGATGTAAAATATGTAAAGATAGATTTAGACTGAAGAGTCAGTTAAAGGGACATTTGAATATTCACACTGGTGAGAGACCTTATGGATGTAAAATATGTAAAGATAGATTTAGACTGAAGAGTCAGTTAAAGGGACATTTGAATATTCACACTGGTGAGAGACCTTATGGATGTAAAATATGTAAAGATAGATTTAGACTGAAGAGTCAGTTAAAGGGACATTTGAATATTCACACTGGGGAGAGACCTTATGGATGTAAAATATGTAAAGATAGATTTAGACTGAAGAGTCAGTTAAAGGGACATTTGAATATTCACACTGGTGAGAGACCTTATGGATGTAAAATATGTAAAGATAGATTTAGACTGAAGAGTCAGTTAAAGGGACATTTGAATATTCACACTGGTGAGAGACCTTATGGATGTAAAATATGTAAAGATAGATTTAGACTGAAGAGTCAGTTAAAGGGACATTTGAATATTCACACTGGTGAGAGACCTTATGGATGTAAAATATGTAAAGATAGATTTAGACTGAAGAGTCAGTTAAAGGGACATTTGAATATTCACACTGGGGAGAGACCTTATGGATGTAAAATATGTAAAGATAGATTTAAGTACAAGGCTAATTTCAAGGGTGACCCTAATACTGGTGAGAGACCTTATGAATGTGAAATATATACAGTTACATTTAAACTGAAGTGTAATTTAAGCCAACACTTCAGAATTCATACTGGTGTGAGATATGTAAAGTTAGATTTAATTACAAGGTAATAAGATGAGTTAGACATAATTTATATTACATAAATAAACACTTAAGACTCTTCAGTCTAAATGTATCTTTACATATTTCGCATTCATATAGTTTCTCACCACTGAGAAACCATATGAATGCGAAATATGTAAAGATACATTTAGTCTGAAGAGTTGTTTGAAAAGGCATAAATATTCATACTGGCTAGAAATCTAATGATTGTATGATATGTAAAGTTAGAGTTAATTAGAAGTGTAATTGGAACAAACACTTAAGAATTCATACTGGTGATAAGACATTAGCGCGGCCCGTGTCATAATAATCCCCGGTGCCGTTCTCGGTATACCGATGTTATGACGATGTACCGAACCAATTCATTAGACGATATCCGGATTGCATACTTAGAAAATCACCGGCCGATTAGAGTACTCTAATTTGACCGACGGGGATGTGGTAGCGGCGTCCCCATCGTTCAAATTCGACAATCAAGGTTTCGTAATAACACAGTGTTATGATCTGTAAATTTATTGATGTGTTATATAAAATAAATAAAAATCTTGAATGCTGACACGCACATGTTTTAATTCCAAGGCCTTCTCGGTTCAAGCTGGCCAACTTTGAAATGCTCTGCCATTAAACCCTCCGTAGTGTACAAACTTTGTCCACATATAAAAGCAAAATTTCTTCCTCTTAATTCTGTTTAATTTATTTCTAGATTTTCTTTATTCACTCCAAGTTTGTCGCCTAACCATTTATTGTAATGTCTTGGGGTGTAAGTGGTTCATCAACATATTTGAACCAAAGCCAACTTTACCTGCACGTGGTGCCCCCTGCTGACTGACAAACGAAGCTTTGGCGAAAAGAGAGGTAGGGAGCGTAAGTAAGCTACCCGACTGGGGAATGTACCACCACCTCACAGAATACCGCAGCCAAATAACAATTTTCTTGAAGGTTGTTGTGTTCCTGCGAGTGATTGAGGTCACCACAAAGGAAATGTGTTATATATTCAACGTATAAAACTAACTACGCAAAACCTGAAAATAGTTTGAAGGAATTATGAGTAGAAATGAATCCGTCACTTTAACACAGTGACTTACTTTATTACGAAGCTTGATATATTTTTATGTACATTCATGATATTACAGTGCATAGTTAACCTCGTCCATTTTTTCTCCGGGTCAGTAGTATCAAAGTCAAAATTCTTTATTCTGTGGGCCCTCGCGGGCACTTAGACACGTCTTTTACAATTAGGTATATTTTTTTATCTACCAGCATTTCGGAATGACCATTGACGAGAAGAAATGCCGAAAGAAATTCTGTCAATATAGGTATATCATCGACTAATGCCATAGATGGTGCATGTGATTGATACAAATTTGTATTCTTATTGATATTTTGTTTAGTTACATCACACACAATCACCTTAGAATGGTCGCAGAATACGCCGATCGCATCCCGACGTTCCTTCCATACATCGAAAATATGTTTAATAAGCTACTCCTGCGTCAGTAGTGGACATTCCGGCGGTGAACTCGTATGAACTTAATATTCGTCACGTGTACCTTAAACAGTTCAGTTTAGTTCAGTTCATTTATTCATATCAATAATTACATTGTGTTGAATTCCATAGTATACAATGAAATAATCATACAATAATAAATAAGTCCGCAGGGCAGCTTGTGTGGCGAGCTGTTGTGTGAGTAGCGACACCACGGACCCGAGTCTCCAGAGAGTCGGTCAGGGCCTTCGTCTCCGACGTGTCTTCATCGGTCGGAGTGTAAACACAAGAAGGCCCGCAGGACTCTCAGCTCTGGCTTGCCTTCATTGGCCGTCCAGAGAGGAGCCGCTAGAGCTATATGCTCCAGGGGTGGAAGTGTTAAAGGGCATCACGCCGCGAGTAACTTCGGAGAAAGCGCAGCACACCTCTCGACATCCCTGAGTCACTCACACCGGTGTTGCCCCTGGCCGATTTCCTGGCATTTCGGGGGCCCATCTAGTGAGTGGCAAGCCACCGCCTGCCGCAAATAACTAGCAATAAAAGCAGTTATGGCAGGCGTCCGTCCCTCTTCTGTAATAGCCCGGTATTAAGTTCACCCAAATCTCATCTCCATAGACCATTTATTTTCCATCACACTTCGCAATAGTCTCAACACCTGCCGAGACCTCCTTATGGGTATGTCGTTCCATTGACATATCCTGGAGCGGGTCACGGCGGGCGTACAACATTACATCAAACTTCTCAAACACTTCTACGCGTTGGATCCATATCCCCGCGCATGCCTATCAAATGACCGGGCTTGACCCGTGATTAAAAAGAGATACAAATAATAAAGAATAATAATTATAAACTTCGTCAATTGCACTCGTACTATCCGCAAAGACAATCACGCTAACATCATCAATTGCATTGTGTTTATGTGATCAACAAAGTCATTAATAAAAAGTATAAACAGTATAGGTCCCAGTATGGACCCCTGCGGTACACCTCTTTCGATGTTTGTCAAGTTTGAAGTAAGTGTTTTCAGTAGTATCGTCTTATGTTTTTTATTTCGGTATATTGTTTTCTGTTCCCTATGTATGACTTGAACAGTTCTAGTGTTTGTCCTCTTACACCCTAGTAATCAAGCTTGCTTAAAAGTAATTTATGGTGAACCGTGTCAAAAGCCGAGCTTAAATCTAGAAAAAGTCCCTGCAAGTTTTCTTTTAATTTTATTAGTGCGTTTGCTTGGGGAACAAACATTATATCTGACAATTGTTAAAAGGTTCTGCTAACACATGTATATTTTATTTAATGATAGTTTCTTCTGAAAATTTCTTAGTCTTAATGGCTTTTACGAGATTTGTGACTTCATTTCTAGTGACCACTTCCCAGCTCATATCACTTTCTATCCTAATTAAATGATGCTCCAATAACATTTCCATATTATTAAGAACATTTTGAATGTCAGGATTACAATAACAGCTTAATACCCACAGATTTGTCGCAAGATCCTTTATACCACAAACTTCAAATATATACCTGTAACTAACATTACTAAAATGTGAACACTCATTAATTTTATTCCATTATTTACATTTGCATCATTTTATTAAATGGTATATTACAGACGGTTTAGAACATATAAGCCTAAGAAGAGACTTTGCGTCTCTTTGTGTGCATTATACTTGACTGTGTGTACAATAGGGCGTGTCCAAAAGGGTTGATGCCTACGGTCTGCTTTAATAGTCGCACCGCTCGCCATCGACAGGGAACTCATGTGCGCACTGAGTGCTTACGTACTCTGTGGCTCCAAAAAGGTTTCCTGCCTTAGTTTTCCCAAGAGACTACAGCATGGGGTTCTTTAAAAAGGGCGTAAAGAGGAGTATACAGATAGACTGCTGTAACTGATTTCCATCAGGGAGACCGCATGCTTTGATGCCACCTTAGTTGTATAAAAAAATCGCACTTTTTTTGGTCACACCATACACCTCATTACACGAGGTTTAGGCGACAGTAGTGTAATATAATTCCATCAGTATGTGATACAACGGACGATGTAATTTATTGTGTGCAGATGCCGCGCCGGCTGAGAAATGTAAGGAAACACGCGCGGATAAGATACAAGATGGAATCGCCCTGACACCAGACGGAAATAATATTCTGGAGATACCAATAACACGCACAGCTGTAGAAGAAACGACGAGTAACAACATTGGCCATTGGTTATTGCAGAGCACTGAAACAGAAAAAAAGAGACAAGTTTCGACAAACTCGTCAATTAGAACAGGTGTTGTGAACAAACAAACAGGAACACACATCGGAAAGAAACTTTTCGAATGTGAAACATGTAAAGTTAGATTTAGTAAAAAAAGTGGTATAACGATCACTTAAGAATACACACTGGTGAGAGACCATATGAATGTGAAATATGTAAAGTTACATTTACACAGAAGGGTCATTTAAACAAACATTTAAGAATTCATACTGGTGAGAGACCATATGAATGTGATATATGTAAAGTTACATTTAAACTGAAGTGTCATTTAAACCAACACTTAAGAATTCATACTGGTGAGAGACCTTATGAATGTGAGATATGTAAAGTTAGATTTAACGTGAAGGGTACTTTAAACCAACACTTAAGAGTTCATACTGGTGAGAAACCGTATGAATGTGAAATATGTAAAGTTACATTTAAAGTGAAGAGTAATTTAAACCGACACTTAAGACTTCATACTGGTGAGAGACCATTTGAATGTGAGATATGTAAAGTTAGATTTAATTACAAGGGTGATTTAAATAAACACATAAGAGTTCACGATGGTGAGTGGCCATATAAATGTGAAATATGTAAAGTTAGATTTAAATGGAAGAGGTTTTTAAACCGACATATAAGAATTCATACTGGCGAGAAACTATGGATGTGTCTATGACACATCCATAGTTTCTCGCTTTATCATTTTTAGGGTTCCGTACCCAAATGGTAAAAAGGAACCCTATTACCAAGGCTCGGCTGTCAGTCCGTCCGTCCATCCGTCACCAGGCTGTATCTCATGAACCGTGATAGTTAGATAGTTGAAATTTTCACAGATGATGTATTTCTGTTGCCGCTATAACAACAAATACTAAAAAACAGAATAAAATAAATATTTAAGGGGGCTCCCATACAACAAACGTGATTTTTTAGCTCGTTTTAGCTCGCAATTGACAACGGTAATAGGTAGACGCTTAAAATGCTCACATAATATGTAGTTATATATTCACTTTAAAAATAAATAATTAAATAAAAATAAAACAAATATTTAAGGGGGGCTCCCATACAACAAACGTGATTTTTTTTGCCGTTTTTATAGATAATGGTACGGAACCAGCGCGGCCTGTGTCATAATTGTCCCCGGTGCTGTCGTCGGTATAGCAATGAATGCTGTCAATAGATAACATTTCATTAATATGCAAAAAACAGCGTCAGGGACAATACAAGCCTTGCGGGTAGCGTGCGTTGCGGGCAGTATTAATGTCCATGCTATCGCAGCAACTGCCATCCACAGCGGCTCTAATGCTTCTGCAGGACAAGAAGCTAGCGAGCCATTCGTATGAACCGTCAGGTAGTCCGCATGCAGGCAACGTCGAAAGAAGACTACGGTTACAGACCCGATCGAACGCCTTCGCCATATCCAAACTAGTAGCCAATCCCTCGCGCGGTGTTTTTATGTAAAAAATAAAGATACTACTGTTGTTGTTTTCATTAAAGTGATATAGCTCAATTTTATAATTACAACATTGTAATAATTGGTCAAGCAAGCAGAAACGCTAAACAATTTTAAACGCCTTGTTTTTTTTGTTTTGCTTTGAACAAAAAAGCTATTATATTTCGAACTGAACTTTTTCTTCTACTTCTTTCAGATGACATGTTCAACATCATTTTGTATCAGTGTGTAGTGTGTACCGTATCATGTGTACTTATATATGTTAAGTTACTGTTATGTTTTAATGCGTCACCTACCTTATTCTATCAATTATTTTATCCTTTATGGTAAGGTTGCCTGAAAGAAATTGCATTTGCCATAAGGCCGCCTATTGTACTCTCTCATGTGTATTATATCTTTTATGATTGTCATCTCATGGTGCAATAAAGAGTTTATTATTATTGTTATATTATTATTATTCCTATATGCATTTTATTAAGAAATACATCAAAGTAAGAAGCCGGACAGCCGGCGGTTTTCGTCCACTATTCGCCGACTTCGAAAGTGGAAGGGTAGTCTGCTTTACCGACTACTCTGAACATCTCTATTTTTTAGTTTCCATGGAACAAGAAGTTGAATCGATAGGATTTTTTGCATAGTGGTTATTTAGGGGTTCGAGAATGACATACTGTAAAGTAAGTACTGTATGTAAAGAATGCGAGTTTAATGAACATTTTATTAAGATGTTCATTAAACTCGCATTCTTACGTAATCTGAAAAAAAAAGTCAACGAAACAGTTAAAACAGTTATATATATCAAATTTGTTGTGATTTTACGTTTAAATAATGTTATAATAACGTTTAAACTTTCGCGTTACATGATTTATGAAATACTAGCGACCCGCCCCGGCTTCGCACGGGTGCAATGCTGATACTAAATGTCCTACAGAAGGTCTTTGCGCTTTGTCCTATCCAGTCCTTCCCCAGTTATAAGCACACGCCGCCGGCTCCGCGGCCGGTACCGCCACAGCCGTTATGTCCCTGCATTTTAAATGTGTAATATCTTCTAAACTATTCATTTAAATTACATGCTGTGAAGGGCCATATTGATCTATATTAAATGCGCAATGTATTTAAGGTACTTAATTGGATAAGGATTAATTCTGTATTGCTTAAAATCGCTTCGTAAATAAGGCATTATTTCTTGTAAAAAGCAAAGGATAAAATAACGGTTATTGTGTGTTACCACTAAGAGATAGACATATACCATCGCGAACTTTTTTGTAGACCATTTTAAGGTGAACAATACTGTACTACATTATTTTGATCTATCTCGTTGGGTTCAGCCAGCGTTTGCAATGAAAGAGCAAAAAAATGTGTTTATTTACGACATCACATTAGAAACCTCTAAATTATCAGTGTTTTTCTACTATGTTATGCATATATTATACATATAAACTTTCCAGTTGAATCACTCTATCTATTAAAAAAAACCGCATCATAATCCGTTGCGTAGTTTCAAAGATTTAAGCATACATGGGGACATAGGGACAGAGAAAGCGACTTTGTTTTATACTATGTAGTGATAAGAACTGGAATTAACGCGATCATGCATAAGGGTATTTACATACCTTTACTATTGCCTGACGTTTCGACCAGGTTGCACCGGCCGTGGTCAGCCTGCCCACGGCCGGATAATAAAGGTATGTAAATACCCTTAAGCATGATCGCGTTAATTCCAGTTCTTATATTTCTTAAATAATGTTATCAAAATTCACTTCGTTTCGTTTGTTGTCATCTTTTGGTTTGTCAACGCTTAATTGAGGAGATTCGAGGCTCACTACACACAATATCGAATGAGCCTTGCAGCTCTGTCCTGCGGTGGCTGTCAGTTTCTACTGTCTATGTAGTGTGATGGCTTATAAGTCTGGAAATCCTGCAATTTACAATTAATGACATACATACAATAGAATCATTGTGGAACATCTCGGATTAACACAGTGTTATGATCTGTAAATTTATTAATATGTTATTCAAAATAAATATCTAGAATGCTGACACGCACATGTTTTAATTCCAAGGCCTTCTCGGTTCAAGCTGTCCAACTTTGAAATGCTCTGCCATTAAACCCTCCGTAGTGCACAAACGTTGTCCTCCATTAATAATCATGTAAATCTTCTTGTTTATATTTATTCTTGTTGTATTTTCTGTTTAATTTATTTCCAGATTTTCTTTATTCACTTCTAGTTTGTCGCCTAACCTCTAATTACTATGTATGTGTTATATATTCAACGTATAAATCTAACTACGCAAAACGTGAAAATAGTTCGATGGAATTATCAGTAGATTTGAATCCATCTTTTTGAGTAGGTTTAGGTTATTTTGAATCATATTTATTTATTGTATTTATAACCTACGCCGCACGACCGCACGTGACGTAAACGTTATACGTGTGCTCGAAACGAGCGAGGCGACGGAGAGCGGCGGCGAAGCAGGACAAGGAAACAAGCTCCTCGTCGGTGTCACTCACTATCGTGGCCCGACCGGCGAGCCCTCGCGTCGCGTGGACCGTTCGTTTTGTAATTAGTCGTCGTTTTTACATTCACGTACAGCGTATTCGATATGGTGTTTTGCCTCCATGATATTATGTGAAATCATGTACCTAGGTTGTGTTCAATAAATTATTTGTTAATGTGCGAACCTGTTGAACGATGCTACCAGAGTGCCCTGCAATTTCCCCAAAACTTCAGCCACAAGTACCGATCGGACATTGTGGTGCTTTCCGAAATTTACGTTGATTATTTCTGTCACCTCTTATTTCGCCTTTAAACAGATATTAAATAAAATAAAAAAATGGGGTCCTTGCTCACACGTAATGTTATTTGTTACTTACGTTTTTTCAATAAAAGATTTATTTATTTATTATTTATATATTTATTTTCCTTGTCTATCCTATGTTGTGGAGTATCGTTCCATAGGTCTTTCAAAAATATTCCGAGTGTGTGAATACCCTTTTCCGATTCCAGGATTCGTCTGAAATATTGAGGTTGACTTCACTGCGGGTGACGTCACTGATGACAAATTTATTGAGTGCAGCGAGCGGAACGCTTAACGCTTCTCTTACCGAAAAGTCGCGTTTGGAAACGAATACGCTCCAAATAGGGATTGCAATCCGGAAAACCGGATCCGGGAATCCGGCGGATCCGGCATTATTAAACGGTTACCGGATCCGGTACTAATATACCGGATCCGTACTACGGATCCGGTGCTAGCAATTTTTGACAAAATAATAGATCTCTGCATGAGGAGGTACTTTAAATGCATTGCGCGTGGTGTCACAATTAACACTATTTATTTTCTACGATCCTTTTTCAAAATAAAAATGATTTTCGTATAATAAACCTATAATGAATATTAAGACAAGTATTACTTAAAATTCTACTTAAAATAATTATTTATCGTAAGCTGATTAAACTAAAGAGTTTTAATTATAAAACAAACTCATTATTGTGATAATTGTGCCATTCTTTCGACAGATTTAAAGTTACTTACTAAAATAATGGATCTATCTGTGAAATTGAAATCTAGATTTTAATTGTTTGCTCGTTGTCTAATCTTACCATTAGATTAGAAATAAAATTGATTTTATATATTTTTTATAAACTACCTATATAAAGTATGTACATGACACTTGATTCACTTACTAACAGTTCATTTTGAATTGAAAAGCGAAAATCATTCCGATTTGATCAATCCGGCCGGATCCGGTCGGATCGATGGGAATCGGGTCGGATCCGGCCGGACTGAAAATGATGCCGGATTGCAATCCCTAGCTCCAAAATCACTGAACCGATTTTGATGAAACTTATCCAAAATAAAAGACCTCGACATGCTTGAGGGTTTTGTAGAAAAAAAAAATGAGATCTATCATGTCCTTGAAGAATATTCATCGAATACATTTTCCACTGAAATCAATGGAAAACATACACTCAGTGAATCTACTCGCTCCAGTGACGTCACGGACGTGCCTTCACGCGTGACGTCACGGACGTGCCTTCACGCGCATAAGCTGTGTCATTTTTTTCGTAATTAAAAATTTGTAGTCTGTTAAAACATAACACTTTAAGTATTATCGTTAAATTAATAGTTAAAACTTGGTCTGTGAGTGTGGTGAGCCTAATATTGTGGTGCCTATTTAGTGGGATATCAGTGAAACAACTACTGGATTGTTACAAATAATTTTAATTGAGGTCACATACATATTTACAATATATTGACATACCTTCCTTTTATGTATAAATAAGTGCCGGTAAATAGCATTACTACATAGATACGAACCCATTCATTCTAACAGTAGCGCCATCTCTCGACATGTCAGGACAACAAAAGAACCCTAAAAATTGTAATGGATGCGGTAAATTTGTGTCTTCAGCATCGGCAGCTAAATGCTCGCGATGCTCGATGTCGCATCATAGGGCATGCGTTAACATTCCTGGCTCTGCCGATATAGTACCTGATTAGCTATGCCCAGCCTGTAAAACGAAAATCCCCAAAGGCGTCCCACCTCGAAATCATGTAACTCCTTATCTAAATAAATATAACATCTTAAAAATGACATCACGCCGCTACCTTCATCTTGCAAGTCTCATGTTTGGTGTGATTAATTACAAGCAACCAGAATACCTTTATGTTAAGTTGGCCTGGATGCAGAATGACAGTGGCTATTCCACTCGTTCCTTATTGACTCGATTATCTGTGCCCTGCCACAGGTCAGCTGCATTTCGTGGAAGTTTTAGATTTGCGGCAACAAAATGCTGGAATATCATTCCTCCGCCAATTCAGACCCTAAAACGAATAAACACATTTAATGCAGCCCTTAAGGCACATTTCACAATAAACATACACAAAAAAAAAAAATAATAATTAATGACAGGTATACATATTTGTTTATTACACTTATTACACTACTATATTATGTTACTCTAGATTATACATCCCGGTGTCCCGTGGGAATTTTCTAAAATCTTTTCTTAGTGCACCCCTGGTATAAGGACCTTATGTGCCAGATTTTGAATCTCTAGACCCAGCAGCTTGGGTTGGGTTGGATATAGTTAACAGTTTGTCAAAGCAATAAAATTCAATATATAGAATAATTTGCTACTTTGTGAGCGAAGTCAGTATCATCTCAATCAAATTAATTTCATGCTATTAATTCTATAAGCTATATAGATGTCTATGTTTTTTACAAGGCTGTAGTGGTTGAGCAATGGAATGATATGGCTACTTATTTTGCAATCGACACCGAAATGTCTTCGTTCTATTTTTTGGAGGTTAGGTACGATTTTTCTGTACTTACCAATTCAATGTAAACGTGGAGACTTCAGAAAAACAAAATAGTAACAGCATGGAGCACTATGCTTGGCGAATCGTTACCGAAAATGCATGCCCGCAGTGTTACAAGGCTCAGCATTTGTGTTTACTAGATTTTAATAAGAACACTATTTCGTTTTGATAAAAAAAGCACAATGTATGATTACTTGTTATTATAAATGTAACAGATGTAGGTTATCATGTTATTTTCGTATAAACTAGACACAAAGTGAGAGAGTTACTTTTTTCACAGAATTAAGTAAAAAATTTTTCTTTCAACGACAGTAACAAAGTACAAATAAGTTTCGCTGAGTGAACGGATGATTGTCATTCATTCTTTACATTAACCAGTCATTCGTATGTTCACTCACATTGTATTTATGATTGAGAAAACTTTTTTGTCATGATTTAGGGCCCTGGATACGGGTTTCTTAGAGCCTGACTATTTTTTATTTACTTTCAATATAGTGTTGTTTCTGACTGTGTGATATCGCTGTGTCGGGTATGCTCTTTGTTCAAATAATTGGAGAATCTCTTGGATCAACCCGATACCAGCGGTATCATAATTGTTCAATATTAGTATTAGATTTTATGTGCCATAATGTTGGCTAAAATAATTTACATTTACTAACACATAAACACCTGTATTGCGTCTGTTTGTTCGTCCGTGGTGTCACGGATTGGTCTCAGCTGAAAATCAGCGCTGGGGTCTAACATAGTCAGTCCACAGCATAATGCTGAGCTGGGTCCAATTTGTGGCATCATGCAGCACTATTGTTTCGTCTTTCTTTATTATCTAACTTACCTGTAAACTATGTATAGTGTTGTGTCATGTTACAATAAATGTTTCTTCTTCTTCTTCTTCTTCTCCACTCAACCTCGACTTCGGCCCCGTGGGCTAGAATCCGGCCTAGTGATAGTGCAGTTTAGGCGACAATCTATCGCAGTTGAATTTAATTACAACACTACATGATACAACGAATGATGTATTCATTGTCTGCAGGTTCTACTGAGAAATGTAAGCAAACGAAGACGCCAGAGGGCAGCACACTGACACTAGGTGGAAAGAACACCCTGAAGAAACCAAGGACTCGTTTGAGAAGAACGTTCGTGTGCGACGATTGTGGCGATGAGTTTGATTGTAAACGTCTCCTGATAGAACACGTGGGACGACACCGCGGCGGCAGCGAGACGAGAGAGGAGAAACTCTTTGAACGTGACATACGTGAAGTTAGGTTACGTCGGAAAAGTAACTTAATTACACACGTGAGAATTCACACCGGCTAGAAACTTTATGAATGCGAGATGTGTCAAGTCAGATTTAGTCGCATGGGTAGTTTAAAGAACCATTTAAGAATTCACACTGTTGAAAAACCTTACGAGTGTGAGATGTGTAAAGATAAACTTATTGAGAAGGGTGCTTTAAAGAGACACTTAAGAATTCACACTGGTGAGAAACCTTATCAATGTGAGATATGTAAAGTCAGGTTTAGTCAGACAAGTAATTTAAATAGACACGTGAAAATTCACACCGGCGAGAAACCTTATGAATGCGAGATGTGTCAAGTATTTAGTGGGAAAAGTGGCCTGAAGAAACACTTAAGAATTCACACTGTTCAAAAACCTTATGAGTGTGAGATATGTAAAAATAAATTCAGTGAAAAGGGTGCTTTAAAGAGACACTTAAGAATTCACACTGATGAGAAACCCTATCAACGTGAGATATGTAAAGTCAGGTTTAGTCAGAAAAGTAACTTAAATAGACACGTGAGAATTCACGCCGGCGAGAAACCTTATGAATGCGAGATGTGTCAAGTTAGATTTAGTGGGAAAAGTGGCCTAAAGAGACACTTGAGAATTCACACTGGTGAAAAACTTTATGAATGTGATATATGTAAAGTAAGATTTAAACGGAAGCGTGGTTTAAGAAGATACTTGATAATTCACAATTAATAAGAAACCTTACGAATATGCGATATGTAAAGATAGATTTACTCGGAAGGATAAATTAAATAACCACTTAACAGTTCTCTCTCATGAGAAAGCGTTGTATTCGTAGTTGTGTTGCTGTTCTGTTTGGTACCACTGCCATTATTTATTGACCTTGTTATTCATACAATAGTGCTCACTTGATATTGTAGTAGTATGTCACCCGCCCGCTGTGTTATCTCTATGTGGGGTCGAGGTTGGAGAAAAACTCGGATTTCACCGTAACTGATTTTATTTTATGAAAATTAGAAAAGAACAAGCAAAAGTAACGTGCCGTGCCGTGCGTCGTCCGTCGTTCGTAGTGGCTATCTTCTTTCTCACTCTCTTGTACATCCCTTCCTGTCACACACCTGCGTTCCGAAACAATCAGACGTTCATACTTCACGTTCAAAAATCTATCCCACACTCGGTCATCCTGCAAAATGTCTGCCCTCAGACATCTCTCTCACATCATCACCTCAATCCATACCTCATGCTTCATACTCATTCGTCAATCACACATGCTCTCATTTCATACATCATCTCGTCACAACACAACATCCATGCAACATCAAATCCATACACTTACATTGATTTGACGACAGCAATCGGGCTATCTTACCAACTAAACAGAAATTACAACTTAAAACTTATGTGTTGATTTATTTAAACATCCTTTTGGAAGCAAAGACACAAATTTATATAATGCGAGCAATTATCATCATTAATAGTCTTATGTTTTTTTTCATAAACCTTAAGTAGGTACTTTAGATGAAGATGGGAATTGTTCACATGTACAAAACACAATAATATAAAATATGACACTCTACATTTTTTTATGCAAGTTATAGGTATCACATCATTTTACATATCTTAAAGCTAAATAAGATAACAATCTTCTGCAAAATATAATTACAATCTTTTACTTACAAGTTACAGTATATTTTCCTACAAGTTACATCTTTGGGTAATGAGATCACCCATGGCGTATCATTATACACAATAAATACTTATATGCATGTCACAGTCAGTCATCCCTTACATACAAATATTACATAAACATACGAGTACATACCTATTACTCCGGCCAACTCTTCATATGATCTGCAGAGGAAGACGTTCTATTAGGCCCTTCAGCTGAAGTGTCTATTTTTTCCACATCGTATCTATCCTTTCTCTTGACTTTAGTAACTCGATAAGGTCCTAAAAATTTTGGCTTTAATTTTAAACCCGGCCCAAATTGAGTACGTTTGATAGCAACAATGTCACCCTCTTGATACTTTCTACTTTCTTTCCTATTTTTATCGTAATTCTGCTTATTTTCCTTCTGAACATCTAGTATTTGTTGTTTTGCTCGTTTCCTTAATTCTTCTCTATCCTGCATATAATTCTCAATGCATTCTTCCTGCAATAATTTGTATATTGCAACATCTTCCTGTCTTTTCATTTTCTTTCCCACTAACAGCTCAAATGGAGTGGTGCTAACGCTTCTCTGAAAAGTGCTGTTCAAAGCCACTTGTACTCTTCCTACATGCCTGTACCATAAATCTGGTTTCTCTATACTCAGCTTTCTCAATACAGATAAAATAGTTCGATGTATTCTCTCCACTTGGCCATTTCCCCTTGGTACTCCTGTTGTAATTGTGATATGTTCTATGCCTTCTGTTTCACAATATTCTCTGAAATCGTTGCTCGTAAAAGCAGTACCGCGATCTGAAATAATCCTCTCTGGATTTCCAAAAATCTGTTGGTGTAACTCCAGTTTATTTAATACCTCTTTTGTGGAAGTAGTCTTAGTAGGGAACAACCATGTAAATTTTGTAAACGCATCAACAACAGTGAGTATGTGATTGTACTGCTTGTGCGTTTCTGTCAAAGGACCCACGTGATCAAGATGCAGTGTATGCAATGGTGTATCTCCTTTCTCGATTGAGTTTAGAAATCCTTCCTGCCTTCCTTCCTTTCTTCTAGCCAATAAGCATGGTATACAGGTTCTTATGTAGTCTTCGACCTTCTTCCCGATGCTCTGGATGTAATAATCCTTACTAATTAACTCTAAAGTCTTTTTTCTTGCAAAGTGCCCATTATCATGTGCTCTTTTTATGATTTCCATTTCCATCTTAGAAGGTATCACCAGTTGTTGTTCTGGACCCTTGTACAATAACTCCTGAACTAAATAATAATCCTTAAAAGATTGGCCTCGCTTCAAGATATCAATGATAGCTTGTAAGCCCTCATCAGTCTCTTGTGCAAGTCGTATATCATCATGTAATCTAGATGTAATCAGTGATACATACGGGTTTCGACTCAATGCATCTGTATGCCTCATACTCGTGCCACTGCGATGTTCGATAGTAAAATCATAGTCCTGTAATAACAGAATCCATCTTGCTACTCGAGTAGACATAGCCAGATCTTTTTTATTGAGAGTCATCTCAAAGGCCTTGCAATCTGTGACTATTTTAAAGTGTTTTCCTAAAAGATAGTGCCTGAATTTCTTTACACCTTCGATTATTGCCAATGCCTCGAGTTCATAGCTTGTATACTTGGCCTCTGCATCTGAAGTTCGTCGACTCATGTAATGTATTGGGTGTATTTCCCCATCACTGCTTTTCTGCATCAATATGGCAGAATAAGCTGTGGCTGAAGCATCAGTGTGCAGCTCTGTTTCAGCTGTTTGATTGTAAATCTTTAACACTGGCTTTGTAGTTAACTTCATTTTCAATGCTTTAAATACAATCCTGTGCTCTTCGTTAAATTGAAATTTACATTCCTTTCTCAACATATCAGTGAGAGGTTTTGCTACTTGGGCATAGTTAGGTATAAATTTTCTAAAATAGGAACAGAGTCCTAAAAAGCTATGCAGTTGCTTCAAATTCTGAGGCTCAGGGAAACGCATGACAGCATCTGTCTTCTCTGGCGATGGCATTACTGCACCGTCTTCAATTATATGCCCTAAATATTCCACTCTCCTCGTTAATAGCTGAGATTTGCTCCAGTTAATGTTGAGACCATATTCTGATGCTACTGTAAGCACTTTTTGCAGGCGTTCCAAAGCCTGTTGTTCGTCTTGTGCTGGAATTAAAATATCATCAATAAAAATGATAACGACACCTTGTGCAATCAATTCTCTGAAGATTATGGTAATAAATCGTGTGAAAACTTTGGGACAAGTAGCTAATCCGAACGGGGCCCTTAGAAATTCATACTGTCCTGTCATAGTTACAAACGCAGTATATTTAATGGAGTCCTCATGAATTCTTAAATGGAAAAAGCCATTTTTTAAATCTAATGCACTAAATATCCTGGCTGAACTTAATTTATCAATATGATCTTCGATATTCGGTAGAGGATATTCATCTCTAACCATTTTCCTGTTTACTTGCCTGAAATCAACGCACATTCTGATACTACCATCTTTCTTTTTAACTAATACTAATGGACTTGCATACTCAGAAAAACTTACCCGTATGATGCCAGTTTGCAACCATTCCTTTATTTGTTTATCAACTTCCTCTTGTTCTCTGAAAGAAATACGTCGGGGTCGCAGAGCCACTGGAATATCGTCCTTCATGGTGATCCTTAACTCGATGGGCGCTTCTTTAGTTTGACATGGCTGATAGTTCTCCACTAGCCGCATAGCCTCTTCCTTCACAGTTGCGCTGATCGCTTGACCTAAACAATCAACAGAACTCACAACACAATTCATCATACACAACCATTCGCAAGTAGGATTCACCCATACACGACCATCTTTCATAACAAGTATTACCTTTCGCAGAAACTCATTTCCCAATATTAAGTTATATGGCATACAATGTTTTGGAATAATATGAAATACAATATCGTCGTAAATAGAACCATCAATGCATACCTGAGTAATCACAGTACCCAAAGAATGAACTTTACTTAATCCTAAACCGGACATCGTAATGTTTATTTTCGTATCATAGTTCGGCAATTGTAATTCAGTGAAACAGTCGATACACATTAAGTTAACATCACTTCTGGAATCTATTAATGCGGATACAGTTTTTCTATTAATTTCAACAAACTTTATCGGTTTTTCTTGCGATTCGATTTGTGTGTTTACATTTTCGATGTCACAGATGTCAAAATGCCGGTTTCCGCCATCATTGGTGACACAATCGTCCATGTTGTTATTTCGTCCACTCACAACGTTACTTCCACTGACATTAGCGTCGCACTTCACTACTGTCGGTAAAACAGTACTTTCCTCGTACAAAGCGCTGCCCTCTGGTGTCGAATTGAAGAAAACTTGCTTCGAAGTCGGTGAAGTAGTCGATGTGGTCGACGCTACGTTCAAATTCCGTTCCCGTTCCCGCCGTTTCTTGCAATCAGCCGATACATGACCGAATTCATTGCAGTTAAAACACTTACGGCCTTGTGATTTATTCGGGCATTCTGCCGACACATGATTTCTTTCTCCACAGCTGTAACACCTAGTGAATCTTACTTTGCTGCCACTCCCATTGTTGTTGAAACTGTTAGCACTGCTCATCGACATCGATGCTGCCGCTCTGCTATGCTTCTCTGTTGGTTTTGACTTGGATTTAATGACTTCATAAATCTTGAATTTTTCTTTCAGGTCGGAATATGTCGTAACTCCATACAACATGACTTTATTTATCTCTGCGTCTATGATGCCATCGACAATATATTTAATAGTTACATAGTCGGGCAGTCTTCCCCGTTTGCCAAGCGCTTTCATAGTGAGCAGGTAATCTAAACAAGATTCATTCGTTCGTTTCCGTCTCGCGCTCAACATTTCATGTACTTTTTTCGCATCTATGCCATCTGGAAACTCCTTGCTGATCGCCGCTTTTAGGTCGTCCCATGACTTGAATGTTTTTTCAGCTCGCAGCCACAATGCCGCCGTACCTGTTAACGATCGCCTTGCCACCAGAAGTCGTTGAGTAGGTGTCCAACTAAAAATGTCTCCGTTATCCTCAATGTCTTGGATCCATTCAGACACGTTGTACACGCCGTCATTCCCGTCAAACTTGGATATGAGGCTTTCTGCCAAATGGAGCATGCTACCCGTACCTGAGATGCCGCCACGTGCGCACCTGTCGTCGTCGTCGTCTGGTAATTCTGGCAGTTTATCACCTTTAGGCATCCTCGTTGTCGTCGTCGTCCCTCGTTTGACGTATATGCGTAATTAGTAGTCTTCGTTAGCGACGTTACCTTCTTTCAAGTCCTTTCCTTTGTCTGTTTGCCGCCACGTGCCGCGTGCTCACGCGATGCGTTTCCGTGTTATCCACGTCAGTCTCAATTACCTCGATCCCGGACGAGCCCCCAAAAGTTTGTGGGGTCGAGGTTGGAGAAAAACTCGGATTTCACCGTAACTGATTTTATTTTATGAAAATTAGAAAAGAACAAGCAAAAGTAACGTGCCGTGCCGTGCGTCGTCCGTCGTTCGTAGTGGCTATCTTCTTTCTCACTCTCTTGTACATCCCTTCCTGTCACACACCTGCGTTCCGAAACAATCAGACGTTCATACTTCACGTTCAAAAATCTATCCCACATCTATATTAAACGAACACTACTAAATGTGTATTTAACGTTTAGCGGTCCGCGGTCTCATGGTGGGTACATCGTTGATACCGAAAAAGTGCAACTCGTCACCCATCCTGCACATAGCCCCGACCTAGCACCCTGTGATTTCTGTATTTTCTCCAAAATTAAAGATTTGATCAGAGGTTTCACTTTTAACAACTCTGAAGAGGCAGTGATAGCGTTCAATCAGCACGTAGAAAACATGCCTGCAGATCTGCGGTCCTCCTGTTTTAAAAAATGGTTCGATCGCATGAAAAAATGTTCTAAATGTAAAGGAGAGTATTTTGAAAAGCAATAAACATAATATTTTGATTATAACATGTTGTTTTTTTAAGTTACGCAAAACTTTTAGTGTGACCTACGTACAGCATTAGAGAACAAGAATGCAAATGACTCACTATCGAAGAATGCAGCAAAGGCCTCGGGAGTCTTATTCTCCGCGCCGGGGCAGCAAATATTCCGCCGCGGCCCGAGTCTTCTTGCCGTAAGATCCAGCTAGCAGTTGTAGTTCGTAACGACCACAGGGTAGAACCTTGGTGATGCAGTAGGACCTCTCATGCCACTCTCTAATTTACCAATGCATTGTGATCTTTTAATTACATAAGCCAGATGGGTCAGTGCAAATGTCCTAACAGGAGCTGGGTACGAAATCTCATACAAATCGAATGAACGATATCGAGTTTGTGATCCGTCTTTCAACTGACTCGCTGTCAAAAAGAGTCTGAAACCGAGCGTTTTTTCATGTGATGGTATGAATATGCGATTCTATTCAGTTAAGGTCTTAAAATGAATCTCAATAAGAGTTGGTGGTAAGCCCCCCTGCCCCCTTACCACCATCTCTTATTGCGATTCAATAATCTATTCAATTATTACCAATGAATAAGCGACTCTATTCCATTTCTAATAGTCTCTTATTCATTGGTATGAATAAGCATTATATTCTGTTATTGAATCGCAATAAGAGATAGTGGTAAGGGGGCTGTTCTATTTTTATTTACATATGAGTCCTGGTTTGCTGGATTATTAGCAAGCAAAGAATTTGATCGTTGCGTTCGTAAACGCGCCATGTTTCGCGGTTAGCAGAAGTACCTTGTGCCGCGATATCGCAGATTAATGTTAATCCTAACTAAGGTTAAGAACTAATTGTAATTTTCATAACACGTTAGAACACAGTCATCTCCTTTTTGCAATTAACTTCTATTCTTATCATGTTGAGTACCGTCCGGCAATAACGCTCTACTTAACCATTTGATTGGTGCATTTCAGGCGTTATATAATGAACTGATATAGTGAAATGTGAGGCCCAACTGCTAAACTCTTCGCTTTCAACATACACCCTCGATCACACACAATTTGTTGAAGATTACCGAAAAGTGAAGTGGCGTTAGTAAAGACGCGTTTAAGCTCAGAACTGACTTGTCTATACATGGCATATAACAGGCAATATTTGGTGAATGCATCAACCATGATGAGAACAAATTTGTGCCCATTAGACTCTGGCAACGCGTCTAAAACGTCTACGTGTACGGTATCGAAAGGTATGGAAGGTTTGGCCAAGATACTATTGGTTGCAATGGAGCGCGTGGCACCTTTTTTGTGAGAAAGGCATACAACACAATAGTTGATATACTTTTTCACAAATTGGCGTACACCGGGAAACCAAAAATGCTTTAGGATCAAATCAACTGTCTTGTCAATGCATGGGCATTGACAAGATGGGTGTTCATGTTCGTCATGAAACACGCGTAACAAACTTATTCGATATGCCTTAGGAAACAGTAATCGAGTTTCTTCACCGATCGCATTGTACTTAAAATAAAGCAAATAATTCTTTTTTTACCCGCGACGGAACGGAGACGGTATATGCGTTTGGGGTGCTAGGATGTTTGTGCAAATCAATGTTGCCGTTTATCTCCAAAACTATGACTCCGATTTTGGTGCGGTTTTCAGTGATGGGTTCGGGTTTGATTGGAGCATGTTCTTAGATAGGTGTTACGGTGACAACTCACCAGGGGAGAGCTGCAGTAAACATTTGTTTGTGCAAAACTAAAACTACTAGTCTGATTCTGATGCAGTTCTCATTTGTAATATCTATGCTTGCTCTCTAAAAAGTTTGAAATAAAAACAAAATTATAAATTTTGAAAAAAACCAACGACGGTTAAAACGTAGTTGAAAAAGGATAAAATAATTTTGAAACCCCCGACTTAAAGAATTTATGTTATGAACTTAATAAAAAAAACCCAAGAAAATCCGTCTGGGGCTGCCATCACTATTTTCAATTTCAACATAAATATAAATAAGTATACAAGTTACTATAAAACTGCCAAACTAGTTCATTTAATGGCAGCTTCAACGGATTTTCTTGAGGTTTTTTTATTAAGTTATAGGACAGCAGACCTATCGGTCGATATGACTTAGAGTGCATATAATCGTCCTTTTCCGGCTTTCGAAGCACCACAACTACCGCTTCCTTCCAAATGGCGGGGAAGCAAGCGAGTCTCCGGCATTTATTATACAGCGCTAAGAAGAGCTCTGGGTCCAGGGTGATCGCCGCTTTGCATATATCCGAGGTGCAACCCTCGAACCCTGGCGCCTTTTTTGGATTTAAGCTTGACGTTGCCCACTCTAACTCTTCCATTATGAATGGTGAGTCGGATAACAATAATTTATTTTCATCAAAAAGTTTTACAAAGTTTAGTTTGAGGCTGGGTCCATCTTGTAGCAAAAATATATGATTGTGTCAGACAGACCCGCTCTTTCACAATGAGTAGTGTTCGCGCCTGATGGAAACGCAATGACCATTACAGAAAAAAGTGTTGCAATACTAATCCGCAGTACAAAATAGAAGGCGCTTCTAATTATTAACATACCGCCAACAACCATTATAAAATTACCCCATTCTCATTCGGCATTCATACAAAGTGTATCTCTGCGCATATTATTTCCAAAATTAAATAGATTTCAAGCAGTTTTCAAGTGTTTTGAGTTCTCACCGAATTCCTTAATGTCCACTATGAGACAAGTAGTTTCAGACTAACAGAGAATCAGGCAAAAGTTATTAGGATACAAACAAACACCTAACCAACTGATCAATTCAAAAAACATTCTTTTGGTAATATCCTATCTGCAATATATTAAAATAAAATAATAATAAAGGGGCCTCTACGCGTTGGATCCATATCCCCGCGCACGCCTATCAAATGACCGGGTTTGACCCGTGATTAAAAAGAGATACAAATAATAATAAAATGTTTTATTTACTGATTACATTAATACATATTTTAGTTATTGTATAATACAGAAAGGAAGGAGATGCTGTGATGGCAGCGGGGGTGGCGGCGTGCGGGCGATGTTTTATGTTGCCAGCGTTAATATGGCTACGGTAACCGCTTCACATCAGGCGGGCCGTATGCTTGTCTGCCACCCGACGTAGTATAAAAAAAAATCAGTTTTCTAAAGATTACAGCCCAACACAAATATGAGTGAGCCACGAAAACATGGGAACAAACAACAAGTTATGTGTTAAAAATTTGCCATTACATCTTTTTAAAAGAACTCTAACCGAAATTTTGATAAATAATAGTAGTTTATGAAACTGTTCCATTATGTGCAGTTTCATACACTACTTTATCTAATCTCATGAAATATATGATAATAATATTTTAAATACAACCATGAAGTTAATTTAACAGCTATAATTCTTACTTGTAAATCCATTTGCAGATCACGAGTATGCGTAGTGCGCATGCGCGACGCGCCGCGCGGCACCGCGTTCACAGATTATGTAGAAAAAATTTGCATAGTTGCAATGTATTTGCATTACAACCTGTTTAAAATACCTGTATCCAGGGCTGAAGCTGTATCGAAATGGT
The DNA here is from genome assembly GCA_937001555.2 of Hypsopygia costalis. Taxonomy (NCBI): domain Eukaryota; kingdom Metazoa; phylum Arthropoda; class Insecta; order Lepidoptera; family Pyralidae; genus Hypsopygia; species Hypsopygia costalis. The sequence continues at coordinate 12,259,287 of OW443355.2, forward strand.
AAAAAAGTTATTTTACGATACAGTCGTCCATAGAAAAGCTGTATCGAAAAATAACTTTTTAAATTTATTTTGATAGCTTGTGCGTAAAGACTGTCATTAAGATACTATGTTTAGTTTTTTAATGTGTAAATTTCAGTATGAGATTAGATAAATGCTATTTTGTTATTTGCTATATATCATAATAAAATAAAAAACAATGTTTGTTATACCGAGCTAAAACTATAGATAATTCGTGTAGGTACCCACGATACAGATTAATTCTAGTGTGGGTACCAATGTGCAATGCTATTGTTAACTCTTGCAACAGCCTCACTTCATCTTCTATTGATGTAAATGTATGTGATTAATGTTTGTAAGCTTGACTGTTTAAATAAATATTTTTGTATTTGTATTATTATAGTATTGCCGAATTCCTGAATGATAAGTTTTAATATTCAATGAAATTTGTATAGAGTGACATGTATTTATAATAATTATATATAGGGGTGTAAGTGATTGCTCATGATCTTTGAACCAAAGCCAACTTCACCTGCACGCGGTGCACCCTGCTGACTGACAAACGAAGCTCTGGCGAAAAGAGAGTTAGGGAGTGTAATCGTAAGCTACCCGACTGGGGAATGTACCTCAATCTCACAGAATACCGCAGCCAAATAACAATTTCCTTGAGGATTGTTGTGTTCCTGCGAGTGAGTGAGGTCACCAGAAAGAAAGGAGATGCTGCGATGGCAGCGGGGGTGGCGGCGCGCCAGCGATATTTTATGTTGCGAGCGTTAATATGGCTACGGTAACCGCTTCACATCAGGTGGGCCGTAAGCTAATCTGCACGGGCGGCGTCGTATAAAAAAAATATAATTATAACCAAGTACCAATTATAACGTAACGTAACGTAATTATAAGAAAAGTACCTACAGTTAGATAATTGTTTGGTAAAAATTTCGGTTTCGGTTTCGGCCGAAACTGAGACCGTTGCCGAAATTCGGTTTCGGTTTCGGTCGTAAAAACCAGTTTCGGTCCGACACTAATAATATCTATCCCCAAGAAATATATTAGTCATCATTTTAATCAAAACTGTCTCTAAATATAAATCATCAGCTTAACAAACTATTTAATTCGTTTGATCATCAAAATAATAGATCTGTCACCAAATAATTAGATCAGCTCCTTAATTTAATGAAAAAATGGCTAATAGGACGAAGTCAAATTGGCGTCATATTCACTGACGAGTCTTACCAATACTTGGCCAATGTAATAAATCATGTTTTGGTTAGATTTGAGTTGATTTTTGGTTAGGTTAGGGTTTTCTTGTGACCTGTCATCGGAAATAGCTCCGCTTCGCGGAGCTCCGTCAACCTAGATGATGAATGATGTGGTGCCAAGTAAGCTTAATTATTAATAATTGACAATATAATACATACAAAAACATTTATTTGGTATCTAGTACCTAGGGTAAGGGTCTACCCTATATCTCTATGATTTTAGGTGATTTATTGTGGAATCGATTTTATATTGTTTGGTGACTACATTTTGGTGACAAATCTATTATTTTGCGGGCAAACCCTATTAGTTAAGAAACACAAAACTAATTAAATTGGTGATAGCTTAAATGATACCCATTATAAATCTGTTGTAGGTGCAGTCGGGTTTTTGATTTTTTTAATTAACTTATAACTTGTTTAATCACTTCTCCTGTATTCCCTTCTGTCAGATCAGTATCACGTTTCTTCTCCAATGATTGTTGATTAATATTGTTACATCCAGGTCTGATATTTTCTATGTCATCTGAAATACATTCAATAATAATAAATATTCCTGGACAAATTACACGCGGCCATCTAGTCCCAAACTAAGCACAGCTTGCACTATGGGTACTAAATAACTGATACTTAAATAATTTTTTGATGTGACAACGTCTTATAATGCGATGGAGCCGGCTGCACGCACGAAAAAACATGACGTATGCGGCGTTACCTCGCTCTGAGGCGTTCCATTAAAATTTTCTTTTGAAAAATGCAAACATTCCATCAGTATTTTCTTGACGTTGTTACGTTCAACTATCGTCAGTTAACCAACTTTACAGACAACCGATTTTTTTTAAATAAATATTTCTGGACATTTGACACAGCGCCCTCTAGTCCCAAATAAAGCGCAAAGCTTGAATACATACATATAATACATAAATAAATGTGCTCTTTCCAATTTAAATTCGAGTCGACGTATATAACTGACAAAGAATGAGTATCGACACGTTACTACCTTTTCGTTTTGACGTTCGTAATTTATTGCCATGGAATGTTTTTGGTAAGGTTTCGCTTTTAAGGTTTAGGCCCTTTTGTTTGATACCCCTATCATGGGGATTAAAATTGAAATTATAAATCACCATTATGTGGCTGGGACCATATTTCATTAAAAATGGCGGCATTTAGGTAATAGCGCATTGTCATGGGAATCAGAGGAGTGGGCCAGAGTGCCTAGTGCGAGTTTTTTGTACGCGTTCGATAATGTGAACGTAAACAAACCGACCAAATAGATAGGTACTCTCATGTTGTGAATTTATAGGACGCGTGTTACATATCTAAATTATATAGCTTACTCGCTCACATTTCGAAGGGAGCAACCCGGGTAATTTGGATTTGTAACACGCGTCTGGTAAATTCACAACATGAGAGTACTTCTCTATTTGATCGGTTTGTTTACGTTGACATTATCGAACGTGAATAAAAAACTCGCACTCAGCACTCAGATATCAACTCAAGTGGACACTGGGGAGAGGGTCAAATTTAACTTGCAACAATTGATAACAGACACCGCCGAGGTGAAACTAAACGAAATCTTGTGAAATCTCGACATCACCTGTTCGAGAACTCGGTCAGTGGGTAGCTTTCGGGGCGGGTTGTTGGAGTTGGGGTATACTCTTCGGGGCACTATGAAACGTGCAGAAAACAAAAAAAAAATTTTTTTTTTTGTTTTATAAGGGGCATGGGACGCACTCGGAGCGTTATCTTCAATATTTGTTCGGTCCGTGGCGTCTGAAAACATTAAAGAAGGACATTTTAAAAAGTACCTAATCATTCACACTTGTTTGCCTACAGTGAGTGCCATAAGACAACTGATTATCTATTGACGTTTTGGTTCTAAAAAGTTAAAAGCTTACGAACAGGCGAGGTTACCTGTTAGAGGAGGAGCACTCGAAGTTTCATCTTCTATATACGAGTATGTTCGGTCAAGGGCGGAAGATATGGAGCCCTTTTAAACCACTAAATATATAATGCCTTACTTATTACCATAACAAAGACAGAATATTTAAATAGGTAAATCGAATCAGGTGTAGAAATTTATCTAACTTACCTCTTTTGATCAAATCAAATCAAAGCACTTTCGATTTTATATACTCATTATTTTATGAATATCTTTGTCAAGCTTTGGCTTGCGTGTTTAGCTAATTCATTTGTTCTAAACAAGGGTCCAGAGTGAAGCTCGCTGGAAGTCCATGTTACATGTCTGACAAGGACGGGGGACATGGCAGCTGTGTAACAAAACTTTTGCGGAGTGTCCTTGTGAAGTGGGAAATGTATGGTAATGAAACTACCAGACATTTTTTGTACAAAATTATCCATAGGTTTCCCCACATAGTGATCTCATCGAATTATGTATACTTATAATATATATAGAGTATACTTACCGGTATTGACCATATCTTCAGTCTTCAATAGAATTACGACTGATTTTAATATCTCTCGGCTGCATTTAAAAATAGAATTTTCGCGTGTGTTATCAACGCAGTTAAACCAAAAACAATACAGCGTGGTGCCATTGTCCGCGGCGGTCAAGTTGAACGGCGCCGTCAGACGGTTGCTGTTGGTGTAACTTCCAGCTTGGATCGTGTCGTTACCTGTGGGAATAGGCTATTTGACAATGTTCAAAAATTGTATAAATTATTTAACAATCACTACATAGTATAAAACAAAGTCGCTTTCTCTGTCCCTATGTCCCCATGTATGCTTAAATCTTTGAAACTACGCAACGGATTATGATGCGGTTTTTTTTTAATAGATAGAGTGATTCAACTGGAAAGTTTATATGTATAATATATGCATAACATAGTAGAAAAACACTGATAATTTAGAGGTTTCTAATGTGATGTCGTAAATAAACACATTTTTTTGCTCTTTCATTGCAAACGCTGGCTGAACCCAACGAGATAGATCAAAATAATGTAGTACAGTATTGTTCACCTTAAAATGGTCTACAAAAAAGTTCGCGATGGTATATGTCTATCTCTTAGTGGTAACACACAATAACCGTTATTTTATCCTTTGCTTTTTACAAGAAATAATGCCTTATTTACGAAGCGATTTTAAGCAATACAGAATTAATCCTTATCCAATTAAGTACCTTAAATACATTGCGCATTTAATATAGATCAATATGGCCCTTCACAGCATGTAATTTAAATGAATAGTTTAGAAGATATTACACATTTAAAATGCAGGGACATAACGGCTGTGGCGGTACCGGCCGCGGAGCCGGCGGCGTGTGCCTATAACTGGGGAAGGACTGGATAGGACAAAGCGCAAAGACCTTCTGTAGTACATTTAGTATCAGCATTGCACCCGTGCGAAGCCGGGGCGGGTCGCTAGTATGGTATAATATACAAAAATATCAAGATCTGCAAACTTTCATTCTAATATATTCCGTCCGACTTATTTTAGGGTCGATCAAAGTCTTAATAAAATAAATAAACATTGTCACACAAATTACACAGCGCCATCTAGCCCCAAAGTAAGGGAAGCTTGTGTTATGGGTACTAGACAACTGATAAACTACGTAAATACATTATTTTTTTGTAAATACATACTTATGATACATAGAAAACACCCAGACCAAGACAAACAGACATGTTCATGCACACAAATGTTTGTCCCGTGTGGGAATCGAATCCACGAGCGTTGGTGTCGAAGTCGCGTCATTGACCGCTACGCCACCGAGCTCGTCAATATAAAGGCTGGACTACTGTATTTAGATAGTAATATTAATGTAATAAAATTAGGATTAGTATATTTCTGCTTGTTATGTACTACGACGACCATGGCGTGTGGAAGTACCTAGCCATGGCTGCAAAAAAGAGGGGAAGGGAAGTCCTGAACCACCTGGAAGATGGTCGTCCGTGAAGATATGACGGTTCTCCAACTTGAAGACGAAAATGCACCGGAGAGAAATCTGTGGTGTCGTATGATTACGAAAACCGACCCCGCGTAACGGGATAAGGCCACAGAAGAAGTATATTTCAGCTTGTAAGGTTTTATGATTACCGCCGCCTGTCTGTCTTGTATTATAGTGTAAAGATTTGTTTTATATAAAGTAGAAATACTCATTCAAATCCTCTAGAACCCGCGATTCTGTCGAACACTACACTACTGCAAACATTGTTATAATTAACTTACCATCGACTTTAATCCAAAATAAGTCCGCAACCACATTGTGTTCATAGTTAAAGTTATATGTATCGTCTTCGCGATAATAATGTACTTCGGAAGTTGTTGGTGCGGCTGAAATAAAAGAAAATAACATGTTTTCATGTTCCAAACCGAAGGATACATTGAACATCGCCTGACCACAATATCTATTCGTCTGCCTATCATAAAATCGCCGAAGCTGAAGCCGATCCCGATCGACTATGTTGATTTCGAAAGTAGGCCTTCGGTTTAAGTTAATGATATATACTTTCAGCTTAGTCGATAGAGATAAATATTTTTTCAAAATATATTTATCTGGCAAGTTGGCCAAGACAACTATTTACATAATAATAATTTAATTACTTTGGTGTTACCAAGAAATAGCTGAATTTCATCTGCAACGATGGACTGCTATGCCTACTTTTAGTGTAATTACATAATAGGTTGATGACGTCACACTGTGACTCACACAGTAGAAATATAAGATGCAAAAATTCGTCAGCAACACAAACCTTCCTGGAAACGACTGAACCTCGACCGGTCATCGAGAGGTCGTGGGTTCAAATTCCACCTAGAGGCAGGTGAATTTTTCCATTTTTCAAAAAATATTTATCTGGCAAGTTGGCCAAGACAACTATTTAAATAATAATAATTTAGTCGATAGAGCTCTAGGGATACTATTAGGTAAGCTAAACACAATCTCCACCAATCTAAATAGAAGTTTGAATTTAAAAAAAAAAACATCCGATGGTAATAGCCTTCAGCTTCAACGGTAGCTCCTGGATAATTGAAATTTGGTACATTATTTACAAAAACAACCCAATAGAATAGAATAGAATAAATTTTATTGCAAACTGAGTATAAATTCTGATGTTAATGTAAAATTTACGATAGTTTCACAGTTAAACCCTATCGGGTATGCAACAATATGTCATAAGGTACTTAATTCTATGATTATTTTATACAAATTAAATTAAATTATAAATTCCAATTTCACAATAGATTACATAATAAATTCTTATTTAGTCAGTTATATTGTCAAAATATTCCTTTACATTATAAAAAACATTATGATGAAGTCAGGTTTTTAATTTATATTTGAATATATGTTCATCTAAATGTTTAATCTCTTTTGGCAAATTATTAAATATTAATATACCTTGAACAACCTAACAACTACCTATTTGGCCATCATTGGCATGCAAAATTTTAAAACATGATTGAAGATGCACCTTATAAAAGTTAACGCTACTCTGGTAAGGACTCCAAGTTCCTTGGCTGCTGCTGTGCTGAAAAGATGATCTTTAAGTAATATTTTGATTGTAGGAGGTTAAATAGTGTCGATCCAAGCTGTTAAACACTAGCTCCTCCTACCAGTAGTGAAATACCTGGGGTAGGCTACGCATCGAGTTCGACGTTCTCAGTTCAGAAAAATGGACTCGGTCGGGAATATTTTCGTGTGATGATTCCAAATGTGGCCTAAAACCGAACTCATCCGGTATCAAATTGTTTCAGACGCATGCAATATTACTATTGTATCCTTACTAGGTAGTTAGATTTTCAGACTCTCAAAACTTTCTGAGTGTTCCATATATTGTTATGTGTCGATGTCATGTATATGATTGTTTAGTTTATGCACCTTCTACTTATTTATTATTCATACGCCAGCTGATCGTGGGCGCGCACGGTCAGCACGGTCACTGACCGCGGGACGTGATAATGGCAGTAAATATTTTGAAATGTAGTGCAATATTGTCATAAATGAGGTGCTTGCATTTATGTTCAATAAAATGTTAGTGATGGATGAAGATGCACTGATTGGATTATGTGAAACAGCTATTGATCCGGAAGAACTCTTGAAAGCAAAAAAGTTATTGTTTACCTCCGTGCCACTCACAAGAATGAAGACGAGAAAGGATTCAGAGGATATTCTAAATTTGCTGAAACAGGCGGATGCTACAGACCCAGAAGGACTCCCGATATTTGTTGCAAGGGAACTATATAGGCTCCCGCCCGTAACTTTCAATCATTGTGATGTGACTATTGCGGGAGATTTTAGTGCTACAAAACGATGTGCGTGCTGTGAAAAATAATAACGTTACTCAGCAACAATTACAAGAGTCATTAAGAGCCATATTACATTTTGACTGCGATTTTTGCGTAAAATGGCCAATTTTGGCGTTCTCGATCTCGGAAACAAAAATACATTAACAATGTTGATTTATTGAATAGTTTAGAATAGCTATTGGCATAGTTCATAGCGGCCACGCTTTTTGTAAATTTTGCTTAACTTTTTAAATAAACCCAAAATTGCAGAGAAAGATTTTCATAAAATGCGCGCAATCACTTTTTTGAGCTCCTGGATTGTACTACTGTTCCAAACAAATGAAATAAAAAAAATAGAATGTTATTTCTTATATAGTCGTATAGTACATAGCGGCCTCGGAATTTTGAAATATCATTGATTTAATATAGAAAAAAAACATTCCTTTAACCCAAAAAACTTCGAAAATCGCTTTAGGTAAACTGTGAATTTATCGAATTCACGATAAAATTATTGAGCAAAATTTATACCAGAATAATTGTTACTTCATGAGGAATAAACGATGCATAAATTTGGAGCATGAATTTATTATCTTATGTATATACAAACGATAAATATAACTTCAAAATTACTACAAAATGCGATGCACTGGCCGTTCAAATTTAGTACGGCGCGAGAGCACGAGAGCTCGTCAGCGTGAGACCTATGTCGAATTTCTTCGCGCCAATATCGACAGGGCGTCAGAGTATAGTACGACTACCAAGTTTTGATCACGTAAGTACAATTCTTTCTAGTGTTTGTTTTCTATGGAATCTACATAGCTTAGCAACAACATATTGTTGAATTATTCTTAATATTCATTTCATTATTTTCAGCATGGGTCGAAAAGCTCGTAGGTATCAATGTGCATGAAAGTAAAGATGTACATTTAGATAAGAAAATAAAGCAAGGTACTTCTTTCCTCAATCATCATCATCATCAGCCTGCATCAACCCACTGTTGGATATAGGCCTTTCCCAATACTTTCCACCATATTGTCTAAGTCTGGGTGTTTTCTATGTATCATAAGTAAATATTTACAAAAAGAAAAAATGTATTTACGTATGTTTATCTGTTGTCTAGCACCCATAACACAAGCTTCGCTTACTTTTTTTTTATACCACCAGCGTGGCAAACAAGCATAAGGCCTGCCTGATGGAAAGCAGTTACCGTAGCCTATGAACGCCTGTAACACCAGAGATAATATAAATTATATTAAATATAATATAAGATTATATTATATATAATAAATAAATATTGTCAGACAAATTACACGGCGCCATCTAGCCCCAAAGTAAGCGAAGCTTGTGTTATGGGTACTAGACAACTGATACATACGTAAATACAGTTTTGTCAAAATTCGTCCTCAACCCCACGGATCGAGAAGCCGCATTGAGATCGTTTAACATTCGACTAAGATCCTCCAGCGATTCAGCCATTTTCTTTCCTCAATACACCTATTTAATATAATACTCATTTATATTTTTAGTCGGCATTAATAACAATAATGGAACTGTTTCAGAATTAATAACTACGCTGCCAAGAAAATATTACGATGGATAAAGAAAATATTCCGACATCATCGATTGAGGTGCGGTATGATTTTTTTTTCTCTTACCATTTATCGACATGGGAATCGTTTTCGAGGTAATTTGGGGTGCAGATCACGAGAATGAGCTCAATTCGTTTCGGTAATGAGATGACAAGATTTTGAACACATCTGTTCATCTCATCATCATTTTCGGCAATCAATAGTGGCTAATTCACACTACATAGTTCGAATAACATTCTGACTGATGAAAAAGCGTAAGGAACTTTGTTTTCGTCGGGGATCCCACGACGAAAATCAGAAAATTATTTTTTCTTTAAATAGTTATCCTGGTTGCATTCGAGTGTGGGATTCACATATCTCATTGATTTGTGTGATTTAACTCCGGGGTGGGTTTTGATGTACGATTGCCACTTAACCTAATCTGATGTGCCACTTTTGCTGCAGCCTCATTAGCTTATTGGCAGGGTGCACCATGTGTAGTCGAGGCCAGTTTTAAATTTTGAAAAACCCTGAATCACGTTTTTTTATTATTTTCATTTTTGACTTAACATTATTTTTAATTATTTTAATTTAAGACTTTTTACTTACCTAGTTAATAAAAGATACTTTTTTTAGTTAATAGAAGATTTTATCATTCGAGGTTCTGAGGTTTCGACTCTACGATGATAAGTCAGTCAGCCAAACTCTCTCTTTATATGAAAGTATAGATATAACAACTGTCAAATTCATAAATCACTGGTGAATTGGCGTGGTTTAACTTAGTTTATTTTTATTTTAGATACCTAAAGGCCACGACGTTCTTCTTCGTTTGAAAAATTTTATTAATATAGACGAAACGACCAATACCAGCACTTGAGGAGATAGATACGAGGACAATAGAAACAGAATCTGGGATTGAAAGTATGAACAAAATCATTTAGAAGCTGAAGCTGTTATATTCATTTCAGATTTTATTAATAATAATAATTGTTTCAGGTAACAGACTACGTAGTTCAAGAACGGAGAATAATTGATTTTCATTATTTTTTAAACAGGTGTTTGATCATGGTGGAACATTTGGTGCTTTTTCACACCAAAACCATGGATTGATTTGATAGAAATTTGGCAAATAAGTAGTTCTGATTAAAGTTGTTTTACACTCCCATGTAAATTATAACTAGTTTTATTCTTATCTATAATTTTAATCTAAAACCAAAAAGTACCTAGATAAATAAAGGATTAGGTAAAAATAAATTTTATTTTTAATAAAAATCATCTGTCTCATTTATGGTACATATAATCTGTTTCTTCCCATACTAAATCCATGACACAAACTATATAGGTACAACTATAACAAATTACTTCTTAAGTAGAAATACTAAAAAAATACGAAACTAGAGAGAAAGTATCAAAATCGCTTATTCGTAATTTCAACATAGAAATTATGAGGGCTCGTGACCACGTGACCGTCGGGACGCTTCAATATCGAATCTCGCATAGTGCAAATGTGTAATAGGGCTCTTAAAACAATATTGTACCGAAAAACAATTCAACCCCGTCAATAAAAAAAGAGGAGGGTAGATGCTGAACCTGAGCAGTTGTAATTATGAAGACAGTGGATCAGTGGACCTACAATTACAATCTATCTCAAACCATCAGGAAACCGAGTATAATATCAACAATACATTATACTTGACTCGATTTCACGCACTGAGTATAAAATGTGCGTAATATGCTCAACAAAACCGGCAATCGTGTAGAGGCCAGTGCCACAGAGGAAAGCAGCGAAGCTGTCTCTTTCACACAAGTACAAAAGTGCATACCGACAGCGGAGAAGGCAGCAGTTATGTCAGCTGATATGTCTAAGTGCAACGAGGTTCGTACCGAAGATGTGATTTGTAACAAACCGGTCGAGTGCACGGTAACATCGCCTCCCCTACTATGGAACCATTACTCGTTAAGAATGCGTACATCAACGCGTATTTACATGCCTACAGATACGGCCGATAATATAGAGGAATTTACTACCTGCTTGAGTGAAATTGATGCTGTTGTCGAGGGTACATTTAAATGTTGGATGATTTCAATGCGCACCCATAGCAACCGTTTTGGAATGAACTTAGTTGCTTTAGTCGAGAACATAACTGGTTATGTGCTGATGTTGATCTACTGGGAATTGAGTCCGATGTTCATATACATAAGCGATATGAATGGTAGTAGACGTTGGTTGGATCACTGTGTAGTGACCCGATCAGCAATGGACACTGTTGCAGACGTAAGTGTAGGTCATGGTGTTTACTGGCCAGACCATTTGCCATTTGTGATAGTGTCGTTTAGAAAAGATTTCACCAAAAATAATACCCAGGTACAAGAAAAGTAATAAAGTTTTATGGGGAGAGAGAGCAGTTGATCAGATCAGTAACTATCATGACTTTTGTAATAATAAATTGAAAGACATTGATTTTCCTGAATTGTTTCATGTGTGCGCAGACAGGATGTGTAATAACATAGACATGCACTGGACGGTTTGTATGCAGATGTGGTGTGTCTACTGTTAGACGCTGCTATACAAACTAGAAACCAGAACCGGTCTAAAAGCAAGCATGTTATCGGTTGGAACATGCATGTTAGGGAAGCTCACAGGGAGGCCCGACTTGCATACGAGGTGTGGTTGCTTCAAAATAAACCCAAAACTGGTTCAATATGGGAGAAAATGAGAGAAAGCCAAAGGATTTTCAAAAGCAGGTTACGATGGTGTCAAAAAAATAAAGATAAAATAAAAATGGATATCATAGCATCACATCAGAAATCTAAGAGCTTTGGTAAATTCTGGAAAGCAACTAACAGACTCAATGTTAGGCCGGGTCTTCCTGTGAGTGGCTGGATGTAATTCGCAGGAGGATATCGCGAACTTGTTTAAACAACACTTTAGAGTAGAGCCGATATTAAACGCGTCTGGGCTGGTCGATGCTGAGATAAGTCATGACATTGTACCACTACGTTTCTCTGCCAAACAAGTCAGAGATACAATAAGTAAAATGACTAAAGGCAAATCGCCTGGTCATGACGGTCTCAGCATCGAACACCTGAAGAATGCGGGTGTCCACCTACCTAGAGTGTTGGCGATGTTTTACTCATTGTGTATTAGTCACTCATACATGCCTCCGGCGATGCTTAGAACCGTAGTTGTTCCGGTAGTAAAAAACAAGACGGGAGATATATCGGATCCAGCGAATTATAGACCAATATCGTTTGCCACTATATAACGTAAAGTGCTGGATAGTCTGCTTGATAAAGAACTGGATCAATACATACACCTACATGTCGTCGCGCAGTTTGGCTTTAGAGCTGGACTTTCTACAGAAAATGCGATTTTGGCCCTCAAGCAGACTGCCCAATACTACACTTCGCGAGGTACACCGGTATACGCCTGTTTCCTTGATCTCTCCAGGGCTTTTGACCTTGTAGCATATGATGTCCTATGGAAGAAGATGAGGGAAACAGGCGTGCCGATTGACTTGATACATTTGTTCTGCTACTGGTATAAGAATCAGGAAAACAATGTCAGATGGGGTGATTCTTTGATCAGATGGGGTGATACAGGTTGGACGCAGTCCAACCTGTACACTTCAGAGAGTGAATTAGGGATAGGCGAGGTTAACTCTCCTTGGGTTAACCTCGCCCAAGCTCTTCAATCTGTATATAAATGATCTCATTGTTCAACTCAGTGATAAACCTTTTGGATGCGAGATTGACGGCGTCATTGTAAATATCCTCAGCTACGCGGACGATATGGTGTTGCTGGGTCCAACAGCGGCATCGATCAGAGAGCTTTTGCATGTGTGTGAGATGTACGCTGCTAAGGACGGTCTTGTTACAACTCAAACCAGAGCGAATATCTGATATTTAAGGCCCTCAGAAAACAAGTACCTTATGACGCTATACGCATGCTCAATGGCATTCCTCTTAAGCGAGTGTCACACTTTAAATACCTGGGGCACTATGTGACTGAGGACCTGAAAGATCAGATGGACATGGAAACGGTAGCGCAGGGCATTGGCGGCAAGATGCAATATGTTGGCTCGCAGGTTCGCTCGGTGTAGTTAGGAAGTCAAAATAACTCTATTCAAAAGTAATTGTCAAACCTTCTACACCGGTTGTCTGTGGGCCAACTACACGCAGGCGGCCTACAACTCCCTGCGCGTTCAGTATAATAATGGTTTCAGAGTACTGATGGGGCGGCCACGGCTCTGTAGCGCGTCTGGCATGTTCTTGTTAACTTTAACACGTCCTAGTGTGCTTGTTAGACAGAGGTAACTAGCTGGCTGTACTCGTAATACCTCTGGAACATATTCATCAATCTATTTTCAGAATTATTATTATTATGTCTACTAATATTAGCGTGTAAGATAAATTATTACTAACAAACGAGAGCCTCGTTGCCAAAATAAACAATTTTTTTTTATCACTTTACCTTGAATCTGTCTGGAAGACCGCTTAGCGATAATACCTTTTGTACTTTTAGATTATTTAGACAATTCTCTTGGATGTAAAATTATCAATAATTATTGCTTCCGATTCAATACCGAGTATTGTAAATATCCTTACAATAATAAATAAAGTAGTGACAGATGAGATACTAACCGGTGGAAGTATTTGTTTCCATTACGTTGATTTGGGTTCTTTCTCCCAAATATTCGAAATACAAGCCGTCGTCAAATTTAGTTAAATATAAATCAATCTCGAGCCATGTTCCATCTGCGACCTCTCTATCAGTTGGCGACAAATGCGCAATTTCTGTCAACAAACAAACAAACAATGCATGATATAGATGACGTTAGCAGTTGTAAGTCATGTAGACCGTTCACAGTTATTTTACTCTAATATTTGGATATTTTGTTCAATTTAGAGATGATAGGAGTAAAAATAGAACAATTATTTATTAATGTTAACTAATTTTACATCGCCGTACTCGACCATGGGATCACAAAAGACCAACAGGAAGGTCACAGATGAGGTGGAAAAACGACATAGCTGTAGCGGGGCACAACTGGATGTCAATTGCCCAAAGTAGAACAAAATGGAGAGGATCGAAGGAGGCCTACACCAAAAGATTGGTTGAATAAGGCTTATGATTTTACCTCGCACATTGCTCTGATCTGATTAATAATTCAGTTTTCAACCATATCATTTCTAAATACAGCAAGGTCTCCAAGGCCAGACGCACTGTGAGCGATGTGTGCACACTACTTTGGCGCCCGATGTAGAGCACTAAACATAAGCATTTAGAGAATATGCAGTTAATACATAGGTGGTATGCAGGGGCGCCGACTCCGTGGGTGCTCGGGGGCTCGAGCACCCACGAGAAATAAACAGTGGGTGCCGAGCACCCCTTAGAATAGACATCAAGAAACAGATCAGTAATCGCCTTTTAGCACTTTTAAATTATAATATTTCTTGATAATAAAAACTATAGTTTAATTTTTATATAATGGTTTCATTTCATATTTTTATCAAACATAATTAGTAATTAAGTACGCGGTATGTAAGTAGGACATTTATTTATTTGTCGGTCGATCAGTGTGCATTTCTCTTCTCACACTTCGCCACTTTTCGAGTCATCAAATGAGCATGAGCACCCATGAAGTTTTCGAAAAGCCGGCGCCCCTGGTGGTATGTACTTTACTTAGGTGGCCGTGTGGTTTCCGGCAGACTAGAATAGAATCACTCCGTCTCTTCCCGTGGATGTCGTACAAGGCGAGTAAGGGAAATACATTATCAAACATCGATCAGGCCTCCCCAACCCGTCTGGCCAGAGTGGGGAGTGTAGGCCAAATCCTCCTTCCGTTTAGGACGGACGAGAGAGGGTCGTGCTCCTGTAGTGGAGACTAAAATGGACCTGATGATGATGATGACTTTACTTAGGTAAGTGGTTTAATTTAATCAATCAAATGCGTGTAGACAGCGTGTCCAGCTGGATAGAGATTTGGACACTGGGTTACCGACAATTCGAATCGCTCTTCCTTGTATGCGGTCAAATGGAGCAATCAGCTACTGGGGCGCACCGGCCCAGCGATGGGAACAGTATTCCACGAGAGCACCTGGCCTTATGTAGTTGAAGTCGATGTCGGGGCGTGAGGTAACGTGTGACATACGACTGCATGAAAAACGGTACTGATGTTTTCCGGTAGATTGCGCTGGGTGTATAACGTATTATCAATGTTTGTATGTAATTCAAACGTTCACCAATAGATGGCGCTGTACGTTATTGCACAAAGTATCATCACGCTATATTTTGTTTATACGAGTAATGTATAAGCGTCGAATTAGTACTGTAAGTTAGGGTTCTCTGAATCGTTCCAATAAACCGTTCTGTGGAAAAGATTGAAGGATTTTATTTCCGATATCCCAGTACCACATCGAAGGCCAGTTAACATCATAGGTCGTACACTGGGGTATATTCAAAAGACACATAAAACTGAAAATAAATAAATAGATGCAACTATTTGTTTTGGTAATGATTAAATATTAAGAAATAAATCATTTTAACGTTTAAAACTTCAGTTGAGGATAGAAAATACTACTTACGAACGCACTTTCACAACACGCGGCGCTGCGTGCCAGCTCTTGCGGTCGGTTCCACATTCGACTCAGAGGGTCAGGTGAGAGCGCTAGGGAGTGCGTATACTGTACGTAGTGCTATTACTTACACAGTGCCGGAGGTCACAGCGGGGAGGACGCACTGATTGAAAACTTTGGTCTTTTAACATTGGACTGTATCTGCGGTGAGGATGCGCCGAAGCTTTCCAAAAGAGCTCAGTCGAATGTGTTCCTCGATCTCTTTATTGAAATTATTTCGAATAATAATAATATTATAATATCGCGAAATATTCGTATCTAAATTGCAGATTAAAAATGAGGTGTGTCTGTGACATGGACACGGCCGTGTGTTGTACGTGAATACGTTATATGCACTAAAATTATCTCAAAATGGCAGCGCTTCCCCTCCTCCACGCACGTTGTTCCATAGTCCTTACTTAGCGTAACAATTTGTTTGATCCTTCATTTATCCAGTGGATGGAGATGGAGGTGATAGATTTGTAGCTGCAACACCAAACTGTGTCCCCAATTTTTATATCATTCGTTTTTTTGGCTTGCCTCCCTGTGGAAGCTAAATTTAAGATTTATTCACGTCAAAAAGTATTGTTAAAGTTGAAGCGGTTGGGGGTTCGATTTTCCTTAACCACTTCTATTAATATAGTTCTCAACAAGATTTACTGAGTTACTGTAATTACTGAGCCACGATAGTCAACCAGCTGGTACCTAGTATCTCAGTAATTACAGTAACTCAGTAAATCTTGTTGAGAACTATATTAATAGAAGTGGTTAGGAAAAATCGAACCCGCAACCGCTTCACTGGTGACCCCGACGTGATTCTCGTGCCTCGTTGTAGCGGGCGAGTTACTTGTTTATGCAACATGCATACTCGCCACAAAGTAAATGACGACTTACCCAAATTATTTTTAGCAAAGAACAACGGGCTCGCAGGTCCAGGATAACCTATTATATACAGGTCTCCAACGTAACGTTCAACAGTTGTTAGATCTGCAATTACGTGATATATCACTACATAGTATAAAACAAAGTCGCTTTCTCTGTCCCTATGTCCCTTTGTATGCTTAAATCTTTGAAACTACGCAACGGATTATGATGCGGTTTTTTTTAATAGATAGAGTGATTCAACTGGAAAGTTTATATGTATAATATATGCATAACATAGTAGAAAAACACTGATAATTTAGAGGTTTCTAATGTGATGTCGTAAATAAACACATTTTTTTGCTCTTTCATTGCAAACGCTGGCTGAACCCAACGAGATAGATCAAAATAATGTAGTACAGTATTGTTCACCTTAAAATGGTCTACAAAAAAGTTCGCGATGGTATATGTCTATCTCTTAGTGGTAACACACAATAACCGTTATTTTATCCTTTGCTTTTTACAAGAAATAATGCCTTATTTACGAAGCGATTTTAAGCAATACAGAATTAATCCTTATACAATTAAGTACCTTAAATACATTGCGCATTTAATATAGATCAATATGGCCCTTCACAGCATGTAATTTAAATGAATAGTTTAGAAGATATTACACATTTAAAATGCAGGGACATAACGGCTGTGGCGGTACCGGCCGCGGAGCCGGCGGCGTGTGCCTATAACTGCGGAAGGACTCGATAGGACAAAGCGCAAAGACCTTCTGTAGTACATTTAGTATCAGCATTGCACCCGTGCGAAGCCGGGGCGGGTCGCTAGTATTATATAAACAAGTCAATCAAGTAGGTTACATAGGTACATACATCTCAGTTCAAAAGATTTGAGTTTTTGTATGTTTAACGTTTGTTTGTAGCGGGTGACATCGGTAAATATTCCACCGATTTCAAATATTCTTTCGTCTATACAAAGATGTTTTATTTACAAAATATTCGAGATCCGAATATAACGGTAGCGGGTGTGTGCCGGCCGGCAGTAGTTTGCATGAACTAATTGGTGGCGGAAGCACGCAAAGTAGTGTAGATCAAATTGCCTGTAATATTCATTCTTTCGTGGTGAACTCACTCATTTTAGGAACACAATAACCCCTAGGCTAAAGTCGTCGTCGTAATGATCCCGCAGCTGGGGTACGGGCCTTCCCTGGATCGAAGAGTATATATAATGCCATCAAAAACATAAATTGTAAAAAAACCAAGTCTCGCAACTCAGTTCTTCTACCGTAAAAAGTTGTGAGATCCATGTAATACCAAGTCGGTTAATTCATTCAGTCCCTACTTAAGGGACCTTCCCTCTTAACTTATTACGTAATTAGCTAACCAAACAACATCTTATACTGACCATATCAATATTTAAAATCTTTTATGTTTTAAATAAACAGATTGACTTTATTTTTGCTCGACTTAGTCCCAGATAAGTGATTATTGTAATAAAATATTGATATTTATGATACAAACGCGGCTCCGTCCGCGGGGGAATTGTCTTACACAAACTTTTTTCTCCTCTCGGTAAACAGACGGCTCCAGAGCTTAAACTATCGCCAAAAAATATTGAAGTCAGTGACTTGATTAAATGCGGTGTGAACGAAGGACAAATAACCGAACATAGTAGATTTAAGACAGAATTGACAAAATGGTTCTTGGCGCATTGCTTTTATAGTATAAAAGAGTATTTGGACAACAAAGATATAATATAGGTAGAATGAATTGTATACTTTGACTATCAAATAATTTTCAAGAATATTGCTGAATTATAATTATAGCAGAGATTATGGAATGGACATTATGTAGTCTATATTTTTGAATTGATGATTTAATTGTGACATTTCCATTATTATAATGTATATTTTTATTTTTTCTGTTACATATTTGCATACCTGCATCCAATCATGTTGAATACCTTAACTAAATTAACAATTAAGATCACCTTGTATGTGTATTCTGGCAAATAAAAAAATTGAACAATTGAAGCTTCGCCCGCGCTACTCTACTGACGCGCAAGTTTGTTCATTGAATTTAAATAGATAAATAAATATTGTTAGACAAATTACACAGCGCCACCCAGCCTCAAAGTAAGCGAAGCTTGTGTTATGGGTACTAGACAACTGATAAACATACGTAAATACATTTTTTTTTTATAAATACATACTTATGATACATAAATAGAAAACACCCAGACCTAGACAAACAGACATGTTCATGCACACAAATGTTTGTCCTGTGTGGCAATCGAACCCACGAGCGTTGGTGTCGAAGCCGCGTCATTGACCGCTACGCCACCGAGCTCGTCACTCGTCGTAATTGGCAGATATTTTTCGTCAAGAATGTTTTCCAAATTCCATGATATAAAATCTACGGCGATGATCTTGATACCAGCTCAATGCACCTCGTACAATTCGTTCCTCTATTTTTGTAACTAACAGTCACGAAAGGCGATTTCTGATGAAAGAAGTAGCTGATATATGAGACCAAAAAGGGTACAAATATTTATATGTAAAATAGATGTATCTATCATATGTCATACTAGCTTTTGCCCGCGGCTTCGCTCGCGTGACATTCGGGCATTTTAGATTATCCAAGCCAAGTCAACACACAACACAACCACATCCATGTAGCACCTTTAATTGTATAACTACTACACCCGTCCCGATCCCGCCGCGGCGCGCGTGTTCGCATAAGCACTGATTGACGCCAAATACAAATTTGAAAACCTATTTGGATAACAAAAGTCTTATTCCGTCAGCTTAAAAAGGATAAATCACAAACTTTAAAAACATTACAACGACTTCAAAAATCTTGGGAAATATGTACTAGTTATTTTTGGCTTTTTCATGTCAGGATTTTTCAGTTGGTTTGTTTTTTTTTTAAGTTTTATATATTTCTTTTTAGTGAATATTTTTTCTTTATAATAAGATAACTAAGTAGTAGGACATGGTGCTTTTTAGATGAAAATACATGAATAACTTAACTAAGAAAACTCAACACTATTGCCTAACTCTTAACCGTTCCTGTTCAGCTCAGCAGTGTCACATGATGACTTCCCAATGCAAATTATAATCACTACATAGTATAAAACAAAGTCGCTTTCTCTGTCCCTATGTCCCTTTGTATGCTTAAATCTTTGAAACTACGCAACGGATTATGATGCGGTTTTTTTTAATAGATAGAGTGATTCAACTGGAAAGTTTATATGTATAATATATGCATAACATAGTAGAAAAACACTGATAATTTAGAGGTTTCTAATGTGATGTCGTAAATAAACACATTTTTTTGCTCTTTCATTGCAAACGCTGGCTGAACCCAACGAGATAGATCAAAATAATGTAGTACAGTATTGTTCACCTTAAAATGGTCTACAAAAAAGTTCGCGATGGTATATGTCTATCTCTTAGTGGTAACACACAATAACCGTTATTTTATCCTTTGCTTTTTACAAGAAATAATGCCTTATTTACGAAGCGATTTTAAGCAATACAGAATTAATCCTTATCCAATTAAGTACCTTAAATACATTGCGCATTTAATATAGATCAATATGGCCCTTCACAGCATGTAATTTAAATGAATAGTTTAGAAGATATTTATTACACATTTAAAATGCAGGGACATAACGGCTGTGGCGGTACCGGCCGCGGAGCCGGCGTCGTGTGCCTATAACTGGGGAAGGACTGGATAGGACAAAGCGCAAAGACCTTCTGTAGTACATTTAGTATCAGCATTGCATCCGTGCGAAGCCGGGGCGGGTCGCTAGTACTTAATAATATAAAGAAAACTCATCAATTACTGTATCCATGTCCATGCCTATAAATGTCAACCCTATCTCCCGAGTTCCCAGGGAGCCCGTCACCAGATCCTGATTTGATTAATATGGGACCACCTGAAGAGTGTACCCTCTCTAACAAATAAGAATTATTAAAATTGCCAGTCAGTCAGTTTCTTCTTTTAAATATTTAGATTTTTTATTCTCAGCCGATACTACATGAAACATAATAAAAATCGCACTTAACGAACTAATATTGATAACAATATGACGAGCTCGGTGGCGTAGCGGCCAATGACGCGGGTTCGACACCAACGCTCGTGGGTTCGATTCCCACACAGGACAAACATTTGTGTGCATGAACATGTCTGTTTGTCTTGGTCTGGGTGTTTTCTATGTATCATAAGTATGTATTTCCAAAAAAAATGAATTTACGTATGTTTATCAATTGTCTAGTACCCATAACACAAGCTTCGCTTGGTTTGGGGCTAGATGGCGCTGTGTAATTTGTCTGACAACAAGGGCGTCGCCAGCCGATGGCCCAGGGAGGGGCAAGTTGATATGGAGAATGAGAAAAGTATGAATTGTAGGCAAAGTCAAGAGCTCATGAAGCTTTTCACTTACATCTACAGCGATTGTAATAATAACGGTACAGAGCCCAACGTATAAAGCTTCACGAGAGGCTTTACAATAAATAAAATTTATAAATAAATAGAATCTCTGAAGGGGGGGGGGGGGGGGGGGGGCAGCTGCCCCTCCTGCTCCCCCCTGGCGACGCCCTTGTCTGACAATATTTATTTATTTATTTAATATGATTTTGTGCATAAAAACTTGAAATGCCTCATCTCGAGTTTATTGTGCTTAGTATCATTAGAACAAATCAAATTTCTTTAACTTGGGATTCATGATCGAATACTTGGGCCCACAACACCGAATTACTTTTAATTGAAACTGTTATTTAAAATTAAGGTTTTTTTTTAAGTTTTTTTTTTTATACTACGTCGGGTGGCAGACAAGCATACGGCCCGCCTGATGTGAAACGGTTACCCTAACCGTATTAACGCTCGCAACATAATATATCACTTACGCGCCGCCACCCCCGCCGCCAACGCAGCGTCTCCTTCTTTTCTGGTGACCTCACTCACTCGCAGGAACACAACAACCATTAAGGGAATTGTTATTTGGCTGCGGTATTCTGTGAGGTGGAGGTACATTCCCCAGTCAGGTAGCTTACAATTACGCTCCCTACCTCTCTTTTCGCCAGAGCTTCGTTTGTCAGTCAGCAGGGTGCACCGCGTGCAGGTGAAGTTGGCTTTGGTACAAAGATGTTGATTAATTTACACCCCAAATTTCAAGTTCAAGTGATGATCATATAATGGACAATAATTACAATATTTGAATCCAATTTTCTCAAAATAATAGATTACTGAACACTTATAACATTACACTACATGTATGTAGTCAACGATAGCTGTTTCATTAGGGTCTAACATTGGGGTGTAAGTGGTTCATCAACATCTTTGAACCAAAGCCAACCTCACCTGCACGCGGTGCACCCTGCTGACAGACAAACGAGGCCCTGGCGAAAAGAGAGGTAGGGCATAGCGCATATTTAAGCTGCCCGACTGGGGAAGTACCTCCACCTCACAGAATACCGCAGCCAAATAACAATACCCTTGAGAGTTGTAGTGTTCCTGCGAGTGAGTGAGGTCACCAGAAACAAAGAAAGGAAGGAGAATAGGCTGGCAACGGATCGGCGACCCCTTGGTGTTGCTGATCTCCATGGGCGGTGGTGATTACTTTCCATCAGGTGACCCACGTGCTCGTTTGCTACCCTCTCATATATATAAAAAAATAAAGCTATTGCATAGCATTTTGTATCAACTTATGCAATTATAATTCTATTTATTTATTTTATTCATGCAGTATTGCTTTTTCTTTGATATTAATTCAAGTTACACTTTTTGAGCGTGGTGACCGATAAGAAAACAAATTTTTCTATTATTAAATAAATAAATTGAGTTTCGTAGAGTCGTACAATACGTCTAATCGCACGCACACAACGTCGTGTCGAAGACTGCCGAACTGAAACGACGTTAGACGATGCACGGCCTTCAAGCCACACCTCCTTGCCCGTCGGAGTGGGGAGCGTGAGGTTTTTTCGTTACGGAATTTCTGGATTCGGTCCCCGCGCTCAAGGCCCGCGATAGAAGCTATGCAATAGCTTAAAAAAAAAAACAATTCAGAACACTTGTCAAAGAAAATAACACTTACGCTTTGTATAATCTGATACGACACTTCCGATTATGAGAAATAATAAACAAACATTATTGAGAGTCATTGTAAATGTGTACTTGACTCGTTCACTACTTGATAGCAAGTGTGGCCGAACAACGGATTTGTAAAGGCGCTACAGACTCACGCGAGAAGTCAGAAGTCCTGCCGAGAAATTGCGCGAGAACCGAGAAGACATCTACACTCATCAGAGTGCTGAGTGCGAGTTTTTTATTCACGTTCGATAATGTCAACGTAAACAAACTGACCAAATAGAGAAGTACTCTCATGTTGTGAATTTACCAGACGCGTGTTACATATCCAAATTACCCGGGTTGCTCACTTCGAAATGTGAGCGAGTAAGCTATATAATTTTGATATGTAACACGCGTCATATAAATTCACAACATGAGAGTACCTATCTATTTGGTCGGTTTGTTTACGTTCATATTATCGAACGCGTACAAAAAACTTCACATTCACGCTTCTCGGGTGTTCTCGGGGGTTCTCGGCGTGAGTCTGTAAGGCGCTTAAATTGAATGTGCCTAGCCTTATCGACAGATTATACTATTTATACTAGCTGACTTCGTTACCGTGGACTTTATGATCCGGCGTATTAATACAAATACGAACTAATTTAGATACATAAGAAAACATTTGTGGCAGTATTATATACGTTAAAAGTCAATAAATTATTATTTTTATTTAAGACTAGCGGTGCCCGCGACTTCGTCCGCGTGGAAATCCGTTCAGCAGTTTCGGACATTCGGGTGTACAGTGTGCATACAGACACTGACATACAAACAAAAATCTCTTTTGTGTTCTGTAACTCTTTATATATCTTGCTCACGAATACATACTTTATTATCTGTAGCTGGTGCCCGCGACTTCGCCTGTGTGAAATTCAGTTTTCTTACACACCCTTGTTGTTGACATGACAAATTTAAAACTTCTGTCAGATTACTCTGTATATTTACAGTACGATTTTTTTTATTGTGATGCGGTATACTTTTAATATTGCAAATGTGAAAGTTTATAAGGATCTATAGATGCATAGATATCATTTACTCATTCGTACAACAACTTATTATAATGAACCCTTACAATAATAATCATAACCTTTGTGTATAAATATATAGGTACGCAGACGAAGTCACGGATAGCCGCTAGAAAATTATAAAATATCTTTATAAACCATAATAACAGTTTTTCCTTCTGGGGCTAATATGAACAGGTTATCCGCATTACTAACCCGCGAGCAAGCCACGTATAGCTGGCCGTGTGAAAAACAATGAGACCTAAGATCCACTCCAACAGCCTTTAGCGTCTGCCCCTGAGACTTGTTAACTGTCATAGCAAAGCAAATTGAACAGAACCAGAAACAAGAAAACAAGAAATTCAAACGGACATACCGTTTGAATTCCCATTTCAATTCAAACGGTATGTCCGTTTGAATTTCTTGTTTTCTTCCGGTTCGGTCCGGTTGAATTGTTAGGGATGATTGGTATTCGTGATATGTACACAGTTTCGCCTGCACTACACCCAGTATGAATCTCAGCTTCGATTAAGTTTCTTTGTAGAGAAGTTACTCTAAGTCGGGTTCCATTGCACAATTTAGGTGGAGTAAGATTTCTCAGTAGCATTATCGGAACACCAACTTTGAGCGTGATTTTCTATCCAGGAACACCGCTTGCAGTGAGTAAATTTAAAAACTCAACTGGATAGTTTGTGACATCATCTTGATTAGAACAGTGTTATAAGATGTGTATACCACTTCATCCCCAACAATTTGAGCCAACATTTTTTCATTTATTGCAGTTGCTTGGTCATTTCTGGGAGTAAGTACAGCGCGTTCACATATCCAAGAATTTTCTTGATGCGGTATTCTCGAAACGTCTTCGAAAACCGAATTTATTAGTTCCTCTTCTGAAGAAACTGAAAAAAGTGACTCTGGAAGAGTCACTTGACCATTTAATTCAGGGAGGTTGCCGTTTCCAATTTTCAGTAAAATATCTGAAAATTCTTGGGCATGTGAATGGCTACCGAGCTGTGCTCGCATGTTAATGGTCAAGGTTAGCTTTTCTATTTGGGGCCAAAGTTAAAAGTCTCCGAGGCGCGAGACAGCGTGTCACGTTCTCGATCAGCAGTCAAACGTAACTCCCTATCTGTAAAAGTCTCCGAGGCGCGAGACAGCGTGTCACGTTCTCGATCAGCAGTCAAACGTAACTCCCTATCTGTAAAAGTCTCCGAGGCGCGAGACAGCGTGTCACCGTACCGTCAACGGTCAGAGTTCTGCGTTCTAGTGACCGATGACGGTCACTAGAACGCAGAACTCTGACCGCTCTCTGTGTGCGCAGGCTCAGCTTTCGACTTCATTGGCCTATCATTGGCTAACTAATCACAGGCCTGCGTTCAGTCATTTGTGATTGGTCAATAACAGCCAATCATAGTACTTTATTTTTATCGCGAAAATCAGACCGAGACATGGAACGAAAGCGGCCTTTTGAACATTCTTTTTTCGACTGTTGTTCATGAAGGTTGTTAGCAAAAAACAATTAAAGTGATACTGTCTTCTTCAGTCTTTTCTTCACAGCTATCACTAGTCTGCATCTAAGGCATAGTAACTATACTACATGGAAGATAGAAGGAGCTCTACTATCTACTAGCTGTACTATCACCGCTAAAACGAGTGAGCGAGAGACGTTCATCGAAACTTTGATAAAAGTACATTTAAGTACTTCATTTACACGGTTTTGTAATTCTCAACATATTTTTTTTGTTTCACTGTTTTTTTTTAATAAAATGCAAGGAGCATGACCGAAGTATTGAGTGGAATTAGATAAAAGATAATAATATTTTAGTTGGCGTAGTGGACATTATAAGTACCATTATAACAGGAAGTTTAATTAATTAATTTTAGTTATTCGTTCCCTCGTCATTAAAATTAAATATGTCCCAATCATACCTATTTCATTTTAATGAAGAGGAAACAAACAACTCTATTAAAATTTTGTTAAAATTACTCGCAAGGACAATGCTATAATCCTGATGCCTACAAGTAATATGCTCCCTTGCACAGACCTTCGGTCCTATCGCAGTATTGCGAGGCAAGAGGATCTTCAGCCTCCTCGCTATCGCGCCCAGTGAACCAAACAGTGAATAATACATTTTTTTTTGTGTAAGGACATCACAATAACGTAATATAAGTGAAGAAATTACTTCAACTCTGGGGTGTAAGTGGTTCATCAACAGCTTTCAACCAAAGCCAACTGTCCAATTAATTAACGCCACTGGCCACTAGATGGCGCTAGTTGTATTTCTACATCGCGCTATGGTCATGTGTATATTCAATACGAGACGGCGTTAGTGGCAAAATTGCAACTCGTTATTGAGATTTTTTTTGTTACTCATATATCTGTTGTACGGATATATTTTTTTGTTGGTATTACAAAATCCCGCAGTTGTAAAACTACCTGCGATTAAATATAGTTTGATTGAACCTAGTACACATTGCACAGTGCACGCACAGTGGTTTAAATTTGCAAACCCGAGACCTGTTTGTTTCGTCGTTTCGTATTTACCAACTTCAACTGCACGCCACGCGGTGCGCCCCGCTGACTGACAAACGAAGCCCTGGTGAAAAGAGGGTTACATATTATAATAACTAAACTCAATATACTAACTGCGGTCGATTCACATATGTTCATAACGCATATTGGTCGACTGAACTACTTTTTAACTTACCTAATTTTGATTAAACTAAAGTTAATCGCACTAACGAACGATTAATATAATGTTTTTTAAGATATTGAATGTTACAACTATGTATGAAATACCTAATGGACGACTCGCCTACGGGTTATCAATACTGCGCGCCACCCTGGATTGTTCGCTAAAACGAGGGTAGCGCCTAGTTTATTAATACTGCGCGCTAAAATCAAAGGGGGTGGGGGGGTTATGGGGGCCATCCCGAGGGCCTCGGGGGCGAAGCCCCCCGCCATATAAGAAAAATATTGCCAACCCCGTCTTTATGTAGACTTGTCGGATCGATCGGCTGCGCCCCCCCCCCCCCCCCTTGTTTTTATTAATAAAACCTTAATTACTTAGCGCACCGATCTTTAGGTATGTTAAACAGTAGGTCTTTTGACCGTAGTTATATCGAAAATAGTTATAATGGGTTTAGTTATTATAATATGTAACCGAAAAGAGAGGTAGGGAGTGTAATTGTACGAGTGAGCAGAGTGACTGGGTAATGTACCTCCGACTCACAGAATACCGCAGCCAAAAAAGAATTCGCTTGAGGGTTGTTTGTTGTGTTCCTGCGAGTGAGTGAGGTTACCAGAAAGGAAGAAGACACGGGGATGGGCGCGCTAGCGATATTTTATGTTGCGAGCGTTAATATGGTTATGGTAACAGCTTCACATTAGGTGGGCCGCATGCTTGTCTGCCACCCGACTGTGAAGAACTGAACACAATGATAGAGAAGCTGGCACTACTCCAACCAGCATTGGTCAATCGCTCGTCTCCCCTGCTCCTGCACGACAACGCGCCACCTCATGCTGCACAGCAGACGGTCTCCAAGTTGCAAGAACTGGGGTTGGAAGCTCTCCGTCATCCGCCCTACTTGCCAGACCTTGCGCCTACAGACTACTACTTTTTCCAGAATTTGGATAACGCGGGAAAAATATTCAATACCCGAGAGGCAGTACAAAATGCCTTTGAAGAATTTGTTGCCTCCCGTCCAGCTGATTTCTTTAAGAAGGGCATCAATAAACTGCCACTGCGTTGGCAAAAATGCATTGATTGTATGGGTGATTACTTCGATAAATACAAATAAAAAATACATGAAAAAAATTTGTTTATTTTTTTTCATACAAAACGGCAATTTCATAGGTAAAGACCTAATATCTTATCACCAGTTTGAAGTGTTAGTTTAAATTACCCTTCTCACTAACTCTAACTTTACATAATCATACATTCATTACATTTCTAACCAGTGTGAATACGTAAAACCTGTTCAGTCTAAATTAAATAAAATAAAAGATAGATATCTCACATTCATATGGGTCCTCACCAGTGTGAATATTTAAACGTATCTACACAAATCAACAAAAATGATTCTGCACTCTAAATCTATCTTCACATATGACACATCCATAGTTTCTCGCCCTTAGGATCAGTAGTACCATTGACTAGTACCATTGATGGTACAAGTGACCCAACTTTGTATCTCTAGTACCATCAATGGTACTAGTGACACTAATTTGCGATCAGTTGTACCATCATAAATATTGGTTGTATCACTAGTACCATTAATGGTACTAGTGATACAATCAATATTTACTATATTATAAACTATGTACTTACAACTAAACAAACGCGAAGTATAGACAAAGTATTATAAATACTGTAGGTATTGTATTGACTGATATGCCAAGTACTGGCCACTTGAAATCCCTTTTTTAACCGACTTCAAAAAAGGAGGAGGTTCTCAATTCGACTGAATATTTTTTTGTATGTATGTTATTTGTATCTTCGCGAATTGTGAACCGATTTTCAAAATTATTTTTTTATTTGAAAGGGTATGATTGCAAGATGGTCCCATATTCACCAAGTCAGGATCTGATGATGTGATCCCAGGGAAATCAAGGGAAACTCTTAAATTTTAAGCACGTATGGTCAAATTCTTTTTTTTTTATTTAAAAGGGTATGATTGCGAGGTGGTTCCATATTCACCAAGTCAGGGTCTAGTGAGGGGATCCCAGAAAAATCGATGGAAACCCTTAAATTTGCCCTGTTGCCAGATGAAGTCGGTTTTTATTTTTTCTTAAAAATCATTAATTATCCACGTAACTAAACTTACGTAACCAGTTACAAAAGAAAATTTTTTTTTCGCTGTTTGGTAACTAGTTGTGAAAGAAGAATATTTTTTTCCTCTTTGGTAACTTTTGATAGTTACGAACGTAAACTAGTCGTATTTCGTGAATCAGTCACATTTTTTTTATTTTACGTTGGGTGGCAAACCAAGCATATGGCCTACTTGATGTGTGTATAAACGCGCGCAACAAATGCTACTTGTGTGTTACCACCCCGGTCGCTGGCGCTCCTCAGGAGCATCCTGGTAACCTCACTCACTCGCAGAAAACTACCATTCACTAGGGATTTCTTATTTGGTTGCTGTAGAGGTACTTTTCCAGACGAGCTATCGTCATGGCCTACTTCTCACTAACCTTGCCTTCTTGTTATTTTTTAGGGTGTACCACGTGCAGGTAAAGTTGGTTTGTCTTGTCTCTAAAGATGATATTGAGCCCCCTACACCACAAAATAAAAATACCACAGAATAACTAATAGTACTTACATACGAAATTAGCACTCTCGCAACTGAAAGGAGTTTCCTCTCCCGCTCCCCCGCTTAAACCCGCGGGCGCAAAATAGTTTCAACTCGCTTGACGCCATAGAACGCCTCGGGTCGGTATTCATTTGTTTTCTCAACCCCAGCTCAAGTGGCCAGGTTGTGATAGTGATATACAATATGTATAATCACATAGGTACTTAAAACCTCTTTGTTAGTCAATTTTTTATACTTAACACATCGCAAAACCATTCTTAACACATCCCAAAACAATCCTTAT
Organism: Hypsopygia costalis; assembly: GCA_937001555.2. NCBI lineage: Eukaryota > Metazoa > Arthropoda > Insecta > Lepidoptera > Pyralidae > Hypsopygia > Hypsopygia costalis. The sequence goes on from OW443355.2 coordinate 12,288,573, forward strand.
CATATCCCAAAACCTTCCTTAACATATCCCAAAACAATCCTTAACACATCCCAAAACCATCCTGAATACATCCTAAAACAATCCTAAACACATCCCAAAACCATCCTGAATACATCCTAAAACAATCCTAAACACATCCCAAAACCATCCTGAATACATCCCAAAACAATCCTTAACACATCCCAAAACAATCCCCCTTCAGCCACGTTGGTAACTATATGGTTCATAACCAGCTACGAAACAGTAATTTTTTTCACTGTTTTGTAACTAGTTACTAAGAAACACCCCTTCAGCCACTTTGGTAACTATATGGTTCATAACCAGCTACGAAAAAGTAATTTGTTTCACTGTTTTGTAACTAGTTACTAATAAACACTTATATTTTCTATTTTCGTAATTTTTCATAACCAGTTATGAAAATATACTTTTTCTTCTCTGTATGTAACCATTGACTAAAAACCTTTTTACCCGACTGCGACAGAAGGAGGGTTATGTTTTTACCCGACTGCGACAGAAGGAGGGTTATGTTTTTCGAGAGTAAATTGTTTGGTACGCTCTGCAGCCTCAACGGCTGGATGGATTTTAGCTTGAGAGGAGTCGTATTTGCTGTGAGAGTGACATAGGCTACATCAAATATAAAAAAAGTCAATATGGCGGCTGTGAGCCGCAAAATTGTCGTTGCAGTAATTTTTTTTCTTCTTAATATATCGATATGGGTATCAAAATAAAGGTCTCAATGACCTGATTTCAAATATATATTTGATATATTAGTTTTTGCCTGCGGCTTTGCTTGTATGGAATTATATTATTGTTACGCGTGATTAATAAAGGAACAATATTTTATGTCACCTAATTTTAGATGAGTCACTAATCTGCGGTACCCTAATAATAATATCTGTCCCCAAGAAATATATTAGTCATCATTTTAATCAAAACTGTCTCTAAATATAAATCATCAGCATAACAAACTACTATTATCATTTAATTCGTTTGATCATCAAAATAATAGATCTGTCACCATCCCAAATACCACAGTAAAAGGCTGTTTCTATCATTTTTGCCGCAGCCTTTTCAATAAAGCCAAAAAATTAGGAGTGAATTCGAGAGTGCAGAAGCGGCATGTTGCACGATGTGCGGGCTTAGCTCGTTTGCCTTTTAAATATATTACTTCCGGCTATCCGTACATCATGAAAAAATCGCCAAGAACTGAATCAGTAAAAAAGTTCAATTCCTATTTTAACCATTTTTGGTTACATGACATTAAGTTCATCAAAATGTGGTGTTGTCAAGAAATACGTAATACAAATTACGTAGAAGGATGGCATTCTCGTTTAAACCGGTATGTGGGTGTTAAAAATCCGTCTATCGCGAAAGTGCTTGACATTTTAGAAAAAGAAATGAAGATCAAAAACAGTACCGGGAAGGCTAAAACCCGAAAACAGAGCATGTATGTTGAAATTGATGAAGAGATCAATTCGGCTATTGAATAGTTGAAAAGGAAGACAATCACTGTGGGTCATTGCGTAGAAATTGTTGCCCCTTTTGTACGTTTTTTTAATACTTAGTTAAATATATATATATACTTGCCATAGAAAACAATAAAAAATATTCTAAATTTGTTTTTTATTAAGTGTTTATTAGTAACTAGTTACAAAACAGTGAAACAAATTACTTTTTCGTAGCTGGTTATGAACCATATAGTTACCAAAGTGGCTGAAGGGGTGTTTCTTAGTAACTAGTTACAAAACAGTGAAAAAAATTACTGTTTCGTAGCTGGTTATGAACCATATAGTTACCAACGTGGCTGAAGGGAACAATCCTTAACACATCCTAATACAATCCTAAACACATCCCAAAACCATCCTGAATACATCCCAAAACCATCCTGGTCACGGGGAATATCTTTAGTTTTCTTTAATGGTACTAGAGATACAAAATTGTATCATTAGTTCCATCAGTTATCACGGGGAATATCTTGACTTTTCTTTAATGGTACTAGAGATACAAAGTTGGGTCACTTGTACCATCAATGGTACTAGTCAATGGTACTACTGATCCTAAGGGGTTTCTCGCCAGTATGAATTCTTAAATGTTGGTTTAAATCGCCCTTCCATTTAAATCTAACTTTACACATTTCACATTCATATGGCCTCTCACCAGTGTGAACTCTTAAGTGTTTATTTAAATTACCCTTGCAATTAAATCTAACTTTACATATCTCACATTCATAAGGTTTCTCACCATTGTGAATATTTAAATGTGTATTCAAATGAGTCTTCAGTCTAAATCTAACTTTACATATTTCACATTCATATGGTTTCTCACCTGTATGAATTCTTAAGTGTTGGTTTAAATTACCCTTCAGTATAAATCTAACTTTACATATTTCACATTCATAAGGTTTCTCACCAGTATGAATTCTTAAGTGTTGGTATAAATGACCCTTCTGTGTAAATGTAACTTTACATATTTCACATTCATATGGTCTCTCACCATTGTGTATTCTTAAGTGATCGTTTAAACCACTTTTTTGACTAAATCTAACTTTACATATCTCACATTCGAAAAGTTTCTTTCGGCTGTGTGTTCCTGTCTGTTTGTTCACAACACCTGTTCTAGTAGACGAGTTTGTCGAAACTTGTCTCTTGTGTCCTGTTGCAGTGCTCTGCAATAAGCAACGTCCAATGTTTCTACTCGTCGCCTCCTCTACAGGTGTGGGTGATATTGATATCTCCACAATGTTATCTCCGTCTGGTGTCTGGGCGATTCCATCTTGTATTTGTTCCGCGCGTGTTTCCTTACATTTCTCAGCCGGCGCAGCATCTGCACACATGAATTACATCGTCCGTTGTATCACATATTATATTACACTACTGTCGCCTAAACTTCCTGTAATGAGATGGTGTATGGTGTGACCAAAAAAAGCGCATTTTATTCTGATGGAAAGCAGTTACAGCAGTCTATGAACGCCTACAAGAAAAGGGGTGTCACACACGCGTTACTAATCCTGTATACACCTCTTTACGCCCTTTTTAAAGAACCCCATGCTGTGGTCTCTTGGAAAAACTTAGACAGGCAATTCATTCGAGAACTTAATAGTATGTGGTAGGAAACCTATCTGGAACCACAGAGTACGTAAGCAGTCAGTGCGTACATAAGTTCCCTGTCGATGGTGCGCGGTGCGACTATTGAAGCAGACCGTAGGCATCAACAATACAATAACGCTTTATTGCACCAAATAAAATACAGATACAAAATGAAACAAAAGATAATACAATAGGCCCATATCCACATAGGCAAATATCAACCCTTTTGGACACGCTCTATTGTACACATAGTCAAGTATAATGCACACAAAGCGAAGCAAAGTCTCTTCTTAGGCTTAAAGGTTCTAAACCGTCTGTAATATACCATTTAATAAAATGATGCAAATGTAAATAATGGAGTAAAATTAACGAGTTCACATTTTAGTAATGTTAGTTACAGGCATATTTAAAGTTTGTGGTAAAAAGGATCTTGAGATAAATCTGTGTGTAGTATGCTTTTATCGTAATCCTGACATTCAAAATATTCTTAATAATATGGAAATGTTATTCGAGCATCATTTAATTAGGACAGAAAGTAATATGAGCTGGGAAGTGGTCACTAGAAATGAATTCACAAATCTCGTAAAGCCACGAAGACGAAGAAATATTGTGGTTATGACGAAATCCCAATAACTATCATTAAATAAAATATAGATGTGTAAAATATAGCAGAACCTCTTGAACATTTGTTTAACAATTGTCAAATATAATGTTTGTTCCCTGAGCAATTGAAAATAGGCCGTGTTATACCCGTTCACGAAAAAAAACTCTAAACAGGATCCTAAGAATTACAGACCTGTGCCATTGCTACCTGTATTGTCTAAGATTCAATATAAACTAATTAAAAAATTGTCACTAAAGCATTTAACTTCCAATAGTGATTAATAACAGACAATATGGATATCAAAAGGATATTGGTACATCTGATGCAACTGGTACATTAATAGATGACGCACTAATAAAATTAAATGAAAAAAGAGTTGCGGAACTTTTTCTAGATTTATACTCGGCTTTTGATACGGTTGACCATAAAATAATAAGCAAGCTTGACGACTACAGTGTAAGAGGATAAACACTAGAACTGTTCAAGTCATACATAGGGAACAGAAAACAATATACCGAAATAAAAAACATAGACGATACTACTGAAAACACTTACTTCAAACTTGACAAACATCGAAAGAGGTGTACCGCAGGGGTCCATACTGGGACCTATACTGTTTATACTTTTTATTAATGACTTTGATGATCACATAAACAATGCAATTGATTGACTTTGCAGATGATACGAATGCAATTGACGAATTTCATAATTATTATTCTATTTTATTATTGTACTAGCTGGCCCGGCGAACTTCGTATCGCTTTTAAATATTTTTACGTAAATTTTTTAATAGTTATTCTGCTATTCGGGTCGGAAACAAATCCAATAAATAAAAGATCAATTATTATCAAAACTTTATGATTCCACCAGTATAAGCTCGACATGTCCTATTTCTCTTTCACCAAAGCCCCTTTTGCTAGCCGGTGGGATGCACCATGTGCAAGTGAGGTTGGTTTTGGATCTAAAGATACTATTGAGCCACACTCAATCCAAAATAACTTTCGGTGTAAGGTAATTTGGTAGGTTAATTGGATTATTAAGAAAAAAGTTATTTAAAAAAAAGTTATAATTATCTGAGAGTTCCACATGATTCTCACAATTTCGTGTTACGTTGTTTGTCCAGTTTAGTTCAGTTCATTTATTCATAACAATAGTTATATTGTGTTGAATTCATAATACAATGAAATAATCATTTTAATATATAAAAATTTCGTTTGTCCACGAAGGAATTAGAAACTACTGAACCGATTTAAATCAAATTTTGCACACGTGGGCAGTATAATGCAACTTGAGATATGGGATAGTTTTTAATTCAATTTATAGTCGCATTTTTTTTATTGAAAATTATTTGTTCATAATTATCTGTAAGTACCATTTGTACTATTGTAACAGATGGCGGTGTAAGGTAATTTGGTAGGATAATTGGTTTATTATTTAACAAAAAAGTTATAATTATCTGCGAGTTCCACATGATTCTAACAAATTGCGGTGTCAAGGAATTTATGTTACTGTAAAGTTAGTTACATATCATACATTCATTAGATTTCTAGCCAGTGTGTATATTTATGTATTTTCAAATAACTCTTCAGTCTAAATCTATTTTACATATCTAGCATTCATATGGTTTCTCACCAGTGTGAAGTCTTAAGTGTTTATTTAAATTACCCTTGTAATTAAATCTAACTTTACATATCTCACATTCATAAGGTCTCTCACCAGTATGAATTCTTAAGTGTTGGTTTAAATTACACTTCAGTTTAAATGTAACTTTACATATCTCACATTCATAAGGTCTCTCACCAGTATGAATTCTTAAGTGTTGATTTAAGTGACCCTGCTGTGTAAATGTTACTTTACATAATTCACATTCATAAGGTCTCTCACCAGTGTGAATTCTTAAATGACCTTTTAAATTAGCCTTGTACTTAAATCGAACTTTACATATTTCACATTCAAATGGATTCTCACCAGTGTGAATATATAAATGTGCCTTTAACTGACTCTTCAGTCTAAATCTATCTTTACATATTTCACATCCATAAGGTCTCTCACCAGTGTGAATTCTTAAGTGATTCTTTAAACTACTCTTTTGGCTAAATTTAACTTTACATATCTCACATTCATTAAACTTCTCACCAGTATGAATTCTTAAATGTTTATTTAAATTACCCTTCTCACTAAATCTAACTTTACATATTTCACATTCATATGGTCTCTCACCAGTGTGAATTCTTAAGTGACTCTTTAAACCACTCTTTTGACTAAATTTTAATTTACATATCTCACATTCGTTAGTTTTTTCACCAGTATGAATTCTTAAGTGTTTCTTTAAATTACCCTCTAGCATAAATCTAACTTTACATATTTCACATTCATAAGGCCTCTCGCCAGTGTGAATTCTTAAGTGATCCTTTAAATTACCCTTGTAATTAAATTTAACTTTACATATCTCACATTCATACAGTCTCTCACCAGTGTGAATTCTTAAGTGTTTGTTTAAATTACCCTGGTAATTAAATCTAACTTTACAAATCCCACATTGATATGGTTTCTCTCCGGTGTGAATATTTAAATGTGTCTTCAAATGACTCTTCAGTCTAAATTTAACATTACATATTTCACATTCATAAGGTCTCTCACCAGTGTGAATTTTTAAGTGTTTATTTAAATTACCCTTCAGTCTAAATGTAACTTTACATATTTCACATTCATATGGTCTCTCGTCGGTGAGTGTGTGATCATTTAAACCACTTTTTCGACTAAATCTAACTTTACATATCTCACATTCAAAAAGTTTCTTTCGGCTGTGTGTTCCTGTCTGTTTGTTCACAACACTTGTTCTAGTAGACGAGTTTGTCGAAACTTGTCTCTTTTGTCCTGTTGCAGTGCTCTGCAATAAGCGACGTCCAATGTTTCTACTCGTCGCCTCCTCTACAGCTGTGCGTGTTATTGGTATCTCCAGAACATTATCTCCGTCTGGTGTCAGGGCGATCTTCCTATCTCCATCTTGTATTTGTTCCGCGCGTGTTTCCTTACATTTCTCATCCGGAGCGCCATCTGCACACATGAATTACATCGTCCGTTGTATCACATACTGATGGAATTATATTACACTACTGTCGCCTACACTTCCTGTAATGAGGTGTATGGTGTGACCAAAAAAAGTGCGATTTTTTTATACAACTAAGGTGGTAACCAAGCATGCGGTCTCCCTGATGGAAAGCAGTTACAGCAGTCTATGAACGCCTACAAGAAAAGGGGTGTCACACACGCGTTACCAATCCTGTATACCTCTTCACGCCCTTTTTAAAGAACCCCATGCTGTAGTCTCCTCGGAAAACTTAGTCGGGCAATTCATTCCACAGCTTAATAGTATGTGGCAGGAAACCTCTCTGGAACCGCACAGTACGTAATCACTTAGGCTCTAATGTGCGTAGATGAGTTCCCTGTCGATGGCGAGCGGCGCGTTATAGAAGCAGGCCGAAGGCATCAACCCTTTTGGACACACCCTATTGTACACATACACACAAAGAGACTCAAAAGTCTCTTCTCAGGCTTAAAGGTTCTAAACCGTTTGTAATATACCATTTAATAATAATCAAATGATGCAAATAGAGTAAAATTAACGTGTTCACATTTTAGTAATGTTGGTGGCAGGCATATATTTGAAGTTTGTGGTTTAAAGGATCTTGAGCCAAATCTGTTTTTTGAAAATTTTCTTGATAATATGGGAATGTCATTGGAGCATTGTTATGTTATAGCTTTAGATACCTAACACTCGAGGATACCTACCGACGAAATAACTCGCACTCCTGTTTAGATAATATATTGACGGCTCTAAAGGACTATAATATCTTGAATTCTGATGTGGATCATATATATTCTTTATTGCACATAAATTATTACAACATTGTTACATAAAAAAGTGTACAAAGGTGAGCTTATCTCTACAAGAGATCTCTTCCAGCCGACCCTATAGGCAGTAACAACAATAGTTATTTGACGGATAGTTACAATACGTACAGAGAGAGAGAGGAAAAAAAAAAATACAAACAAACGATATTTTGACTCATAACCAAAAATAGAAAAACTAAGTGCTAAACAAATAATAATAAACACAAATAATTATTAGATACATATCAACTATAAATACATACACATTCATAACTGACACAAATAGTGTTCCTTCAATCTTTTTTTGAAACCAATAAGGGATGGACAATCTCTTATTTGAGGCGGTAATTTATTCCAAAGTTGTGCTGCGCGGACAGTGAATGAATTGAAAAAGAATTTAGTGTTGGAAGGGGGATAGTCTAGTGTTTTTATATGACAGGAGCGTTGGGATCTAGATGAGGGTGGTAATAGAGGAAAGCGAGAAGTGAGGTACTGAGGAGATCTAGGATTTTTAAATAATTTATAAAGGAAAGATAATATGTGCACATTTCTGCGATAGCGGATCGGGAGCCATTTTAACTGAGTGCGAAATTCAGAAACATGATCAAATTTTTTGAGACCAAACACGAAACGAATAGCTAAATTTTGCAGGCGCTCCAGTTTGTTCAGAAGCTCCTCAGTCACATCCAAAAAGCAGATATCGGCGTAGTCGAGAATTGGGAGTAATAGAGACTGAGCCAGCATAATTTTAGTTTTGAAAGGCAAAAAGTTTTGGAGTCGCTTGAGCGAATGAAACGTGTAATGCATGCGTTTACTAACATCATTAATATGTGGGGTCCAGGACAATGTTTCATCAATGATTAACCCAAGGTTCTTTGTTTTATTTGTGAAGGCAATATTAAGATCATTGAAAATAACTTGAGGTAATTTGTTTACATTTAATCTACTTTTCATCTGACTGCTACCAACTACGATAGCTTGAGACTTTGATGGATTTACAAGCAAACCATAGTTGTCAACCCATTCCTTAACTGCATTTAGATCTCGATTTATAATGTTAAACGCTTCCAAAGAATCTGAGATGGAAAAATGGCTATAAATCTGCAAATCATCTGCATATAGGTGGTAGCGCGAAGTAATGACTTTAGATAGTTCATTGATGAAGACTGAGAAAAGTAAAGGAGATAAAACGCCGCCCTGTGGCACACCGGCTACTAGATCGGACCAATCAGACGAAAACTCATCAGTTTTGATACATTGCCGGCGGTCACGGAGATAGGAGTCGAACCATGCCACCACAGAAGGAGATATGTTAATAGACCGAAGAATTCCAAGAAGTATGTCAAAATCGACAGAATTGAACGCACTACTGAAGTCTAACAAAATGATCAAAGTGAGTTTTTTGTTGTCCATAGCCTGGCGTATGTCATCAGTGACATTCAGCAGCGCGCTCACGGTACTGTGATTGGGACGAAAGCCAGATTGAAAAGGACAGAGAAGATTGTTATGAGATAGAAAGGTATGAAGCTGGTTATATACAGCACTTTCTAGAACCTTAGAGAGTAGCGGAAGAATAGAAATAGGTCGGTACTGGGAAAAAGAAGTTGGATTGGATATTTTAGGAAGGGGGATGACGTGAGCCAGTTTCCATGCTGTCGGAAAGACGTTAGATGCGAGAGAAAATTTCAGTATATGAGTGACCACTGCTGTGATACAGTCAAGAATTGGGAGCAGCATATCACGACTCACATCATCACTACCTACAGCATTAGTAGTTATCGATAAAATGATCCTTTTAACTTCCTCCTCTGTGATGTCGTGAAATGAGAATGAGTCACAAGTGGGTGAAGCCTGTTGGGAAAGTGAAAACAGAGTAGAAGCTTTAGTCGAAGTATCCACAGAAATTGGAGGTGTACAAAAATGTTTGTTTAGATTATTTAAATTTAGAGAATTATTGGAAGTCGCAGGCTGTTTACCTACACCCAGTGACCGCAGAAATTTCCAAATACGAGTAGGGGGCATGTTTTCAATCGTGGAGTGTATATAGTGACGTTTAGCATCCCTACACATTCTATTGCAGATGTTGCGCATTTTTTTATACTCTAAGAGGTTCGCCTCAGAAGGCCATTGTTTAAGCCTGCTTTTAGCTTTATTGCGTTTATTCATTACAGATTTAATTTCGTTTGTTAACCATGGAGCAGGAACATGTTTCACTCTGACCGGTCTTATTGGAGCGTGAGTGTCATACAATTTGGTTAAAATCGAGTTGAAGATGGCTACCTTTTCATCAATTTTAGAAGCTGCGAAAAGTTGAGACCAGTCGAGATTACACGCATCATCCCTCAAACGACTCACATCCACGTTTCTAAAATTACGCTGGAAAATAGTTTTGATTTTATGCTTTGGAGGACGCACCTTATAAGCAAGAAATATTAAGTCATGATAAGAGAAAGGTGCAGGAAGTTGTCCGTGTGAAATAACAGAATCAACATTGGAGACAAACATAAGATCTAAGATAGATGCTTTGCAGTTCGGCATATGATGTGTAGCAGTTAAAGGAAGAATATGGAGATCCATCGCGGTAACCAAATTATTCAATTTTTCAGCACGATTGTCACTTTTTAACAAGCAGGTGTTAAAATCGCCCATTATGATCATATGGCTATATAATGGTCGTAAGATTTCCAATGTTGATTCCAAGGATTGGAAGTAGTCTACCTTGTCACTGGGGCTGTAAACAACGCCCAAAAGGATTTTCGTGTGGTGGAGTGTTATTTCTAGAAAAAGATGCTCTATGGAGGATGTGTATTCGCTAGGCGAATGAGAAACGACTGTGCAGGGAATATGATCACGAAGAAATATACACACACCACCACCTCCAACCCCAGTTCTATCATTACGATAGAGCCGGAAACCGGGAAGAGCACAGAGGGTAGACGTGAGTGAAGGCTTTAGCCACGATTCGGAAACTAATATTCCGTCGACCACACCACTGCTAAAAGATGCGAGAAAATCAGGGTAGTGAGCAATTATACTCTGAGCATTAATGTGCACAATATTAAGATATGGAGAATTATTTCCGAAAACAGTCAACAACTTTGATTCCAAGCTTAAAGACTCTGATGTTGATGATGTATCACTAACAGCACTTTCATAATCATCAGAAGAACAGGATTCAAAAATTTCATCATTGAAGTCATTATCAAATAACATATGTAAGTATAGTAAAAAAAAAAAAAAAAACGAAATCAGATACAAAAAGAAATAAAATAAAATAAAAATATATCCACTACAATAATTTCTTTTTATCAGTAACAATATACGCATCACTGGTAAAATGTCGTATTAAAATGTAATTCACCGATTGACACTTTGCAGCGTCACAACATAAAAAGTTCAATTAACAAAATACATTTACATACTCTTCACCAGAGCAAAGTGAAAAAATTAAAAGAATTAAATTATCGATTAATCAAACTATTTAATGCGATCTCGGAATGGTTGCCAACAACGAAAACAATTCGCAAAACAACAGGAGCTGTCAACTGTTATGTCAAGTTATGACAACTTCATTATAATTGTCGTATGCCTGTTAAAAATAAATACAGTTTTGAGAGAGTGAAAAATACATTATTGACAAAGTTAAAAATGGAAATTACCTACATGCATTTTATATCGCCTACCTGATGTGCATAGACAAAACTACGCGTGGTGATATTATTATAACAACACCAAATATGATCGTTGCAAAACCAGACGAGATCACACAAACATTTCACCTTGCTCCAACCGCCGCAGGCTTATTGTTCGCGGCGACGCCGAGACCTCTCCGATGGTTGTGAAGCGCTGCTTGGATGTTCAGACTGCAATTGTTGAAACTCAGCCAAAGTAGTAATTTTCACACGTGTGTTATCAGGCAGCAGAATGACTATACTCCCGTCAGAAGACCAGCAGTTCTTCATGCTAAAATGTTTTCTAGCAGCCACGAATACCTCCTGCCGCGACTTCGTGAGGAATTCAGAGATGGAAATTTTTGTGCCTTTTAATATCTTTTTTGCACTCCAGACAGCAGAACGGTGGGTAAAGCTAGCAAACCTCACTAAAATAGGCCGTGGAGTGTCCTTCTGTGCACCCAGGCGATGGCAAGTTTCTATAGAGGATGGTGAAGTATCAACGAAAGTTAGCTTCATTTGACTAGATAAAAGCGTATGTAACTTGTCTGACAGTACCTCATCACTTTCCTCCGGAACACCATGAAAGAGTAGGACCTTCCTACGGGCGTGAGTTTCCAGACTGTCCAGATTTGAAGTAATAAGTTGTAACTGTGCCTTCATCATTGATACAGCCTTCCAGATAAAAGTTTTGAATTGAAGGTAATCCGCAGAGAGGCTCTTGATTGTAGGCTGTGGTGGAACATTGGAAGATGTAGTTTGTTGCTGGAAACCTTTCTCAAATTCATCCATCCTTGAATTAAAAAGAGCTGTTAATTCCTCAAAGTTTTTGTTCAGTTGTGATGCTGAGTCCATAGTGCCAGTTGTGTGAAACTTTATATATCAGTGGATGCGTGTAGTAGTATTAGCACATTTACAGGGATAATAACTTCAGTAAGTGAAATATTTAATTTTATATTATTTAAATAAACGAGAACAATAAAATTTATGTGTCACTTATTCTGCAGCTACCCGCCAAAAAAAATAATAGTCATAATAAGTTAGCAAATGGGCATGCTGGAATATTGTGATCTGATATTACAAAAAAAAACCGATCGTCTGGGAAAGTGAATTCTTTTGTGAGAAAAACATATGAGAAGTTGTACTGCTAAAAATAAACCAAGTTCAGACATATTTTTTATAAATAAATTTAACGACACATTTAAACATTATTTTAAAAAGATTAAGAAAAAGAAAACTTCTTTAAATGGCGAAAGGTTCGATAACTCGAGGTATAAAAGTTTCTACCAGTATGAACCGATTTGTTAACGATATTGATAAAATTAAATGTAACAATACTATTCTTAAATATGATAAGAAAAGATAGTGTATATATTTTTTGATAAATTTGACCAAAGTAAAAAGACGACATCCGGTAATCTAAAAAAAGCATTGAAATTTTTGATAAAAACATAATTAGGATAGAAAGTAATATGAGCTGGGAAATATTCACTCCAAATGAAATCACTAATCTCGTAAAAGCTATGAAGACTAACAAATCTTATGGTTATGCTATTTTGTTTAACAATTGTCAGATAGAATGTTTGTTCCCTGAGGAATTGACAATAGGCCGTGTTATACCCGTTCACAAAAAGAACTCTAAACAGGATCCTAAAATTACAAACCAGTATTCATTCTACAGACAATACAGTTGTCTAAGATTCAAGAAAAACTAATTAAAAAACGGTTACTAAAGCATTTGACTTCAAATACAGTGATTAATGACAGACAATATGGATATCAAAAGGACATTGGAACATCTGATGCAATTGGTACATTATTAGATGACGCACTAATAAAATTAAATGAAAAAAAAAAAGAAGAGTTGCGGGAATTTTTCTAGATTTAAGCTCGCCTTTTGACATGGTTTACCATAAAATACTTTTAAGTAAGCCTGGCTACTACCGTTTCAAAGGACAAACACTAGAACTGTTCAAGTCTTATCTAGGGAACAGAATACAATATACCGAAATAAAAAAACATAGACGATGCTACTGAAAACACTTTTACTTCAAAATTGACAAACATCGAAAGAGGTGTACCGCAGGGGTCAATACTGGGGACCTAACTATTTATACTTTTTATTAATGGCTTCGTCGATCACATAACCAATGCAATTGTCTGTGCAAATACTTTACTTAACCTTATCCAAAAAATCAACACCTTAGTATAAATTTTTGATGAGTGGTTTAGTTTAGAAAAATTCACCTACCCCGCCTAGGTGGGATTTGAACCCCGCGAGGTGTCCCCGGCCTAAGGACACCTCGCCAGCCTAGGGACAGCTCGCCAGCCTAATTTTTTCATTTTTTTTAAATATATATAACACTTATGTAACTCTTTCTTAAATTTGCTATATGGCAAGTTTTTATGGTATATAATATAATTTATTTGCATTAAATGTGGTAACAATTTGATGGTATAATCCAGAGTATAGAACACACACTTAGTACATAATACATGCAAAAAAAATACATTTGTTTACTTCGATTGTGTTTACATATACACAGGGTGATTGGTAATTAGATGTATTCCTTTGAAAGGGATATAGAAGAGGGCAAATGCAATCGATGTAACCATATAATGCCTTATCCAAAAGTGAACCATTTTAAAGATATTTAAAAATTTTGTAGTTTTAAAAAAAATCGCCTGATTCCTGAACAAAATTTTTTTTTTTAAATAACTAGTCCTTAATTTAATATCTTTTTATTAGTTTTGCATTGGTGACACCCCAAACTATAAACAACAGCCATCAAAAGTATATTATTTACACAAATTTTCACACTATGCTTCGAAACATTCGACAACTAATAAAAATTCGCAAGTTTGTAAATCTTTTTTATATCCCTTTCAAAGGAATACATATAATTACCAATCACCCTGATATTATATATATATATGTATATATTATATATATATATATATGGTGGTTAATACCACTGCGTAACAATTAGAACCAAAGAGGGTTGTTTTCGTCGTTGGAACTACTAAACTATCCGGATATCGTGTATTGAATTTGTTCGGTACATCGCCCTAATATTGAAAAATGTATATTAATGAAATGTTGTTATTATGCTATTGACAGCAGGGATGTAACGGATGTGGTTATATCGGAACCGGAACCGGAATCGGAATTTTTGAATTTGGTTTATCGGAGTCGAAACCGGAATCGGAACCGGAATCGGAATAAAATATGAAGTCAGTCAGAGATATGTGTAGATATCATTTTCAATGAAATAATTACACATCATTATTTGTTAGTGACACTAACTTAGTGTTATCTTTATTATCAATACTTTAACAGTGTAACAATGAAACAATTGCTAAAATCGATAGATCGCGACTCCGCCGCGGCTCGCGCTGCCCGGCCCGTCGACCCGCCCTCGCCCGCCGCGCCGGCCGCCGACCTCCGATATGACTTCTGACTTCGGTTTAAAATTTATCGGAACCGAAGTCGGAACCGAGGATGCAAAAGCAATCGGAAGTTCCGACGTATCGGAATCGAAACCGAAGCTCCGTTACATCCCTGATTGACAGCATTCAATGCTACACCGACGACAGCGCCGGGACACTTGTTACTGGCCTATTTTATTATTGACTAAACTGGCCGCGCTGATATCTTATCACCAGTATGAAAAAGTGTTTGTTCCAATTGCCCTTCTAATTAACTCTAACTCACATATCATACGTTCATTAGATTTCTAGCCAGTGTGAATATTTATATGTCTTTTCAAATAACTCTTCAGTTCAAATCTATCTTTACATATTTCTCACCAGTATGAATTCTTAAGTGTTGGTTTAAATTACTCTTCAATTTAAATGTAACTTTACATATCTCACATTCATGTATCTCACCAGCGTGAATTCTTAAGTGTCTCTTTAAATTACTGTTGTAAATAAATCTAGCTTTACATATCTCACATTCATAAGGTCTCTCACCAGTATGAATTCTTAAGTGTTGGTTTAAATTACT
This sequence comes from Hypsopygia costalis, assembly GCA_937001555.2. Lineage (NCBI taxonomy): Eukaryota > Metazoa > Arthropoda > Insecta > Lepidoptera > Pyralidae > Hypsopygia > Hypsopygia costalis. Next base: position 12,303,837 of record OW443355.2, read on the forward strand.
CTTCACTTTAAATGTAACTTTACATATCTCACATTCATAAGGTCTCTCACCAGTATGAATTCTTAAGTGTTGGTTTAAATTACTCTTCAGTTTAAATGTAACTTTACATATCTCACATTCATAAGGTCTCTCAACAGTATGAATTCTTAAGTGTTGTTTTAAATTATACCTCAGTCTAAACGTAACTTTACATATTTCACATTCATATGGTCTCTCACCAGTATGAATTCCTAAATGTTTACTTAAATTACCCTTCTCACTAAATCTAACTTTACATATTTCACATTTATAAGGTCTCTCACCAGTGTGAATTCTTAAGTGACTCTTTAAACCACTCTTTTGACTAAATTTTAATTTACATATCTCACATTCATAAGGTCTCTCACCAGTATGAATTCTTAAGTGTAGTTTTAAATAACACTTCTTTGTAAATGTAACTTTACACATTTCACATTCATATGGTCTCTCACCAGTGTGTATTCTTAAGTGATCATTTAAACCACTTTTTCGACTAAATCTAACTTTACATATCTCACATTCAAAAAGTTTCTTTCGGCTGTGTGTTCCTGTCTGTTTGTTCACAACACTTGTTCTAGTAGACGAGTTTGTCGAAACTTGTCTCTTTTGTCCTGTTGCAGTGCTCTGCAATAAGCGACGTCCAATGTTTCTACTCGTCGCCTCCTCTACAGCTGTGCGTGTTATTGGTATCTCCAGAACATTATCTCCGTCTGGTGTCTGGGCGATTCCATCTTGTATTTGTTCCGCGCGTGTTTCCTTACATTTCTCATCCGGAGCGCCATCTGCACACATGAATTACATCGTCCGTTGTATCACATACTGATGGAATTATATTACACCATGTACTTGTTCCGGGCTGGTCGTAAAATAGTAATATTTCTTTTTTTATTATCTATGTTCTTTTTTGTTGTAAACGTATCTAATATAAAATATGACTCATTTTCCAGAGTTAAACTAGTTGTCTTCGACAGTAAGGGGTGTTTTGGAATTGAGAAGCCACAGCGAATACGGTTATCTCTGGAGTAAACGCGCACAGTTGTGCGGGGTGGAATTGGATTAAGTTCTGTCACCCCCGATCGGACACTTTATTCATTGTATTCTCGATTTCAGACACGAGTCGTTCGCGGCTCTCCTTCACCAGAGAGCGAGGGATATTAGCGCTGTCCGTGTAATCAATGAACCCGGTGCTGCCGTCCGCATAGCAATGAAGGCAACATATCATTGACATGCCGCAAAAACAGCGTCGGATAACACAGAACCTAGCGGGACACTTATGTCCATGCTATCGGAGCAACGACCATCCATAGCGGCTCTAATGTTTCTGCTGGATAAGAGTGTAGCGATCCATTCGTACAACTCTCCAGACAGACCGTATGCAGACAACTTCGGAAGAAGACTACGGAGCTAGACCCGATTGAACACCTTAGCCATATCTAGGCTAACAGCTAATAGCCTTGACCTTGACTCTCCACGACTAAAGCTCAAAGGTGTGATACACTAGATCACAGACGAGCGATCATAGTGAAAGCAATATCGATGGTAGATGATCAAGTCGTGCTCTCTAGGTATCGATAAGGAAAGTCATCTATAGTATTAGTCTATGAAAGTGGTACAAAACTACACTAGAGGGATCCATACATACTGTCGCGGTCCTGTCGCGAATCATCTAGAATAGTCGCCGCATACTTCGCTGCAAGCAATAATAACCCGTATGTCTACTGCCATAAGGTTCATAACACTGACATGAAAATGTTCGAGACACGTTAACGATGTCTTACCGAAGGAAAGTACATACAGGTACATACGAGAACATTCGGGAACCCTTGCCGGCGGATATAAATAGCGACCGCCGCGGCGCATAGTTGAGTTCAGTTTGGACTTCGGAAGAGTAAACTTCGAGCGAATCTACCTGCGAGACAAGTGATAACCTACGACCTCAGGGATACTATTGGACTTCGATTTGACCTGCGATTTGGAATCTTCGTGTGGACTTCGTGTTGTGAAGACCTGCAGACCAGACCCTGCGTGAATAAATCCTTGGATGTTGTCATTGGCGTTTTACATCTAAATCTAGAACCCTAGCACGTGACAATATCTTATTTTCAATAGTAAGTATACTGTCCCGCCCGATCAGCCAGTGAAGATTCCTGGACCGAATGTTGAGTTCTTCTCTTTTACATTTGACATGGCTTTTCCAAGTAAGGCCACGGTCAAGATGAAGACCCAAGTATTTGACGCTGTCTTAGTGTGGTAAGGTTGTGTTATCAAGCTGAACTGGTGGGCAGTCGCCCTTACGCAGCGCGAAGGTGACGTGCACCGACTTGGTTACGCTCCAATCAAGTCCGCGCTGAAAATTGCATGAAGCGACCCCAGGATCTGCATCGCTGGCCAAGATAGCGGTATCATCAGCATATGTAGCAGTAAAAACTCCGTTTTCCAATGGCATGTCGGCTGTGTATGTGTACAAGATTGGACCCAACACTGATCCCTGTGGAACTCCAGCTCTAATCTCATAGAGTTTGGATGTTGTATCAGCCACTTTCACTTGGAACAGTCGTTCTGAGAGATATGATCTAAATAATTCTAGATAGCTGTGAGGGATGTACTTTTTTATTTTATACATCAAGCCTTTATGCCATACTCGATCAAAAGCTTGTTGTATGTCCAGAAATGCTGAAGAGCAGTACTCCTTTTCCTTTAAGCTTTGTGTAGACACACGACGACAGTGGAGTGTAGTGGTCGAAACCCAAACTGGTGCGATGGACTGATGTTATCTTTTTCGAGAATTGGTTTCAGTCTGTGTAGTAGAAGTTTTTCAAAGACCTTTGAAAATATTGGAAGGAGACTTATGGGTCTATAGTGATAGGAAGAATAATCTATGAGGCGAGGGCGGCGCAACCCTAGTGTTCTAGACAGTCGACACGCGCCCCTCCCTAGCAGAGAGAACTGTCAGAGAGTTATCGTTCGCGCCATTTGAGACAACTCTGTGAAAAAGTGGAAATAAAGTTAATTAAGAGAGGTGTTTTTATGTTTAATATTTCAGAAGTGGTATAATAACTCTTGCACACTAGTGGACTTACGTGAATTTAGTGATAATTCTAGTTGAAAAGTGAAATTTGCTTCGGTACATTTTGCCGCCGGTGTTTGTTGCAAAAGACGCTATTTATATGTTTTTGGTGATGGACATTTATTAATATTGATAAAAACGCTTTAACTAACAAAGTTTGATGTATTTTTAGCATTAACTGCAAGTATTTGCACGAACTTTTTCATTGAATTGAAAGGTCATCGACCTTGGTTTTTTAGAGTTTCGACACGGTTTTGTTGGACTTTTCCTATTGAAAATCGGACTGGCTGGTGTGGTGTGCGGTGTTTTGGCTACATGTACCTTGCTTGGTGCTTGTATATATGAGCTGCCTGTTGAATAAGTTCCCGGCTACTTGGTGAGATTGTTCCTTAATTTTTGTACATATTGGACAGATACTTCGTCTGTCCGATATGTACAAAAATTAAGGATCCGTAATTTAGAAGGTGTGGGTAGCATGCATGGTTGGGATGAACGCACACTCATATGCAACTGCACGTCTAAGTTAGGTGGCTATGCTAAAAGTTGGTATGAACGCCAAGCTTGCTATGATATCAGCTGGAACGAGTGGAAAACAAAATTAATTAGAGCATTTCCATTTACTAAAAATAAGTTATCGCAGATCAGGGAACTTGTTAATCGCACCAAGTCAAAGGATGAAGACCCAATCAAGTTTTATTATGATAAACTTGGTATTGGCATGTCATGTAATATGAGTGATGAAGTGATAGCGCAAGCGATTGTAGGAACACTTGGAGATAAATTGTTAGAAGTCGGAGCCTTGGCAGCTGGTTGTCATGATACTAATTCTTTGTTAAAGTATCTGGCAAGCATGAAAACTTCATCTGACTGTGCTGAAGTCAAGCCCTCAGGCGTATTGAACAATGTTCAGAATAATACCCAAAACAAAGTTATAAAGTGTTTTACTTGTGGTAAGGTGGGTCACAAGGCTAGATTATGTGGAAAAATAAAACAAAAGAAGTTTGATGACCGAAAATGCAACTTTTGTGACCGGACTGGTCATGTTGAGGAAACTTGTTTTAAGAAAAGAAACCAAAGCAAGCATTGTTCATTTTGCAATATCAAAGGCCATTCTTTAGAAGAGTGCAGGAAGAAGAAAGCTGGACAAGACAAGCACATTAAGAAAATTCTGACTCAGAGCTGTAATGCTTCTGATATGAAGTATTTCAAGACCGTCCTTGTGAATGAATCTCCAGCAAAAGCTTTTGTAGATTTTGGCAGTTCATGTAACACTATGAGGCAAAGCTTTTATGATAAACTTCAACTCAAGTCTACAGTCAGTGACAATGTTATTAAAGGCTATGGAGATGGTTTAATTACACCTCTTGGAGTTACTACTGCTTCTCTGACTGTTGATGGGGTGGAAGTAGAAACAGAATTTTATATAGTACCAGATGAAATACAGGACTTCGACATTTTGGTGGGCCAACCATACACTGAGTCACCTCACATATTAGTTGTTAAAACACCAACACGGCTTAATGTATATGACAAAGAATTATCACCAGATGTTGCAGAGATATGTGAAAATTTAGAGAAAGTCCGATTGTATCCAAATGAGAACACAATATTAAAACCTGGTCTAAACAAGATTGTTGTCAGAACTGAGCCTATTACAAGTGGTGTCATGAAAGTGAAGCATAGTGAACAAAGAGAGCCTAGATTTGAAAGAGATGTGTTGAGTGAAGAAGTAGAAATTCAGGATGGTACAACAATAGTTAAACTAGTTAATAAGACTAATGAAGCAGTTCATATAAATAGAGATAAGTGTGTTGCTAGAGCTGAACTGCTAGAAATAGAAACTTGTAAATCCAAAATAGGTGAACAATTAACTGAAAGACAAAAAGACTCACTCACCTCTCTTCTCGATGAATTTGATAGTTGTTTTTCTGGAAAAGGCATGGAATTGGGTAATTGTGATATAGAGATGACAATCAAATTGACTGAGAACAAAGTTATAAATTACAAACCTTATCGGATGTCTTACCATGAAAGAGAATTGGTCAGACAAATCATCGCTGATTTGCTTGATGCTAGAATAATAGAGGAGTCGACGTCGCCATATGCTAGTCCAATCCTATTGGTCAAAAAGAAGGAGGGTGGATTCCGGCTGTGTGTAGACTACCGGGCTCTTAATAAAGTAACAGAGAAAGAGAGGTATCCATTACCTTTGATACAGGATCTTCTAGACAGATTGGGAAACACATCAGTGTTCTGCAGCTTAGATCTTGCAAACGGTTATCATCAGATCAAAATATCACCACAGTCAAGACCACTTACAGGCTTCGTCACCCCTGACGGACACTATCAATATCGAATGATGAGTTTCGGATTGTGCAATGCACCGGCTGTTTTCCAGAGGGCGATGAACGAAATTCTTGCTCCTGTGATCCACAAATGCGCAGAAGTGTATATCGACGACGTTATCGTTTGGGGAGGTGACGCAGATGAGTGTCTAATTAACCTTCGTAGAGTTCTTGAGCTAATTAAAAACGCTGGTGTGAAGCTGAAGCGAAATAAATGTTCTTTTCTGACTGAGACGATGGAATACTTGGGACATGAGATTACGGGTGGAGAAATAAGACCTTCTTCTCATAAACTGACTGCAGTTACTGACTTCAAGCCACCTGAAAATGTACACGAGGTGAGGCAGTTTTTGGGACTTGCTTCATACTTCCGCAAGTTTATTCAGGGATTTGCTACAATAGCTAGACCGCTTACTTTTCTGACCAAAAAGAATGTAGAATGGTGTTGGGGAGCTGAGCAAAACAACGCTATGAAGACCTTAAAAAGAGTATTAACATCTGATCCAGTTCTTGCTATTTATGACCCATCTCGTGAAACACAGATCCACACCGATGCTTCTAAAGTAGGACTTGGTGGAGTACTATTGCAGTGTCAGAAAAATGGTGAATGGAGAGCTGTTGCTTATGCAAGCAGACAAACATCGGAAGCTGAAGCTAAATACCACAGCTTTGAACTGGAGGCGCTGGCAGTAGTTTTTAGTATCCAGAAGTTCAGAGTTTATGTTTCAGGGTTGAAATTTCGTATTGTAACAGACTGCTCTGCATTGCGGCTAGCTTGGTCAAAGAGAGATTTATCGCCTCGCATTGCACGATGGTGGCTTGATTTACAAGAGTATGATTTCGAAGTTGAGCATAAACCAGGAACTTTGATGGCACACGTCGATGCTCTTAGCCGAAACCCAGTTGCAGTACACCACATTGAAGAGAAAACTTACATTAATGCTCTTCAAGATGGCGATGAAGAAATACAGACGATTCTCAAGAACCTTGAGATAGAGCTTAAAGCCAATCATAAGATTGGTCTTGTTAAGGACTACAAAATTGTCAATGGTTTGCTGTGTCGTGTTGTGGAAGGTGGAAGTAGACCAGTTTTACCCAAGAGTGCAAGGTGGCATATATTGAACACTTACCATGATAGAAGCGGTCATTTGGGGACAGCAAAATGCCTAGAGGCGATTCAAGCCAAGTACTGGTTCCCGAAGATGCGGAAAAGCGTGGAAAAATATGTTGCTAGTTGTATAGGGTGTCAGTTTACCAAGAAGCCTACTGGGAAACAGCCAGGATTACTGCATCCGATTCCTAGAGATCCTGCTCCATTCCATACTCTTCACGTGGATCACCTGGGTCCGTTCTGTAAGAGTAGTGGTAAAACCTACATATTTGCCATCATTGATGGATTTACCAAATTTGTGTGGCTGGAGGCCGTCGCGAGTGCGAATGCTAGAGGCGCGATTACAGCACTCAACAAATTCAGTCAAGTCTTTGGATATCCAGTAAGGATTGTGAGTGATAGAGGCACAGCGTTTACGTGCCGAGAGTTTCAGGACTACTGTGTGGAGTTTGGAATAAAACATGTGCTAAACGCTGTGGCATCGCCGAGGGCTAATGGCCAAGTCGAGAGGCTAAACCGCACAATTTTGAGCTCTCTGACTGCACAGCTTGGGGAAGAAAAGAAGGGATGGGATACTTATTTACCTAAAGTGCAATTAGGTATTAACTCCACCGTGTGCCAGGGCACAGGGAAATCCCCCCTTGAGTTACTTTGTGGTCTGAGACCTCGATTAGCTGGAGATTTACAAGGTGCACGGCACGTGACTGATTTGGAACAGCTAAGGAAGGACGCAGCTGAAAAGATTGAGCAAAATGCGGCGGCTATGAAGGCACGGTTTGATAAAGGCCGTCGAGAGACGGAACCTATTTCGTTGGGTAAATTGGTAATGGTGGAACGCAAAATTTTACGGCCTGGACTTACGAGTGGGAAGTTGGTCCCAAGATATGCGGGACCTTACAAAATTGCCGCTGTATTGCCAAACGATCGGTACGAAGTGAGCTCAGCCGCCAGGGGCAAGAGAGCATATAAAAGAGTGGTTGCACGTGATAAGATCAAACTTTGGAGAGCTAGACAAGATAGTTCTTCAGATGACGGTTTAGAGCGAGATATTGTAACATCTCAAGAATGACAATAAAATGTCGTGAATGCTGCCTGTGGGGCTGGTATTATTGCCATTTACTTTTATTTCTAATTATTAATTATATTTTTGTTACATTATGCCTATAGGGCTGACCTGATGATTAAGATATAATGATTTCGCTTACGAGCTAAGTTTTGCCTTCGGGGCTGTGTATTGCCTATGGGGCTGTGTCTTTGCCTACGGGGCTGTGTCTTTGCCTACGGGGCTGTGTCTTTGCCTACGGGGCTGTGTCTTGCCTACGGGCTGTGTCTTTGCCCACGGGGCTGCCTTGCCTATGGGGCTGTGTCCTTGCCTACTGGGCTTTTTTTGCCTACGGGGCTATGTTTGTGCCTACGGGGCTATGTTTGTGCCTACGGGGCTATGTTTGTGCCTACGGGGCTATGTTTGTGCCTACGGGGCCCATTGCTGCTGGTTGCTGCACCGAGTCTTCGCGGCAGCTCTACTGGCGGCAGGCTGCTAGAAGTGCAATATCATCCTTCGAGGGCGAAGGAGTGGACAGGATGGCCGAACTGATAGGAAGAATAATCTATGAGGCGAGGGCGGCGCAACCCTAGTGTTCTAGACAGTCGACACGCGCCCCTCCCTAGCAGAGAGAACTGTCAGAGAGTTATCGTTCGCGCCATTTGAGACAACTCTGTGAAAAAGTGGAAATAAAGTTAATTAAGAGAGGTGTTTTTATGTTTAATAATAGGAAGAGACATCAATCAGTGGTTTGCCAGTTTTATATATCACTAGCAAACCCGGCGAACTCCGTTTCGCCACCAGATGGCTTCAAGATTTTCCCGCTTTTCTTTTCAAATTTTTCCAGAATTTTCTTTGCTATAAACCTCACGGAGCCCGAGACCTTTCCAACGAATGCAAAACCGTGGAAATCGGTTCGTGCGTTCTGGAGTTATAGCGTCAGGAAGGAAAACCCGACTTATTTTTATATAGTAGATTAGAATCTGTGATATTTTCCATAGATGTGGGAAATATTGGACTCTCAGGATTCCATTAAATAATGTCGTCAAGAACACCACAGCCTTTTTCGATAATTGTTTTGCACTTCCTTTGTAATAAGGTCAAACCCAGGCGCTGTTTTATCTTTTAAGTTTTTCATCGTACGCCATACTTCATTAACTGTAACCGAGCGTAGCGGAGGAGACATCTGGTTGTGCTGAGAGACAAAACTCTCCACTTCTCCATCGGTCTCATCATTAACTGACGGGTTAGGAGAGAACACCTTTGATAGATGTTCAGCAAAGGTGTCCGCCTTTTCTTGGGGTGTTCTAGCCCAGCCATTATCTTTTCTAAGAGGGGGCAGCGCTGGCTGGAGTCTGTCGTAGTTTTTAGCGACCTTCCACAAAGAGTAGTTTGTGTGTGCCGTCAGCGTCAGGGATTCCAACTGTGCAGCCAATGTTTGGTTCTGCCACTCATTCAGCATTTCTTTCAGTTTTCGACTTGACCTGCGGAAGTTTAGCTTGTCCTCCGTTCTATCCAGTCTAGTTAGGTGCCAAACTCGTCGAAGCCTTTTTCTAGAACTGCCTTTTTAATTTCTAGAGGATAGTCTATGGACCGTACAGATTTTGTCTTAGGTGGTGTATTTTTCCAACACGAAATTGACACTTGAATGAGTTTCGTTATGTATTCAGTAGCGTCATCTATAGCTTCAGCGGTTTTGAGAGCTACATTCATTTTTATGTTTTCTGTAATATACTCCCTAAAAGATTCCCAGCCAGTACTTCTATTGTAGAGAGTCAGTAGTCTCTATCAAGCCTGAGCTTACTTAAGTAGCACTGGAGAGTGATCAGATGAGCTATCATAACAAGATTCGGCTTTAAAATATTCCTTAGTTAAAACTCTAACAATGAAATAATCAAGCAGGTCAGGTAATCTGTCTGCCTGGCTTGGTCCTGTGTTGGTTCAGCAGTTGTTACTGGGAAGCTGTTACTGTTATCCAGTGTCAACTTTAGTTGTCTGCCGCGGGTAGTTATGATTCTGGAGCCCTAGTGTGTGTGTTTTGCGTTCCAATCTCCTCCCGCAATGAACCGATTACCTAGAGTACAGAAGAAGTTTGAAAACATTGTCTCATTTATTTTGTGTTTCGGAGGACAGTAAACAGCGGAGATGTTATAACAGTCTGTCCGATCTTCCACTGCTATAGTTGTTGCCTGCATGTGATCAGTACTGTATCCGGGCATTAGATGGTGTTTGATTGACTTTTTCACAATGATCTCAGTTTCAGCATGAGCTCTTCCGTCTGGATGTGAAGTAGCACTGATAGTCCTTGAAACATAAGTGAGTAGCAGTGCAGTGAGCTTCCGAGACAAGTAGTATATCAAGTTTGCGTGTATTAATGAGCAATTCATCTTCATGTTTATTTGGCTGCAATCCATTTCAACGTAAATGGATTGCAGCCAAATAAACATCGAGTCGCTAAGAGTAGAGAGATCATTTGGAAAGTCGGTCAACAAGTTTAACCATGAGGCTCATCAAAGTGCTCATTTATTGGATGACCAGTCGCGTGCGGGCCGTACAGACAACACTCAATAATTACAATATTTTACTTTCAAACGACCATAATCATTTTTAAAATGACCGCTCTTTTCCTATTAAACGTTCTCTCCAGTTATCTGTCAGCGAGATTACTCAATGCACTCGATGTATGAATCTGCACACATCCAAACTTAATTACAAGTAACAATAGAAGTACGCATGTGTTGGTGTTTAAATTCTGTTGGTTTATCATTAGTTTACATATGCACACATAGAAAAAGTTGCGACAAAACCTCTAACTAATAGCAGTCAACTTCCGCATTGCTACTATGGAACAAAATTAGGGCTCAAAGGCTGACTGGAAGAGATCCCTTATAGGGATAAGTCCACCCTTGTCCTATAGACATAGGACTGAGTGGTAAGACTACCACTATAATCTGTGTTATGTAATACTTAATGCAATAAATATTTAACAGACAAACAAACATCCGAGAAGCACCTGACCAGCCAGTGTCGCGGAGCTGTTCCGTACATTCAAGGACAAGAAGAACTTTAACACGCTGACTCACTCCAGCTAGGTCAGCTCCAACACTAGCTGGAGAGGCATCTACAAAAGAAGAAGAAATGAACCATCGTTCATTCAGTTACAATGGCCGGCGTGCCATTGTAAAAGAGTGAAAGATGTAGTCAGAGTAGAACATCTGTAGTTTTAAAAGCAATGCCTACCTGCTGATTCCTCGTCGTCCGCTTCTTCTAATGTTTCAGTCTTCACTGCTGCTAAGTCTATCTCCACATTAATATCACTCACTCTTTCTCTTTCCTCAACTTCAGTACCTTCCTCTGTTAATGTTTCGTTGTTAACGTCGTTTTCATCTAAATTCTCAACCTTTATATTGTCCACATAATCACTTTCCAGTACTTTGCGTGACGTTGGTTCGTCTTTGATCTCCTCTTTCACATTCCGCTCCGTCTCCACAGAGTTGTTCAGCTCCGTTGGAGATGTACTCGAGGCATCATTTTGTACTTCTTGGTCTGTTGTACATAATTCTCGTTTTATCTAAAAAAAAAAAGAGAAAAAGTAAACAGGCATTTTCTAGACGCCGAGTCGACGTACCGGATGTCATGTGAACATGTTGAATTCATTGCAAATTGCATCCGGGGTATAGTATATTATTCAGATTTGGTAGCAACAAGGGAGAATTACCAAGTGTTCAGACGATTTTGCAATACATATTATTGGAATCGTTGTGTTAGGTAACCACTCAATGTTTTAGGTCCCCAATAGTGTTAGATACTTAAAATCTTGGTGCACGGCAGTCGAGCTTCACTTGACTAGCCATCTCTTTAGGCTTTTAATGCCTTATTTGCCATATTGCTGTCTCTCACATTGCTAAGAGGGGAAGTCAAATTCCAAAAGCTTCCTTCTAATACTAATTTCTTCTGATTACAATTCGTTGTGAGTCAAAGTCAAAGTCAAAGTCAAAATTCTTTATTGTGTGGGCCCTCGCGGGCACTTAGACACGTCTTTTACAATTAGGTATATTTTTTATCTACCAGCATTTCGGAATGACCACTGACGAGAAGAAATGCCGAAAGAAACTGTCAATATAGGTCTTTTTTTTTAAATAGCCATACAATATTATCATAATACAATAAAAAGAATGTCAATGTACAATAAAAAAAATGGTATGTCAACCAAAATAAGAGAGAAAATAAAAAATAAAAAAATAAGTAAAATAAAATAGTAAAAAAAATAAAAATATAAAAAATCATAGTATAGAGTGTATATACATATTGTATAAAGTCTAAATATGTATATCCACAATACTACTTGTAAAGATAAGACGCCTGTGCTTCACATCCTGTGCCGAGAATTTGCCATACATTTTTATCATTAAGGTAATCGTCGGTCCTGTAGTAAGCCTTTTTACATAAGGTGGTCTTAATAAGCTGTTTGAATTTAGTGTCGGGTAAAATCAGGACCGATTCCGGCAACTTATTGTAGTAGCGGATGCAGTTTACGACAAACGAATTATTGACCTTCCCCAGTCTATGTTTTGGAATAACCAATTTGTTTTTGTTCCGCAAGTTGACATTAGTTATATCACATACTTTTGTTAAATTCGAAATATTTTTACGGACGTACATAATATTTACATAAATATATTGAGAAGCGACAGTGAGGATGTTTATCTCCTTAAATAACTCACGGAGTGAATCCCTAGAACCCAAATTGTAAATTGATCTAATGGCTCTCTTTCCATTTCAAGGCAGCCGTAGTTTTACCCCCAGGATTGCAATGGACTTCACTGTTCATTGCCTTTTTTGGCGGTCGTCGCTGTTAATCCTGCCTACACAGGAGACAGTGGTGGGAATGTGTGGCCCCCGTACCGGACGTCATTTGTTATGCAGCATCGACGTCATCGATTTTTTTAATTGGCCCGACCGACACGTGGCTGAGGGAACATTCAAGGCAGACCGGAGTCTTAACGAGGACTCTACACACTGGCCACAGCTGACGCTCCCTGTGGACGACTTCGGTGACGTCACAGGAGTGCCGTCTCTCGCGCAGTCGACCAGGCTCATTAGAACCGCGCGGCGCTCGACACGCCTCGTGCGGTGTGCTTCAAATGTGGGCTTTAAGAGTGTACTCTTTAGATATACTTAACATTGGCGACACAAATTAGCAGACAGCTCGCTGTAGTAGTCGACGCCTCGTCACCACGAATAGCAAACGTCAGCGCGGAGTCCCGCGATGACTGCTAGCTAGTATTGAAGATATCCAAAGGATAAAGAAAAACTGATACAAGTACGAAGATATCACTATCTTTATAACGCGAGTGACGCAAAATAAGCTGGGTGCCTGCTAGCTGCTAAGCCGGGAGACTCTGAGCAGTCGCCGTAGTTTAGGCCGGTGTTGTGAGGGAGCGGTGTTGGAGCAGAGTCGTGTAAGTGTGCTGAGACCTTCACCCCCCGCGCCTGCGAGCAGACCACACGGCGCACTTCAGGCGAGTAGTTCGTGGCTCCTCCAGCTCCGCGCGCTGGTCGCGGCTGATGTTTTCAAGCTGTATAAAGGCCACAGGCTTACCTCGACGACTGCCATTTGGTGAAAACGACCCGAGACCTACTGCTTAATGGTGTCTCCAAAGTACGGAGGGGTTTAAGATAAATAAACTCAAAACTCTGAGATAAAAATACGTATTGATTTGGGGTGTAAGGGGTCCATCGACATCTTTGAACCGAAGCCAACCTCACCTCCACGCGGTGCACCCTGCTGACAGACAAACGAGGCCCTGGCGAACAGAGAGGTAGGGCGCATAGCGAAAAACAGTGATCTCCATCAATTAAATTTAAGAAATAAAAACAAACTCGCTGTGCATATTTCTAGGCTCCATAAAATAAACTCATTCCCAGGTCAATGTATACGCTTCTACAATAAACTTCCAAACGACGCGTTTAAATTATCCATGGGTAAATTTAAGAAATATGTCAAAAGGCTTACTATTGTATTTCAGATTACATAAATGATAAAAGTATTTGGAAATGAATTGCTCTTGTTATGTTATGTTAGTGATTGTATTTGTATTTAATGTAACGATATTGGCAATTAAAAGAGTCGGCCTTGAGTTTCTTGCCAGGTCTTCTCAAGAAGCTCCGCCGCCGGAACTGGCACTTAAATTCACTTTCACATTCAAGATAGTGTGATGAAAGTGAATCTAAGCTCTGCGGATTTAGAGTAGTAATGATTTAGATACATGTTCTTATATTTAATTTGTATGACGTTTCTAAGTGCCTCATAAAGTCCAAGAAATAAAGATATTTTGATTTGATTTGATTTAAGTTCCACTATCGTACAACTCACCATAAATAAAACTGCATCCTTATCATCTTGACAATTGGCGATCTACCACAGTACGCTTCTTAAGACATTTCATACCACGAACGGTGAAATTGTAGAATTAACTTCGCTCAGCGATATTTCCGAACAACTACGACATGGGAGCCTTCAAAAACAGAAGTCTATATTTCCCTTAAAAGGCTGGCAACGGATCGGCGACCCCTCGGTGTCGCTGATTTCTATGCGCTGCAGTGATTACTATTCATCAGGTGACCCACAGGCTCGTTTCCCCCCTCTCATATAAATATAAATTACTAGCGGCCCGGTACGTGCTTCGCTACATATAAAGTGAAATACTAAAAAAAATTAATTGGAACACCAAATTCATTTATTCAAACAAAAAAATATTTTATTAATTGCTAGCTATTTTAAAACTTAATCCAAAACATTTGGACAAACAATTTTTTTTGTTTTTCCATTTTGAGCATGATAAACAAACGGCTCTGGAACAGGCAACAAGAAGTCGAAGCACGTCCAAAATGAAATGACCGCATGAATGACATAACAACATGCCTGTACTGTCAACACTGAAAAAAGTATGCACACTAGCTGTTAGTCTAGATATGGCGAAGGCGTTCGATCGGGTCTGGCACCGCAGTCTTCTTTCGAAGTTACCTGCATACGGTTTACCTGAGGGTTTGTGCGAATGGGTCGCTAGCTTCTTGTCCTGCAGAAGTATTAGAGCAGTTGTGGATGGTAGTTGCTCCGATAGCATGGACATTAATGCTGGCGTCCCGCAAGGCTCGGTATTGTCCCCGACGCTGTTTTTGCTGCATGTCAATGATATGTTGTCTATTGACAGCATTCATTGCTATGCCGACGACAGCACCGGGGACACTTATTACACGGGCCGCGCCAATATCCCCCGCTCTCTGGTGGAGGAGAGCCGCGAACAACTTGTGTCGGAAATGGAGAGCACACTGAATAGTGTGTCCGACTGGGGGCGAAAGAACCTAGTTCAGTTCAATCCCACAAAGACACAAGTCTGCGCGTTCACCGCTAAGAAAACCCCTTTTGCTGTGGCTCCTCAATTCCAGAACACACCCCTTACCGTCGCTAAAAACATTGGGATTCTCGGAGTTGAAATCTCCAGCGACGTTCAGTTTCGTTGTCACCTGGAGGGAAAGGTCAAGCTGGCGTCGAAGAAACTAGGTGTGCTCAACAGGGCAAAGCAGTACTTCAACCCGCGGCAAAGACTTATGCTTTACAAAGCTCAAGTTCGGCCGCATATGAAGTACTGCTGCCATCTATGGGCGGGAGCGCCTAGATACCAGCTTGCACCTTGTGACTCGATCCAAAGGCGTGCTGTGAGGATTGTTGAGGATCCCAAACTTACAGATGGTTTAGAACCGTTAAGTCTGAGACGAGATTTTGCGTCCCTTTGTGTGTTCTACCGATTGTACAATGGGGTGTGTTCAGAGGAGTTGTTTGACATGATGCCCACGGCCTCCTTCTACAGTCGCACCGCTCGCCATCGACAGGGAATTCATCCTCACACATTGGAGCCTAAGTGGTCACGTACTGTGCGGTTCCAGAGAAGTTTTCTCCCGCGTACTGTCAAGCTGTGGAATGAACTGCCTGTCGAGGTTTTCCCAGGAGACTACAGCATGGGGTTCTTCAAAAAGGGCGTGAAGAGGTTTTTACAGGGTCGGCAACGCGCGTGTGATGCCCCTGGTGTTACAGGCGTTCATAGGCTGCGGTAGCTGCTTTCCATCAGGCGGGCCGTAAGCTTGTTTGCCACTCTAGTGGTATAAAAAAAAAAAAAAAGTATCAATTTGACAGCACAATCCCCATCTGAAAAAAGTTTCAATTTGACTGCAAAATCCCCATTAACAAAATGATCCGCCCTTTAATGAATTCAATTGTTACAAAAATGTGATAAATGAAGAACCGCTCCACCGATTTTGTGCAAACTTCACCTAAACCATCTACTAAATAGTCCGAATAAACCCTAAACATTTGGTTTGGATAGGTGAGCCCGTTCTTGAGTTATAAAATTACAACGAAAAGTGGCATAATTTTTTATATATATAGCTAGATATGAGAGGGGTTTGCGTCATATAAAAGGCAGTAACGCACCGGCGACACCTTGGTAAGTTGGCCATAGCGGATGTTCCTTAAGGCCAACTAGGCGGCGCAGGACGGCCAAATGTTAGGGGCGGTCTCAGCAGGGTATTAGTAAAGAGAAATTCTTACAAATTATAGTCTGCCATGGCAGTTTCGCGGAGAAGAATTATATAAATAGGAATGACGCTGATAAATAAGAATCAATATACTGTATAATAAGGAATAATAAGAAACAAGATGCCGCCTACGACGGCCGCGTACGAGCTAGGGCGGCCAACACTACAAACCCGCCTCTGTAAGTTGGTATTGCTAATTTCCATGGGCGACGGTATCGCTCGCCATTGGGTGATCCATATGCTTATTTACCCGACTCTCATATAGAAATAAATAAAATTCACCTGTCGCAAGTTGATCGGCACGAAGTAATCCCTGTCTGCCGGGCGACTCGCACTCGGCCCGCTGTGTCCTCGTTCCATCGGAGAGAGAGTGCTCTCAACTGTACGATACTCCGGAGACGATGCCGCGTCTGGAATTAAAATAACAGTTATTAACGAAATATGTCGGGACACCTTTTCTGACATGAATACGTCTTGAAAATTGGATAGTGGATAGATAGGAGTGAGGCAAATAAAAAAAAACGAATGATAACAAAATCGGGGGATACAGTTTGGTGTTGCAGCTACAAATCTATCATCTCCGTCCAAAATTCAATCACACCACTGGATAGATGAAAGATCAATGAATTTATTACGCTAAGTAAGGACTATGGAACATCGCGTGCGGTGGGAGGGGACGCGTTGCCATTTTGAGATAATTTGAATGCATGTAACGTATTCACGTAGACCATACAGCCGTGTCCACGGCACAGACATACCCCATTGTTTGTCACCACCCCATAATGTCGCCGCCCCAGAATGGGGAGAGGGCGCAGGGACAAAGGAGAGAGTTAAATAATTTGTGGGGAGTGAAGGCGTGCCACGGCACCGCGAAGCCAAAGTGCAGTGTGCCGTGAGCATCTCCCGCGATTCGGCTCAAATGACCAGGAGGTCGATGGAGCCATGGGAAGGTGGTGGGTTTGTTTGTCACCACCCGACATTGCGAACCACACAAGCAGGGGTACTACTACATAATATTTTTTGACATTTATTATCTGTTAGCATTTCAGTATTGAACATTATTGAAGAAATGCTATAAAGAAACTTGCCAATATGGGTACTTTTTTTTTTAAATAAATCAGATAATGCAACAATTACAATTTAAATTGCAATTAATTGTTACGTTCATTAAAATATTAAATACATACCACTTTTGTTCTTCTTACCTGTCTGCACGTCTACAGGAGGACTTGTTTGAGTCAACGTCGCGCCAACTTCAGTACATTTATAATGGTTAGGAACAGCACGTTCTACTAATTCACATTCAGAAGATTCTTGTCTTTGACGAACATCAGATGACAGAAAATGTGCAGCACAAATGTAACGATGTCTCAGTTGTTCACCACTCCTTAATGAGCTCGGACGGGGTTACCTGAAAACAATTAAATTTGGGGTGTAGGTGGTTCATCAACATCTTTGAACCAAAGCCAACTAACAAACAAACGAAGCTCTGGTGAAAAGAGAGGTAAGGAGCGTAGTTGTAAGCTACCCGACTGGGGAATGTACCTCCACCTCACAGAATACGGCAGCCAAATAACAATTCCCTTGAGGGTTGTTGTGTTCCTGCGAGTGAGTGAGGTCACCAGACAGGAAGGAGATGCTGCGTTGTGTAATATTTTTTTTTTAAAAAATAAAGAAATTTTGTACGGTATAAATGCGAAACAAATAAAGATAATACTTACTTCGGGCGCCAGGAGGTTTAAGGCTAACCACCAACCCTAAATATGCGGATAGCTATTAAGCGGGGAGACTGAACTTCTAATCTTCAGGGAGAGACAGAAAAATGAAAATAAAGCCATAGGAAGTTCACTTTGCTTTATTCCTCTGCATAGAATGTAAAACTAATAATCTAAGGTAGCATAAGGTGTTACAATGGCACTTAGGTCATAACCCTATAGTTATCATATGATCGCATTAGACAATCTAGGAAATAATATGATTCTTTATGACTTTCTATGATTTTGTATGATTCTTTATAACTTTCGATGACTCTTTGCACGCTTCTATTAATGAGTAAAATAATAAATATAAAAGATCCGACCTTAGGTCTTCAAAACATGATATGGGAGGTTAAAGCAGCCTTACGCCACGCCACGCCGGTACCAAAGCTTGTAGCAACGAGCCTTCCACCCATAACACCAGCCCAAAAACGCTTCGGAGAGAATCCCCGAACAAAACATCCAAAAAAACAACTTCGGAAGAAAAACTCCAAAAAAAAAACTTCGGGAAAAAACTTCGGGTATAAAAAAAACTCCAGAAAAAAACGCCACATCAGGCTGAAACAAACATTGGTTAAATTAGCATTATATTATAACAAACGTGATTGCTTTGAAAGCCAATATGGATTTCATGACAATTACTCACCGTTTTTTTCCATTATACTAACAATCCGTCACATCAGAAGGAAACCAATAACATATAAGTTTGATTAGCGTGAATCTGAAACAACGCATTACTATGAAACATCTCGACACCCAAACGACATAATTTCACCAAATCTAATAGAAATCATACGTACCAATAAACAATACAGCTACATAATTATTAATATCAACCAAATATAGGCTGATTTATAAGATAAAATTAGATCATTAGATCATTACTATATAATCAGTCCATCACAGCTACAAGGTCGGTCGACAAGTGACGTCCGCCCCGCGCCGGAAAGACATCGACAAGGGAAACTGTCAAAACTGACAAGTCACGTCAATCCATCGATCAAAAAAGTAAAGAGAAAATTTATGGCTTTGGCAATCAGTTGGAAGTACAAAGACAATTATTGGAATTACATTCCATGTAACGATGTATGTCACATACGACGTTACATCACATCCCTTCCCATAAAAAATAAAAGAAAGAAAACTTCCTTTATTAAAGAACAACCCAAAAAGGAAAAGAAAACCCTTAACCAAAGGAAAATTAACATCTTCCAACACCAAAGAAAAATTAACATCTCCCAACACCAAAAAATTAACATCTACCAACACCAAAGAAACAATAGCCATCTGACACACAACTCCAGAATGCAGCTAAGTTGAATAACTTGCTGATTCGTAAATCCAGCTGAAACCTCAATACAAAAGTGCGGTTAGGCCTTATAGCCACCGACTCCAAACTCCTATAACAATCCATCAAAAAGAAAATAAACAAATAAAATTCAACATAAAGTTGACAATTCGGATTAAAAACAACATCCACAAAAGTCTAACAAAAAGTGTGACAACCCTAAAGAAATTCAATCCATGTTCGACAACCCTAGAGAACAGTTAAGCACCAACGCTACTGTCTCTTACCACCTAAACCAAACTATTTACTTAAGTACGGTTGGGCTCCTTCGCCACCGACTCATACTCCGTCCAACTCTAAACTCCTGAAACAACATAACCCTAGAGAACAGTTAAGCACCAACGCTACTGTCTCTTACCACCTAAACCAAACGATTTACTTAAGTGCGGTTGGGCTCCTTCGCCACCGACTCATTCTCCATCCAACTCTGAACTCCTGAAACAACATCATAACCTCAGCAACAAAAATGCCAAGTAAATAAAAAACTTCCATGACTGCAATAGTCGAGAAAGAAATCAGCTGTTTTGTGATCGGCATAACTCCACCAACTTTCCGGGCACAAAAGCTGTAAAAAAAGACCAACAAATGTGATCGGCACAACTCCACCGACTTTCCGGGCACAAATGCGTATAAAAGACCAACAAATGTGATCGGCTCAACTCCACCGACTTTCCGGGCACAAATGCGTATAAAAGACCAACAAATGTGATCGGCACAACTCCACCGACTTTCCGGGCACAAATGCGTATAAAAGACCAACAAATGTGATCGGCTCAACTCCACCGACTTTCCGGGCACAAATGCGTATAAAATTGTGAATTTCTTCACCACAAGTGATAGAAATCACAATAAAATCCAGAGTAACTATAACAAGGCGATAGACTCCTTCAAAACAAAAGTAATTTTTCTACACCAGAATGTGGTAAGTAGAAACCAAAGAAACACAAAGGTCTCATAAAAGGTCGAGAATACAATACCAATTAGGTAGTTTCTCTCAAATCCAATGCTTAGCCTATACAACACATAAATGTACACAAGTATACACAAAAAACATTGGTATATAAATGACATAAAATACAAAAGATATTTGTATACTCAATACACCAAATACAAAAGAGAAAGCAAACAATATCAGGTAAAATGACAACATCACCCAAAAATAATTATCACAATAATTGATAATACAAGAATAAAGTGATTATCAAATAATGTGGCAATAAAACAAAAAGAATAAGATCCAATGATGTGAATACGTTGAAATATGTTTTTGCGAAGTCAAAGCATGTTGAAAGTTATTAAAAGTAGATTTAGAATTAAGCCAATATGTAAATTTATTAAAACTTAATAAATTCAGAAAAACCTAAGTTAAGTCTTTTAGACAGTTTTAGTTCTTGCTTCTATATAGAAGTTAAGAAATTGTCCTTGCTTACATCCTCAAATCGTCATTATCCTGTCATACATCATTCTATCATAGACGAAAAATTCTCACCGCTAACAAAACCAAGACCAAAGCCTGTAATATCAAAAACTAAGTATTTTAATATTTAATAATATCCTTAACATGGTAGCGACCTGTGGTACCTTTGTCCAGGTCCTCCAGAAGGTAAACATTAGGGGAAACTTTAGAAATAACTTTACATTTAAGAAACTTAGGTGCAAGTTTAGCAGAAAAGAAAACAGGAGCATTAGACTTCACAAAACTCCTTCTCCACACAATATCATTCACAGCAAAGGAAATGACTTGTCGACCCTTGTTATAATGAGAAGCATTACGCTTATAAGATTTTAACAAAGAGGATTGAACCCTAACAAATATTTCACTAAGAGAATTAAGTGAAGTAGCAAATTCACTTCTATCTCCCAGTTCCAATTCATCTAAATTATCAATATTACTAAAACGGTGCAATGAAGCATCAAAAATAAGTTCTCTACCGAACATTAAGAAATTAGGTGTGAAATCCGTAGCAAGATTCACACTATTGTTCAAAGCTAGTTGAACATGAGGTAAAAACTTAGACCACGTTCTATGATCATCTTTAACAAAACAAGCTATACACGTTTCTATAGTTTTGTGATACCGTTCTATAGGATTGTTTTGTGGACTAAATAGTGCATTATAAAATATTTTATCTATATTATATCCTTTCAGAAACGTTACAAAATGAGAAGCAGTAAATTGGGAACCATTATCACAAACAAATATTTTAGGAGTACCGAACTTGAGAAATATTTCCTTTTCCAAAAGTTTACAAATTACATTAGTAGTAGCATTTATCATAGGGAAAATCCAACAATATTTAGTGAAAACATCTAACACAGTAAGTAAGAATCTGTGACCTGAATAAGCTTTAGGGAAAGGACCAACTATATCAATAGAAAGCATAAGCATAGGCCTATCAACTTTTTTAGGATTAACCATAATTCCTTGAGGAGGATTAGTAGAAGACTTATAAGCCTTACAAGTATCACAAGAGTTTACATATTTAAGTACATCATTAAACATTCCAATCCAAAAATAATGTTGTTTTAATTTCTTTATAGTTTTATGAATTCCTAAATGACCAGAATTAATATCATCATGATTAGATTTAATAGTGTTGATGATATGTTCTTTTGGAATAACTATTTTCCAATTCAAACGACTAAAAGAGTCAAATTTATTTTTACAAAATCTATACAAGGTTTGATTCTCTACTTTATAATTTTTATATTTAGTAGGAAACCTTTGGCATTCAACAAAAATTCTTTTATACCATGGGTCATCGATATCTTCATCGGGGGAAATTATATTACTACTAGGAGTATCTATAGCAGAAATATTTATACGAGATAAACAATCAGGAACTAAATGTAAAGAACCTTTTTTATACTTTATATCAAAAGTAAATTGGGATATCCTAGCTGCCCAACGTGCCAAACGACCAGTAGGATTATTAAGTGTTAATAACCAAGTTAAACAAGCACGATCAGTTACAACGGTAAACTTCATTCCTTCAATATAAGGTCTAAAATGTTCAATAGAATCTAAAATGGATAATAGTTCTCTTTCCGTGGTACTATAATTTCTTTCACACTTACTAAGAGATCTAGAATAATAAGCTACAGGATGTTGATCAGAATTTTCATCTTCCTGACATAATACACTACCAATTCCAACGGAACTAGCATCGCAATGAAGAAAGAAAGGTTTTTCAAAAAGTTTAATAACTTTATTAAGTTCTGACTTCTCAGAAGGAGAAAGTTGAGAAACAGAAGTAATAGCAGAAACTTGAACTTCCTCCGTACGTTTATAAATGATATTCTTCCATAAATCTTTAGCAATATCAAAAGTTAACCAAAAATCAAATCCTAATATAATAGGAGACTTAAATGAAGGTATTATTAAGAATTCTATATTTTTAGTAATGGCATCACAAGTAACTGGCAACACCATAGAACCAACGATCCTACTTGAGGTACCATCAGCCGTGTTAGCGGAGCTATCACAAGGTTTCATTTGAAAACCCAAATTCAAAAAATCTAAATGTTTATCAGCACCCAAAACACTAATTGTAGAACCACTGTCTAACAATCCAGAAAAAATATAAGTATTAATTGTAAATTCCAAAAAGGGCCTAGTATCTTTATTCTTCACAAACAAAACAGGAGCTGAATTAATGTTCTGAGAAAATAATTTTAAATAATTCAACAAATCGCTACGTTCACGTTTAATAGTATCGGCATCCGGGGCACAGCTTAATTTTTTCAACATCGAGACACGTTCAGTTTTCTCAGAAACCAGTGCTCGATGGTTCCTAATCAGTTTTTTGAACTGGTACCGTTACCCGCATTACACACATCACAATTTGCAGAAGTGACACCAACTTTATGACATTTAAAACAAACAACGCCAGGGAATTTGGTACAACTTTTATAAACATGTCCAAGGGACTGACATTTTAAACAAACTATACGCTTACTATCATTGTTAGCACTGATTTCAGCAAAATTTTTCAAAGGTTTTATATATTTAGGGGGTGTTCGGTTAACAAAAACTTCTAATTCCCGACTAAGACAAAGAAAATCAGTAACAGAAACGATCTGTTTACCAAAAATAAAAGGTGTGTAAATATTCAACATGTTATGCTTAATAATTTGAATTAAAGTAACTTCTGGAAGTGGAACAGCCAACCGACTAGCCATATCTCTAATATCAATAATAAAATCTGGAAGTGACTCAGAATATTTTTGTTTCCTAGTACGAAGTTCACTTTCCAAAAAATAATCATAATCTACTTTATCAAATTGTTTCAATAAAGCTATTTTCAAATCCTGCCAGCTAGACATCTGTACACGAACAGCACGGAACCACTTAAGCGCACTACCTGACAAAAGGTCAGTGAACGAAGCCACAAGAAAATGTTCATCAAAGTTTTTAAATAAAAAGTATTCTTCAATCTGCATTATAAATTCTCTAATGCAAGACTTACCGTCAAAAATAATTCTACTACGCTTCAAATCTGGTAACTTATACATAGAAGGCAAATGTTTTTTAATATTTTCTTTGACTGAAACATTCATGGTATTAAACGAATGACAATGGGTCATTGAACTATGTGCGACACTGTTAGGTAAAAAAGTCTCAGGAACTCCTGCAACATCTATCAATTCACTCACAACTGTATTGTCAGCAGAACCCACCAGCAACTCAGTATGCTTATCTTCAGGCAAGGATGGAACCTGAATACCTTTATCCATGTTTGCGAATAAAGAGAATTTTTTTTAAAAACAAAAAAAAAAGAGTAAGATGTTATTCAACCCGGTTGAAAAAGTTAAAGCATCAAAAGTGCATTAAGCCGTAAGTATTTAACGTTGTAAAATATAGCAATATATCAATTATTTGAAGTGTGCAAAGATCATTCACAATGATGTTCACTTAATAATATGTTTATCAATAAGTTATTCACCTTTAAAGCCTTATCCAATAGCTCATATAAGCTTGACTTGCATTTAGCAAAACAGTAGTATATTTAAACAACAATAATATTTTTGTAAAACAAGCAGTATTCAACAAAGAATGCAAAGTCCAACCAGAATAGCAACAAGCAAATATTTATCACAATATTAAAGTATTTTATGAATTTAATTTACTATTTATTTAAAGTTAACTATTACTTTAAGATTACAGTAAGATTCAATTGTTTTAAGTCTATATAATAGGTACAAAACTACAGAACAACTTGCTTTAATATTAGCTTTGTTAAAGAAACAAAATAGATTTCAAAACATAACCCTACTTTATGTAAAGTGGGTATAAATAAACTGTTATTTATTGTAACTAAGTAGTACAATAAACCAGTAATATAATAAACATTGTGTTACAATAAACACATTAACAAACTAACAAAATAGCAGTGCAAAGAATCATGAACAAATAATAAACATTCTATATCAGGTCCCTGTTCGGGCGCCAATTGTAATATTTTTTTTAAAAAAAATAAAGAAATTTTGTACGGTATAAATGCGAAACAAATAAAGATAATACTTACTTCGGGCGCCAGGAGGTTTAAGGCTAACCACCAACCCTAAATATGCGGATAGCTATTAAGCGGGGAGACTGAACTTCTAATCTTCAGGGAGAGACAGAAAAATGAAAATAAAGCCATAGGAAGTTCACTTTTCTTTATTCCTCTGCATAGAATGTAAAACTAAGAATCTAAGGTAGCATAAGGTGTTACAATGGCACTTAGGTCATAACCCTATAGTTATCATATGATCGCATTAGACAATCTAGGAAATAATATGATTCTTTATGACTTTCTATGATTTTGTATGATTCTTTATAACTTTCGATGACTCTTTGCACGCTTCTATTAATGAGTAAAATAATAAATATAAAAGATCCGACCTTAGGTCTTCAAAACATGATATGGGAGGTTAAAGCAGCCTTACGCCACGCCACGCCGGTACCAAAGCTTGTAGCAACGAGCCTTCCACCCATAACACCAGCCCAAAAACGCTTCGGAGAGAATCCCCGAACAAAACATCCAAAAAAACAACTTCGGAAGAAAAACTCCAAAAAAAAAACTTCGGGAAAAAACTTCGGGTATAAAAAAAACTCCAGAAAAAAACGCCACATCAGGCTGAAACAAACATTGGTTAAATTAGCATTATATTATAACAAACGTGATTGCTTTGAAAGCCAATATGGATTTCATGACAATTACTCACCGTTTTTTTCCATTATACTAACAATCCGTCACATCAGAAGGAAACCAATAACATATAAGTTTGATTAGCGTGAATCTGAAACAACGCATTACTATGAAACATCTCGACACCCAAACGACATAATTTCACCAAATCTAATAGAAATCATACGTACCAATAAACAATACAGCTACATAATTATTAATATCAACCAAATATAGGCTGATTTATAAGATAAAATTAGATCATTAGATCATTACTATATAATCAGTCCATCACAGCTACAAGGTCGGTCGACAAGTGACGTCCGCCCCGCGCCGGAAAGACATCGACAAGGGAAACTGTCAAAACTGACAAGTCACGTCAATCCATCGATCAAAAAAGTAAAGAGAAAATTTATGGCTTTGGCAATCAGTTGGAAGTACAAAGACAATTATTGGAATTACATTCCATGTAACGATGTATGTCACATACGACGTTACAGTTGGCAGCGGGGGTGGCGGCGCGTAAGCGATATTTTATGTTGCGAGCGTTAATATGGCTATGGTAACCTCCACCATCCATGTGGATTAGTTTCTTTATATATCAATCTTTCTTTTTTTCTTTCTGTTTTATTATACTATGTCGGGCGGGCTGCACTGTGATCATACTTCAGTCTAAAGATTTCAGGGCAGATTTAACAACAATACAACAAAGCAGTAAGTATACAAAGTGAACGGACTGTGAGCAGCCCCAATTTCTGGAATAGCGGCCTACAGGACCTTCCCGTGTCAGGCTACTGAGTTGCTGCTACCTTAGCCAAGGCGCTTACGCTGTACCTTGCGGTTCTTAGCCTTAACACTAGAAAGACGGGAGAGGGTATTTCAATTTAAATGATGAAATAACTCAATAACCATTTAACTTAATGTTCTGAGACTTTGTGACTTTATTAATATTACTAGTTAAATGAAACTATGTGTGAAGATAACTCACATCTCTTTTGTTTATTATTTAAAATCTTGATATACTGACAAAGATTGCGGCAGACATTTGCTGAATCTGATAAGTGTTTACTTGTAATATGAGAAAGTAGAATATACATTTATTTGCTTATCCATTATTAGCATGTTACATGACAATATACAAATAGACGCTAATCATCCAAAAAAAAGCCAGACTGTGACATTTTATAATACTACCATGTTGGCTGGCCAGATGGCAAATACATATAGTGTCAAAGCGGCATCTCGAAGGTGGCCTGTACAGGTGTTTATTTCAATTTTCTGGACCAAGCAGGGATAAATTCCTTCATTTTATATAAGAAAATGTCAAGTACCAACATGAAACGAAGGAATTTTATACTAAGTTTCATACTAGCAAGTAAACTTAGCGTCCAAATAGAAATCGAAGCGAGACTCTCTGAAACCGAATCCTTGCCTGAAGAGTCCACACCTTCTTTTTCTTGATCTTCTTCTCAAAATCCGTAAATATGGAAAAGGCGAGAATGTTAATACGGACATGCAAAAAATAAAACTGATAAAGTATGCAACACTTGCAAAAAGCCACTTTGCAGCTCTTGTATGTAATGAAAATGTAAAAATTGTGTGTAAATTAAAGAATTAATCATAGATTATACTCTATTTTATTACTACAGTTACCATTTTTAGCACTTAAATAAAAAAGAAAGATATAATAAATTGGAGGAGTCATTTGACCCTTCCTCTTTATAGGTAGATAGATTTACTGTCTTTCTAGTGTTAACCTACACCCTTAAGCCTACACCCCTGTCACAAATCTCAGGATCTGCTCAGGGTTTCTCTCTCTGCCACACGGTGGACCCGGCACCCGCACGGTGAATCTATGGAAGCTAAGACGTTTGTCTCAATAACCTCAAGTGAAGGGAGGTGTACCGAGGCCACCATAACTTCCTATCTCTGGTGATAATGTTGCTGAACAAACATCCTAATCTGTGTTCGTCTGGTCAGTATACCAAACGTTTGTGATGTATTGTGTTGTTTTAGCTTGCTCATTGGGCTTCCGCTATTTAGTCATTAATCCATTAAATACGCTATTTAGTACCAATCAATAGTCTTATTCACTTAAACATGTAATTCTACTTGTACTAAAGCACAATGGAGCCCTTAAACCAAAAAAGAAGAAGAAGATCAAACATGCATGCAACAGTGGAGGCGTTGAAGCAATTTTGTAATATATTTTACTAGAACTATTGTTGTAAGTGACAACTCACAGTTGTAGACCATATTTAATAAATCCATGGTGCAAGGCTGTTGAGCTTCACTTGACTTAAGCTTTTTATTGCCTTATTTTTCATATTGCTGTCTCTCACATTGCCAAACTCCAAAGTTACCCACTCCTACTAATTTCTTTTCATTAAATTTGTTGTGATAACTTTTAAACTTTCGCATTGCATGATTAAAACCATCAACACGGGGATAAATGAAGATTCATTAACCTAGGCAACAGAGACAGAATGACACCGAAGTTGCGACCGTCAGCCTGCAACCACGGCCGGTGCAACCTGGTCGAAACGTCAGGCAATAATAAAGGTATGTATTGTAACAATACCTTACATGATCGCATAATTCCCGATATAATATGATTTTAAATTCGTTGTGAGTTCCAAGGCAGCCGTAGTTTTACCCCCGGGACTGCAATGGACTTTACTGTGTATTGACTTTTTCGGTAGTCGCCGCTGTTAATCCTGCTACACAGGAGACACAGCGCTGGGATGGTGTGGCGAGCCTGTCCCGATTTCTGTTCAAAGCAGTATGGCACACACAGAGGCGAATCTCAGACCGAAACATACCTGAATTTCGAATCCACAGTAACAATTTTTCTTCATCACATACGGGAAATTAGAGCATGACAAAGTCTCGACTCACATTACTACATTTGTAATAAGCACACGGTGTATATATTAGATTAAGCAGTAAACAAAAGATTGTAGCAAAATCTAACTTAAACTTTTTTTTTACCAACCAAGGTGTCACAGTGAGGTAGAGATGAGCGTTAAATGAATGAACGATTTGACATGAAGCATTAGTAGACTAGTTTACAGTCCTTTCGAGTTAATGATTCCACCAAAAACATTTTCATGTAAAAATTTTGCCAAGACGAGTCTACATAGCTTACCCTGTGAGAAAGTTATCAGATCTCGTATAAAGCCAAGCTCTAAAGACTACACTAGTGGTCAGATCTCATGTAGAGCCAATATTCTTGATCTATGCGCCCTTTCTTTACCAGGCTTAACATCATATACTCTACAAAAGACTCTACATTTTGGTCAAAACGTGATGCTTGGCCGTTTTGCTACCGTTACGAAAATTTCAATGCATTCGTTCTTCGTTCAACGTTGTTTAAGTAAACAACAAAAGGAAATTGACAACATGACAACCTCGGAACTCGGAACAATAACTGCTTTACGGCAAGTACGGGCTCAAAAAGACTTTACTGGAAGCAAAGTCTTTTTGAGCCCGTCCTTGTGTTTTTCTTATTCTTATTAGTCTTGAGTAGTACATGTACGATGTACTAATAGGTGACGGTACTTGACACTGTACTAAAAGAAACGTTACCGAACGCGAACTCTTATTCGGACTAATCGGACTATTCGTACACTCGTACAGTGTACTAGGTTATCCAAGCCCGAAACACTGTGGTCTGTCCGAGAGACAAACAATAAAGCGTCTCGCAATGTTATCGTAAGAGTAAGCGAGATAGGAGGTAAGTGCCCTGCACTGGTATAAATCGCTTTCAGCGCCGTGTGTTTTATTCATATAAAATCTTATACAGCGTTTTATAGTGCTTGTAATTACCAAATTTACATTGATCACATGATTATATTGTCGGCTAAATTTCTGAGTACTAATAGTACTAATAAGGTGTACTAGTACATTAATCGGACTGTACTATTAGAGTGCGCACTTAAGAGTGTCCGATTAAGCACAAGACTAATTCTTATTCCCTCCCGGCTTTAGGGTCACGCCTAAGGCATATTAACGTTCACAACATAACCTCTATTTCTACAGTTTCGTTGAAAAAGAATACATATTATAAAAAAATATTCTTCAACCCTCTACTGCATGAATTATGAACCGGTGAGAAAAAAAAAATACAATAGCATAAATTGACTTTATTGGTAGATCAAAATAAAAAATCATTGAAGAAAAAAAAAATTTTTCTACTATAGAAGATTTTTTCAAAAACCATTTAGGGTTTCGTATGCGATAACTCCAAAATGTTCCATAAACTAGGCCACCATATATGGTTTCGCATGCATAAACGTAAGCTCAAATAAAAATAAAATAAAACAGACATTCGAAAAACTATTCATGAAAAATACAAAAACAATTTCTTTTGTCGTTCTAGCATAAGAATACTTTACACTTTTTTACACTTAGTGAAGGTTTTCTTGGAACACAGGTAACATATTTGCCTTGATTTTTGCCAATCTGGAAAATGTCCAATCGAATCTGTACCTACGGACTGATGCTAAAGGCACATATATATTAGTCTTCAATGAGAGCAGACGTGTCTACATAATCATTTAAAGAATAATAATCACTCGCAAAATTCTCGACCTAGATATCGAGTAAGCAGTAAATGTGTTGTGTACGAGTTCTTGTATTGATTACTAATAAGTGAAACTATAATGTTCAGTGATTGAATTACAATTAAAATATGATGGACGGAAGCAGCCCCTTCAACCGGAGCAGCATAACGCAACGTAGCCCTCCGCCCACGCCCAAGCGTCCACCCCCGGTGACGAACCAAGCAGATGATGGGGTTGAAATAGTATCGACTTCAGAGATCTCCGGTTGGATGACTTCCATCGAACAGTGTCTATCGGAGGTCTGTGCAATCTCGGCAGAAGGCAAACTTAATTCAGACCAAAAGATCCGGATAAACAATCTTTGCCGTAAAGTCTCCCACGGTACATCCCAAATGGCTGTCCAGTACCAGTCATTAAAAGCACGAACCCTAATAGCACACCAGAATATACGAGCCTTAACTGAGAAGCAGGAATTGTCCCAACGACTACAGGATCTAAAAGAAAGCATTAAGGAATCGTCTAAACC
Organism: Hypsopygia costalis; assembly: GCA_937001555.2. NCBI lineage: Eukaryota > Metazoa > Arthropoda > Insecta > Lepidoptera > Pyralidae > Hypsopygia > Hypsopygia costalis. The sequence continues at coordinate 12,334,384 of OW443355.2, forward strand.
TAGCACAGAACCTATCTCCTTTGCCGACATGGTCAGAAAAACATCGGACAAATTCATCCGCCCGAGTAATTTAAGTGCGGTGGCTATATATCCGAACGATAAGATGCAGTCGAGCGAGGAGACTAAAACCCTCGTTCAAAAAATTATAAGCCCTGAGCAGATGAAGCTGCACGTGAGAGGTTTGCGTAAAACCAGGAACGGTGGAGTGATAATTAGCACCGACAGCAAGGACGATATTATGAAGCTGAAACAATCACAGCAACTGACGACCTCTGGCCTTACCAATGACGAGCCTCAAAAACGCAAGCCTAGAATTGTGATCATAGGAGTGCCTACGAATATGCAAGAAGAGGAGGTCCTTAAGTGCATCTATCACCAGAACTTGGCGGAAAAGTTGCAAGGTACGTCTCTTGACCAATTTTTAACAAACATAAGGCTAAGTCATAAGTCAGGGAAGAAAGATACCGAGACCTGTAATTATATAATTGAAGTGCCCGCACATTACCGCAAGGCCCTGATAACACAGGAGAGGGTCTTTATAAATTGGTCTTCTTGCCCTGTACGCGACTTCACACTCGTCACAAGGTGTTTCAAGTGTCAACAATATGGGCATGCGGCCAAGACGTGTCGAGAGCCTATACACACTTGTGGACACTGTGGAATATCAGGGCACTCAACAAACGAATGTACGAAGAAAGAAGAACCGTCTAAATGTGCCACATGCCTGCACTTCAAAAAACCGTCTAATCACAAAACTGGTGATTTTGACTGTCCAGCAAAAATCATGGCTGAAAAAAGGTACATCAATTCAGTAGATTATGAAGGCGCCTAGAGCGCCCTTAGTTAACTATATTTAAGAACTCTTTCTATTAATCTTAAATAAGTATGACTGACTCTATAATCAACGACCTAGATAATTTCTCCGTATCCGAGTCAAAAATGTGTGATGTTGAGGACTGCAAACAATATCTAGTCCCTTACAGTAACATCTCACTAACTATACTAACGCAAAATATTCGAAGTATTTTTAAGAACTTTGATAGTTTTAATACCCTACAGCATAGATTGAACACGGATTGTGATATCCTTATCTTAACGGAGTGTTGGCTAGGTAAAAATAGACAGAATTTGCCGACAATACCTGGCTACAATGTGTACAGCACTACGGTAAACTGCAATCAAAATGATGGGGTAGTGGTTTATGCACGAAATTCGCTAGATATTACAGTCGAGGAACCTAATATGGAAGACTGTAGTCGGCTCTTAATTAAAATTGGGTCAAATATTGCAATACTAGCGGTATATCGGTCTCCTTCCTATAAAAATTTAAATAGTTTTTGTGTGTCACTAAACAATACACTTCAAAATTTAGCAACTTTTAATAGCATGATATTGATGGGAGACTTAAATATTAACATTCTTCCAGAAGACTGTGATACTATGCCACAGGAATACCTTAATCTATGTGCTTTTCATGGCTTACTGCCCGCGCACACAATGCCTACATGTACCACTGGATCCTGTTTGGATCACGTCATGCTCAGAACCAAATATCCATCAATGACGCTAGTAACAAACTCCACAATTACCGATCATAGCGCTGTCCTACTAACCCTTAACCTAAAAACACGTATGGTAAATAATGCAATGAAAACAATTTCGAAATTAAATATAAATAAACTTGAAAACGATTTGTGCAAAATCGACTTTGACATAGTTTACAATTCTGCTGACGCGGACACAAGTATGTCATACTTAATAAAAAATGTCCAGCAAGCAATTCAGAAAAATACGTCAGTGATTCGATTGAATAATAAAAACAATAATATCAAGCCGTGGGTAACGCCCGGCCTTATTCGATGTATGAGACACAGAGACAAACTGCACAAAAAGGCAAAAGCAAATCCGGGCAATTTAGTTTTACAATTAACATATAAAAGATATCGCAACTTTTGTAATAACCTTCTAAAAAAAGTGAAAAATATGTATGATAAAAATGAATTACAAAAAGCGGGTAATGATACGAAAAAAGTATGGAGATACGTCAAAAATGTCACATACACATCTAACCAACGCGAATCGTCTTCAAGTTTATTACAATTACAATCATCTCAACTTTCAGCGGCAAATAGTATAAATAAATACTTTGTAAATATCGGGAAAAAACTAGCGAATAAAGTACAAAGAACAATACCAACACCACAAAATACCACTAGCAACACAAACAACACTTTCTTAAAGTCATTTATGTTGTTAGGAACGGATTCTGATGAAATAGAACGAATAGTTATGGGTTTGAAGGATGACTGTGCTAGTAGTTGGGATCATATAACTAACAAAATATTAAAAAAATTCAAACATATCCTAATACCACCGCTAACTCATATTTTCCAAAAATGTTTATCTGAGGGAATTTTTCCTAAATGTCTGAAAAAAGCCCTCGTCATTCCTGTATACAAGTCAGGCAACAAAACCGATGTTACTAATTACAGACCGATTTCTTTACTACCCTCAATATCTAAGATATTAGAAAAAATTATAAACAAGAGACTGGTTGATTACTTAGAAAAACAGTCAATTTTGTCGAAAACACAATTCGGTTTTAGACCTAAACTATCAACTGCCGATGCAGTGCATCAACTGACTGACTTCATAGTGCAGGAACTAGACAAGGGTAACCAGACGGTAGGAGTTTTCCTTGACCTTTCCAAAGCCTTTGACACAGTTTCCGTTCCTATCCTGTTAAACAAGCTGGAAGCGATAGGTATAAGAGGTACTCAATATAAGTTACTGGCAAACTATTTAGATGAGCGGACCCAGTGTGTGAAGATAGGCAATGTCGTCAGCGATGATCTGAGAAATACTTCTTTTGGTATCCCGCAGGGAAGCATTTTGTCATCTTCCCTGTTTTTAATCTATATTAACGACCTCTGCAATCTTCAATTAGTAGGTGGAAAAATCATATCATACGCTGACGATACCGCGCTACTATTTTCGGCAAATACCGAAAATGAGGTCTTTGAATACGCACAACGAGGCTTCAATATTGTAAATGTCTGGCTACAGCAAAACCTACTTACATTAAATGCTGAGAAGTCAAACTTTATTAAATTCTCTATGCGCAATACAAATTCAGCCTCGCCAACATTGTATGCCCACCAATGTAAAAACCCCGAAGATAATCTGTGCCAGTGTCCCTGTATAACTAAAACAAGTTACATAAAGTATCTGGGTATTATAATTGATGAAACTTTTACTTTCAGACATCATATTGAGGTTCTATATAGTAGAATGCGCAAGTTAATATTTATCTTCAAAAAACTCCGTTCCATCGCAGATTATAAAATAATAAAACAAGTTTACTTTGCCCTGTGCCAGTCAATAGTAACGTATTGTATCACGTCATGGGGCGGAGCAGCTAAAACTGCTATGCTAAAAATCGAGCGAGCCCAGAGAGCAATATTAAAAGTGTCAACCTTCCGCTCATTTCTCTACCCTACAGACCTCCTGTATCAATCCTGCAACGTATTAACAGTTCGTCAATTATTCATATTAAACATAGTACTAAAACAGCACACTGCACTACCATACCGCACTGAAATCACTAACAAACGACGTAAAGACATTGTTTGCACACAACATACTGCGACGTATCGGGCCTTCTCATCTAGGTTCTTTTTGTTTCTTGGACCACTACTTTATAATAGAATAAATGCAAAGTGTTATATATATCCTCTGACCTACAGAAATTGTAAAAAGAATCTCCAGAAGGTCCTACAAAGCTTGTCTTATGAAGATACGGAGGAATTATTAAGAGCATTGATTTAAAATGTATATTGAAAGTCAGTAAACATCGTTGTAGGTATTATGTATAATAGACTAGCGTAATAGATTTAAGTTCATCAGAGTGTATCCTCTAACAATATTTTACTTATACAATCTGTACTTAGTTTAGAATAGTAATGTGATTATTTAAGGTAAATTTTATAAGAACTATTTCGCCTGAAACACAGGAATACTCCTAGTTCAGGCACATGGCAAATTATTCCATTATGTTAATTTAGACTTAAGTTTTTTGTTACTTACGTTTTTTCAATAAAAGATTTATTTATTATATTATAACTCTTGATGCCTTGTTTTCGTTTTTTAGCTTGGGTAGGAGTGGCCGGATTTGAGTTGATTGCTCCCTTGGCGACTGCTTATAATAATAATAATAATAATAATCATTTATTTCAGACATTTGCAATGTACAGAGAGAACATAACAAGTCCATATAATAAATACCTTAAACTAAAAATATATATTTATAATTATAATCTAGGTAAAATTAAACGCGCATAGTCGGCACTGTCAGCTTATTCTGCACCTGTAACCGACCACGAAAGCGTCGGAACCTAACACCTTTAGGCCAGAATTCCTCCTTCATGAAGGTCGACAGATGTTCTGTTGGAACCCTCACCACGAAGGAATTGAAGTTCACTCCGTGGCGCGATTCCAACCTTTCGACTCTCAAATTGAAGTTGGTCTTCACTCGGATGTACTCTACAATCTCCTCGTCCTTTGTAGTCCTTTGTTTGTCCAAACATTACAAGTATCAAAATCTGTGGTACACCGGGTAGTCAAGAGATATCGACAGGGACGTAAACGGAAAACTGTTGCCTGAGACGACCGGTTCAAATACATACAATTTGATAAAAGACTCAAAGGTTATCTAATTTAGAAGTGCTTATAATGTATAAGTGAATATTTACAAAGGAAATAAATATGTAAGAAAAAAATTAAAGATAATTTTCACACAATACAAAATATCGATATTTTTTACAACACTAAAGAAAAGTATCGAGTATATAAATTCTCATTAAAATTTACTATTCTAATCGATTCTTTGCTTCCGACATCTATGTCAATTGTCCGATTATAGGGATGGGCGATATTGAAGTAAATACAGAAATTAAAAAATGATATTTCAATCGAAAGTTTAAAGTCATTTTTAAACTTTCGCGTTGCATGATTTTTATGGGAATTAACGCGATCATGCGGGATTTACATAACTCTATTATTGCCTGACGTTTCGACCAGGTTGCAGTGACCGTTAATACTCAAAGATATTGTATCTAAAATTATCGCTCATCCCGCCATTCCCGGCCTTCATTTCGTTTTGACATTTGTTTGAGTTTGACGTTTGAGATTCTCTTCTCAATCTCAAATTGTAATTTTGATTTTGTTTATAAACATTTCGTTCGTTGACTGTTAGTGCTGATACGAAATTTAGGTATGTTTGGTCCAGAAAATTGCCTCTAAGATTACTCTCGATGCCTGAGGCGGCGCCTTGTTCACTTTGAGTACAATGTAATGCTTCATGTTCCTTCACTGAAGTACCAGTAATACGAATACGAAATTATTTCTGGTTTCATCTATAGCTCCTTCGATTTGAGGTTAGTGAATGAAGTCTGGGCGGGTGGTGAGATACACAGAGCTGTAATCCCTTGTTTTAGAAGACCGCAGTCATGTGACAATTCACCGGTGTACAATACATTAAATAAGCATCTTATTCGATATGTGACTACAATAATGTTAAGAACAGAAGCAATTAACAACAATGTTTTGATAATGTGGCGGTGAATTGTTTAAATTATTTAACAATATCGTATAATAACTTTTATTAACATAAACGTAATATTTGACAGTTTAATGCATACAAAATACAAACCTGTGACGTCAAAACTTAATAGATTTTGTATGGAGCATTTTCGGGACAGTCCAAAATTGTGATTTTCACATTAATATATCTCGAGAGATTTTTGTGCTTTCGAAGTAATTCTTTCGCCTATGGTAATATTATTGAGATGTCTTACATATCAAACCGAAAAAACTGTTGGTCAAATAGCCTATTGTACTGGGTAGTTATATTCTTAATATTATTTACTGTATTCACTTCACTGTTTTTAGGTAACCTCCTGAGTTCATTGACGAGTGAACAACAGAGCCATTGTTACGTTTGTGCTGCACATTTTCTGTCATCTGATGTTCGTCAAAGATGAGAATCTTCTGAATGTGAATTAGTGGAATGTGCTGTTCCTAACCATATCATTGTGTAGAAGTTGGAGCGACGCTGGCTCAAACGAGTTGTCCTGTAGACATGCAGGCAGGTAAGAGTTTGCAACGATTAAAATGGACGCTATAGATCAAATGTTTTGGGGTGTAAATTCACATCTTTGAACCAAAGTCAACTTCACCTGCACGCGGTGCACCCTGCTGACTGACAAACAAAGCTCTGACGAAAAGAGGGGTAGAGAGCGTAATTGTAAGCTCCCTGACTGGCGAATGTACCTCCGCCTCACAGAATACGGCAGCCAAATAACAATTCTCTTGAGGGTTGTTGTGTTCCTGCGAGTGAGTGAGGTCACCAGAAAGGAATGTTTTGTTATAACATTAACATGTAAAATTATCCTCCATAAACCGACTTTACAGACAACCAATTTTTTTTATCAAATAGCTTTACGGCTCTGGAAACAATGTTCTTTTGACTCCGTCTTTGTATTCATTCTTTAACTTATTCCCGGCTTTAGGGACATACCAACTTCATGAGAAACGTTATCACGTAAATTATCATCCGTAAACAGACTTTACAGACAACTAATTTTTTTATTTCCAGATGCGGTATCCTCATCCGAGGATCGTAAAGTTGAAAGGACACTCTCTCCGATGGAACAAGGACAGAGCAGGCCGAGTGTCAGTCGACCAGCAGACAGGGATTACTTCGTGCCAATAAACTTGCGGCAGGTGAATTTAAATCTATGTTCCTCTAATCAATATATAATATTACCAAAAAAAAATCAGTCTCTTAAAATTACTCTACAGTCCGGCAACGCTGTCGGCCGAAGCGCCGAATATTCGGCACAAAATATATGCTGGTCAAACGCGTAAACAAGAATATTTGGATTTTTACTTGAAAACAATTCGCCTAGGTCACAAATGCTAGGTATAGTGATGAGTTAATTAAAATATAAATATAACATTTTTACACATATCTTGGCTTTGCGCAGGTCATAAGTTAATCAGTAACCCATATACCCTTTTTTTATGAACAACTATTCCACCAAGTCTCAAAATCGTAGGTGAATCGATTTCCAAAAAGAGGGTTTTTTTCAACCCCCTATTTTTAAGGGGTGAAATTTCCGAAAATTCCGTCTTTGTGCGCGCTTACATTGTATAGGGAACACATATCCAAAGTCAGTGGTCTGGGCTGTGCGTTGATTAGTGAGTGAGTCAGTCAGTCAGGCAGTCAGTGTATCAGTGAGGACAAAGCCTTTTACTATCTAGCTTTTGGTATTCGGTATTCGGCCGAATAATGCGTACTATTCGGCCGAATACCAATACGTGACCATTATCATGTATTTTTTTTAAACTTTGATTTATTCTTTTTAGGCTGATGGAATAAGAGTAGGTGAATCGATTTCCAAAAAGAGGGTTTTTTTCAACCCCCTATTTTCAACCTCATAGAGGTGAAATTTCGGAAAATTCCGTCTTAGTGCGCGCTTACATTGTATAGGGAATACATATCCAAAGTCAGTGGTCTGGGCTGTGCGTTGATTAGTGAGTCAGTCAGTCAGTCAGTCAGTGAGGACAAAGCCTTTTACTATCTAGCATTTGCCCGCGGCTTCCCTCGCGTGAAATTCGCACATTTTAGAGTATCCAAGTCAAGTCTAACACACAACACAACCACCTTCAAGTAGTACCTTTAATTGTACTAAATACGGATGCAAGAACGCCGCGCCGGCCGCCCGCGATCATATAAGCACTGATTAACGCCAAATACAAATTTAAAAACCTATTAGGATAACACTTCAGTCAACACAAATTCATAAGTCTTATTCCATCAGCCTAAAAAGAATAAATCAAAGTTTAAAAAAATTACATGATGATGGTCACGTATTGGTATTCGGATCCGAATAGTACGCATTATTCGGCCGAATACCGAATACCAAAAGCTAGATAGTAAAAGGCTTTGTCCTCACTGACTGACTGACTGACTGACTGACTCACTCACTAATCAACGCACAGCCCAGACCACTGACTTTGGATATGTGTTCCCTATACAATGTAAGCGCGCACTAAGACGGAATTTTCGGAAATTTCACCCCTTAAAAATAGGGGGTTGAAAGAAAACCCTCTTTTTGGAAATCGATTCACCTAGGATTTTGAGACTTATTGGAATAGTTGTTCATAAAAAAAGGGGTACTGATTAACTTTTGACCAGCGCAAAGCCAAGAAATGTGTAAAAATGTTATATTTATATTTTAATTAACTCATCACTACATGGCGCTGTACCTAGCATTTGTACAGCGCGCTATGCTTTCGTTATTAAGGAAAGGGTATATACGAGAGATTATCCATGGGGTTATCCATGACGATTTATCGCTCACCTCATCCCAGTAGTTACCCTCGGAGGTAATCCACCGCGCGCGTAGGGCGTAAAAAAAACTGCGTCCTTCAAATGAAGCTACATTTGGTGCAGAAAACTAATTGAAAAATCAATTCTAAGTACCGACTTTATGGGTATACCTACTCAATATAAGAATTCAGGTATTTTTAAAGAATTAGTTTTAAAATATTACATGATGATGGTCACGTTAGCCACATTGAATTTTAAAATCGTTGTTGTTTTCGTAATCAGCGACCCGTTAAAATATAAAAACAATAATATCCTTGATGATTTTCAGACTTTTTGACCCCATTTTACTCTTTTTTTTGGGTTGAATTTCGAAAAATCCTGAATCACGTGTTCGCTCATTTATATAGAAGTACTCGTGTAAAGTTTAGGATAAATTAGTCGAAAAATCCTTTTAAGTAATTTCGTGTCCCATTTTCAAATTGATTCCATTTTCGTAATTGACGTCCCAGAAAACCATATAATCAACACCCATATTGTTATTATGACATTTCAACACCATCGCACCCCCATAGGGGTGATTTTATGTCACGTCGGCTATGTTGGATTATAAAATAGTTGTTGTTTTCGTAATCAGCGACCAACCATAAAAACAATACCCATGACGCTTTTCAGACTTTTTCATCCCATTTTACCCCTTTGGGGGTTGAATTTTGAAAAATTCTGAAACACGTGTTTACTCATTTATCTATAGAAGTACTCATGTAAAGTTTCGAATAAAATAGTCCAACTAATCTTGTTTCCCCATACAAACTTTGGACCCCCGTTTCACCCCCTTAGGGGATGAATTTTGAAAAATCCTTTCTTAGTCTAGGGATAGACGTCATAAGGAACCTACTTGCCAAATTTGGAATCTCTAGACCCAGCGGTATGGGCTGTGTGTTGATTAGTGAGTCAGTCAGTCAGTCAGTGAGGACAAAGCTTTTTATTATTATAGACTAGCGACCCGCCCCGGCTTCGCACGGGTGCAATGCTGATACTAAATGTACTACAGAAGGTCTTTGCGCTTTGTCCTATCCAGTCCTTCCCCAGTTATAGGCACACGCCGCCGGCTCCGCGGCCGGTACCGCCACAGCCGTTATGTCCCTGCATTTTAAATGTGTAATATCTTCTAAACTATTCATTTAAATTACATGCTGTGAAGGGCCATATTGATCTATATTAAATGCGCAATGTATTTAAGGTACTTAATTGGATAAGGATTAATTCTGTATTGCTTAAAATCGCTTCGTAAATAAGGCATTATTTCTTGTAAAAAGCAAAGGATAAAATAACGGTTATTGTGTGTTACCACTAAGAGATAGACATATACCATCGCGAACTTTTTTGTAGACCATTTTAAGGTGAACAATACTGTACTACATTATTTTGATCTATCTCGTTGGGTTCAGCCAGCGTTTACAATGAAAGAGCAAAAAAATGTGTTTATTTACGACATCACATTAGAAACCTCTAAATTATCAGTGTTTTTCTACTATGTTATGCATATATTATACATATAAACTTTCCAGTTGAATCACTCTATCTATTTAAAAAAACCGCATCATAATCCGTTGCGTAGTTTCAAAGATTTAAGCATACAAAGGGACATAGGGACAGAGAAAGCGACTTTGTTTTATACTATGTAGTGTTTAAGGATAAACTCTTGATCAAATTTTACTGCATGTAAAAAATGTAGTCGAATTAAGAAGACCTCTTTTTTTAATGAATTAAAAAAAAATCGTCGACTCGACGATTGATCTGCTCGAAAACGCCTGTTTACTTTTTCTGTATTTCAAATTTGTTTTTAGATAAAACGGGAAGTATTTACAACAGACCATGAAATACAAACTGATGCCTCGAGGACATCTCCAACGGAGCTGAACAACTCTGTGGAGACGGAGCGGAATGTGAAAGAGGAGATCAAAGATGAACCAACGTCACGCAAAGAACTGGAAAGTGATTGTGTGGACAATATAAAGGTTGAGAATTTGGATGAAAAGGAATTTGACGTTAACAACGTAACATTGACAGAGGAAGGTACTGAAGTTGAGGAAAGAGAAAGAGTGGGTGATCTTAATGAGGAGATACACATTGAAGAAATGAAGACTGAAACATTAGAAGAAGCGGACGACGAGGAATCAGCAGGTAGACATATTTGTTTTAATTTTAAAACTACAGATGTTGTACTCTGGCTACATCTTCAGTTTCTGTTTCAGTGGCACGATAGCCATTGAAACAGAATAAATAAATAAATAAATACCTGGCCAAATTACACAGCGTCATCTAGTCCCAAACTAAGCAAAGCTTGTACTACGAGCACTAGATAACTGATATTATACATTTATTTTTTGTATATATGTACTTATAAAACACCCACATCACGACAAACAGACATGTTCATGCACGCAAATGTTTGATTTGTGTGGGGATCGGATCCGCGACCTCAGAGTCAAAGTGGCCATTGCTAACCATTCGACCGCCGAGCTCATCAAGTATGAACGATGGTTCATTTCTTCTTCTTCTGTAGATGCCTCTCCAGCTGGTGTCGGAGCTGACCTAGCTGGAGTGAGTCAGCGTGTTAAAGTTCTTCTTGTCCTTGAATGTACGGAACAGCTCCGCGACACTGGCTGGTCAGGTGCATTCTCGGAAGTTTGTTCGTAAAATATTTATTGCATTAAGTATTACCAATTACTTATACTGTGGTATTACATAACACAGTACATATGACGAGGGACAAGGGTGGACTTATCCCTTTAAGGGATCTCTTCCAGTCAGCCTTTGAGCCCTAATTTTCCCTCTAACAATACGGAAGTTGACTGCTATTGGTTGGAGGTTTTGTCGCAACTTTTCCTATGTGTGCATATACAATTTGGGGTGTAAGTGGTTCATCAACATCTTTGAACCTAAGCCAACTTCACCTGCACGCGGTGCACCCTGCTCACTGACAAACGAAGCTCTGGCGAAAAGAGAGGTAGGGAGCCTAATTGTAAGCTATCCGACTGGGTAATGTACCTCCACCTCACAGAATACCGCAGCCAAATAACAATTCCCTTGAGGGTTGTTGTGTTCCTGCGAGTGAGGTCACCAGAAAGGAAGGAGATACTGAGTTGGCAGCGGGGGAGGCGGCGCGCGAGCGATATTTTATGTTGCGAGTTAATATGGCTACGGCAACCGCTTCAAATTAGGCGGGCCGTATGCTCGTCTGCCACCTAACGTAGTATAAAAAAAAAATACAAACTAATGATAAACCAATAGCATTTTAACACCAACACATGCGTACTTCTATTGTTACTCGAAATTATTTTTGGATGTGTGCACATTCATACGTTGATTGCCTCTGAGTGATCTCGCTGACAGATAACTGGAGAGAGCTTTAATACGAAACGTGCGGTCATTTTTAACCGACTTAAAAAAAATTGGTTTCAATTCGGCTGTATTTTTAGGGTTCCGTACCTCAAAAGAAAAAACGGAACCCTTATAAGATCATTTTGTTGTCTGTCTGTCTGTCTGTCTGTCAAGAATTTCTATGTCGAGAATGCGTGGAGGTATCAAGCTGAAATTTGATCTGTATACTCAGGTCTACGGTCCCATGAAGTTGTAAAAACATCAAATTGCTAAGTTTACGTAAAAAAAAGTTACGGCCGTTTATCCAGCAAAAAACGCATATTTCGACATTCTCAAGGGAATCAAAACCTATAGGTACTTCCCGTTAATTATCGAGGCAATGGCGCAGTTGTAAATGTGTGACCAATTTGAACTATCGTTTCTACGTCCGCGCCTCGATGTGGTCATTACTCTTTTTGTAACTTTATTCGATGTTGGTGAATGATTAAAGACTTTTTTGAACTTTTTCGCTATTATTATTTTTGACATTCGATTTTAACATCATTATTTTTGTCATTATTACTGATTTTGGGATAAAATTTAATTTAATAAAATAGCTTTTATCGCGGGTTTTGAGCGCGGCGACCGAATCAAGAAATTCCGTAACGAAAATAAAACCTAACCACCCGCCTACGAGTACCATGCAGCTCGGCCGAGCGTTCGCTCACCGTGTGTGTGTGGTCGACTGTGAGCTGCAGGCTGCTGTGAACACACGAGACACGAACGAACTCGACACGACAACACTACGGGCCCGGCAACGGAACGAAATCGGAGTTGACGTTTACTGCTACGGGTGACTTACTATGATCATACGAGCCCGACACGAAAATTAGAATTTGACATATAGTTTTTCGGGCGTTTAACCTTACTTTTCACGAGAGCTTAAGTGCTACCGTAAGAGTTTCGGCAAACGACCGGCAAACGAGCATGTGGGTCACCTGGTGGAAAGCGATCACCGCCGCCCATGGAGACCAGCGACACCTAGGGGTCGCCGATCCGTTGCCAGCCTTTTAAGGAAAATGAAAACTCTGTTCTTGAAGGCTCTGTGTTTGATGTCGTAGTTGTTCGGAAATACCGCTGAGGGAAGTTGATTCCGCAGTTTCACTGTTCGTGGTATAAAATGTCTTAGGAAACGAACTGTAGTAGATCGCCAATTATAGATAGATAGATAGATAGTTTATTTGTATTACAGCAGTTACACACGTACAATTATAAGCTTTTACAATTGGTGACAGTATACACATTGTTGATTGTAGGTGTGTGTTGCAGCAATACAAAGGGGCCATAGCTCAGTGGGAATGTTGCATAAGCAACACACTGATTTTCGGCTATTACCCAGAGGTACGAGTGCGCATCAGTTCAAGTAATGTCAAGTATAAATAAAAACCATTAAATATATATATATATATATGAGATGTGCTAAATGTACAAATACGATTATGAAATAGTGAGTTACTGACTAATACAAGTTTAAATATATAAATAAATGCGGAATAATAATAACAATAATGATAACTGTCTTTACTTATAGATAGCGTAATAATTTATGATAGACAACAAGTGAAGTAGATAGTGAGATTATAATAAATTTTTACGATATTCAAAATACTTAATATTCAATATTCAAAAATAGTGAATGGATTACAGACATAAAATTAATACCCAAATGCCCATGAAGTGACAGCAGACCGCTACGACAGGTAACTCTTCGGAATGCCTAATTTCTGTTTATCTAGTAGAAAAGAACTTAAATGTTTTTTAAAAGTAAGTCTGGCGGTGATATTTCTGATTGGCGGCGGAATGTTGTTCCAACATTTAGTTGCCTGGTAGCGGAAGCTGCCCCTAAAGGCAGCCGTTCTGTGATGCTGCACGACTAGACTGGATTGGCGACAAAACCTAGTGCCATATCGCTCTTGGAACGGAGAAAACATCAATTTGGAGTGGAGATATTCCGGATTTTTAAATTTAATAACCCCAAATAACAAATTTGCCAAATGGAGCTGCCTACGCGAGTCCATGTTTAGTAAAGAAGCATTATTTAAAATAATAATTATCAAGATGATATGTATGGAATTTTAATTTATGGCGAGTTGTACGATAGTGGAATTCAGCGGCAGGTATCAAATCAAACAGCTCATCCGAGCACTACCCGTGATATAATTTGTATAGAACGCAAAGAGACGCTACATCTCTGCGTGTAGAGACACAGTCCAATCGATCCGAGATCATTGGGTCCCCGACGATTCGAGCTGCTCTTCGTTGTATCGGTCAAATGGAGCAAGCAAGTACTGGGGCGCACCGGCCCAGAGATGCGAACAGTACTCCATGTGAGGTCGAACCTGGGCTTTGTATAATTGAAGGCGGTGTCGGGGTGTAAAATACCGCCTGGCTTTACTAATGACACCAATCTTCCTGTAAGCCAGTTTGGCCTTGCATTCCAAGTGACCGCGAAACTGAACATCACTCAATATGTGGCAATGCTAGTTCTAACACTAAGGGGAGTACCTTCCAACCTAGGACTTTTTAGCGGTAAACGCGCAAACCTGCGTCTTGGAGGGATTTAGCTGCACCAAATTCAATCTACCCCAATCCGAGACCTGTCCAAGGGACGTCTAAATCTTTGACACAAGTTTTGTTCGGTACTCATCGACGCAATCCCGAGAAACATTACCTTAGCCAGTGTATCCTTACGTCCACTGTACTGTCATCCACATAGCAATGAACATTGTGTATAAGCAGCAAGTCATTGATATGCAGAAGAAACAGCGTGGGGGACAATACACAGCCTTGTGGTACGCCAGTATTCAAGGGTAGTGGGTCCGAGCGTGCTCCATCAACTACAACTTTGATGCTACGCTCAGTTAGAAAACTGGCAATCCATATGCAAAGCTTCTCAGGTAGCCCAAAGGAAGGAAGCTTGGAAAGTAATGCTTTATGCCACACCCGATCGAAAGCTTTTGCTACGTCCAGACTAGCAGCCAATGCCTCGCCCTTGCATTCCACTGACTCCGCCCAACGGTGAGTCAAGTATACCAGAAGATCACCAGTTGAGCGACAATGGCGGAAACCATATTGGCGATCATTTATCAGGTGGTGATCCTCTAAGTAGGCTACCAGCTGTTTGTTAATAATTGTTTCCATGATTTTGGAAATTATGGAAGTTATCGCAATGGACCTATAATTGGACGGATCTGAGCAAGTGCCTTTTTTAAGGATCGGGTGGACTAAAGCCTCCTTCCATGAGCAGGGGACCACGCCAAGTGAGTAGGAGTACCGAAATAGGCGTGTTAAAATCGGAGCCAACTCTGGAGCACATGTTTTTAAAACAATCGGTGGAATGCCATCCGGCCCACTCGATTTATTGATGTCCAGGGAGAAGAGTACTCTACGGACAGCTCTTTGCGAACTTAATGTCTGGCATAGAGCTCTCACACCGTGGGATGGTTGGCGGAGTTGCTCCCTGATCATCGAGAGTCGAGTTAGGCGCAAAGAGAAGTCCCAGAAGATCGGCCTTTTCCCTTGCAGTATGGGCCAGTGAGTCATTCACTCGGTGCAATGGTGGAAACGACGACCGACAGAAGTTACCTTAAACAGCCTTGGCGAGCGACCAGAGCGCACTAATCTCTCGCCAATTTTGCTAACGAAGTTGGACTTTGCCCTTGCGATGCAGCCCTTAAAGGATCTTGACGCAGCGTTGTAATTCTTCTTAAGGACACCGGTATTTGCATCTCCAGCTGCCTGAGCCTCGGACCAGGCTCGTAAGAATCCTGCTTATGACGCAACGCGGCCGTGCAAGACCCATCGAACCATCGTCGAGATTTGCCACCAATGGGCACCGCAGAATTAGGAATAAAAAGTTCCATGCCCCGCAGAACCACATTAGGACAGGCGCTGGGGGATCCAGCGAAAAGCAAATCCGCCCCCAAGGGTAGGAGGCCAGGAAACTATGCAGCCCATCCCAATCTGCTGACCTAAAATGCCACACACGACGCGTGCTGGCCGTGCGCGGTTGCCTTTGGCGTGTGAGTGGCACAATACTCTTTATGAGGCAATGATCCGAAGACCCAAGAGGGGCGCCAACAGACACACGATAATTTTCAGGGTGGGAGGTCAGCAGATTTAGTTTATTTGTCTCTCTGCTAATAATTTTCCACATACATTATGTTTTATTTTCAGAGACCATAAGCATATTTATTCTTTTCGCTTTTTTAACAGCTTTTTTTAATATTTTGCAATACATTTTATAATTTTCAGGTAGTGTTTTATTTCCTGTCTGTGATACAAGTAGCGTTAGTTAGTGTTAAGTAGGTTTTTTTACATTTTGTACTATACTTAACTAGTATTTTAGGCATACATTTATTTAGGGTGTTCAACATGATTTTGTTAAATATACTATAGTTCTCATTAATGTCATTTGTTTGGCTTAATACTTCGTACCAGTTTACTTTTGCTATTTCTTCTTTAAATTTGTGTATATTATTCTTTTTAAATGATCATTTTATCAATGAAAAATATTTTAGATTTTGTGTAGATAGTGAAGTAGAGACAATTATTCCCTTGTGGTCTGAAATACCAAATTCACGAACTTCAGCCTTACAATTCTGCTTACTAAAGTTCGTAAAAATTAAATCGATGCATCTAGCACTGGTTGCTGTAATTCGCGTGGGTTCTCTTACCTTTTGGTGAAAGTTGTATGTTAGCATTAAGTTCGAGGGTCTACTGCATTCTTTTTTAATCAAGAAGTCTATATTTTTTGCCAGCTATTATAATATTTTTGAATTTGTCTTTTTTATAAGTTAACTCTAGGAACTTCTCTACAATAAAATACTTCAACTTCTATAATTCAATAAGTTTAATTTGGGTATTTCAATCGCGCACATTTCAAATACCATTTCTATAGATAGTGAAGATATATCGAGTCGTTCATGATGTTCTAATGTATTTCGAATCAGTATGCACACTCCGCCGCCGTCATGTTGCTTTCGACTGTAGGACGCTCCCATGACATAGTTTTTCAGCTGTAATAGCTTCTTTTCCTCATTCAGCCACGTTTCAGATAAACAAAAGACACTCGATATATTATCTATTTATTCTATATCGTTACAAGAAACATTTGATTCGGATTTTCGATTCTTTTTGGAGGTCTCAACAATTTTTCCATGTATTATTAAGTTATTATTCCTTATTATTGCATGATGTCCATTTCTCCTTGCCTCATGTAGAGCACGCTTCAGTTCTCTTTGCTCTCGGAGAGCTGATGGTTTTAGGAAATCTGTGACGCTTACACCAGTTCCTTTGATATATATGGACCTGGTGTAAGCAGCGTACGCCGTAAGGAAAATACGTCAACTAACTGATGTTGACACTGCGCGTTTAGTTTATTTTAGCTATTTTCACAGCATTATGTCATATGGTTTATTGCTTTGGGGTAGTGCTGCGGATGTAGACTCAATTTTTGTGCTCCAGAAGCGAGCTATCCGTGCTATTTATATGATGAGTCCCAGGGAGACACTGAGAAATAAATTTAAAGAGATAAATATTATGACATTACATTCTCAATATATTTATGAAAATCTTATTTACGTTCATAAAAATCAAACTAAATTTAGGAAAAACAGTGATCTCCATCAATTAAATTTAAGAAATAAAAACAAACTCGCTGTGCATATTACTAGGCTCCATAAAATCTCTAACTCGTTCCCAGGTCAATGTATACGCTTCTACAATAAACTTCCAAATGACGCGTTTAAATTATCCATGGGTAAATTTAAAAGATTTATCAAAACTAGACTATGTCAAAAGGCTTACTATTGTATCTCAGATTACATAAATGATAAAAGTATTTGGAAATGAATTGCTCTTGTTATGTTAATGATTGTTTAATGTAACGATATTGGCAATTAAAAGAGTCGGCCTTGAGTTTCTTGCCAGTTCTTCTCAAGAAGCCCCGTCGCCGGAACTGGCACTTAAATTCACTTTCACAGATAGTGTGATGAAAGTGCATCTAAGCTCTGCGGATTTAAGTAGATAGTAATGATTTAGATACATGTCTTATATTTAATTTGTATGACGTTTCTAAGTGCTTTATAAAGTCCAAGGAATAAAGATATTTTGACTTTGACTTTTGACTTTATGGAATTATTTAGTATATATTTTCTCATTCCTTTACTTATTAACTCAATTTTGATAGGTCTTGACCTCCTTTCCTAACCCATGCAAGTGATCTCCTCTATGTATCCATTTAAGTTTAATACTTCTCCGAAAATATTAATAATTTTGTCCACAACCATGTCTTCAGTTTCCCAGTAATTTACAGATAATCCGTGCAAGACCAGAGTTTTCTCCATGTTATCAGAATTTTGGGATATGCTTCCTTTAAGGCTATCTATATCATGTTGAAGTTTAATATTATTTTCTTGTAATATATGGCACTTCCGAAGTTATATCGTCGTGTTCAGTTACCAGGACGTACATACACAATTTATATCAACAGTTCCACAATAATAAAGTTCACGATCACAATACTTGGTCTCTTATAATTTGTACAAACTGAATTACACATATATTCGAAAACAGACGAAGCCACGCGAGCGTGTACGTGTCCCGCAAAAGATGTTGGTCGACTGCGCGGCTGGGAACTTTCCGTCCGCGCACGTTGCTAAGTGCAAAAATGCTCACATAGCAACACGTGTGCGGCCACAGTACCTTGCAGTGATGAAGCTGTTTCCTCGTATGCACCAGCTTTTACAGAATTCCTTTAAAATCTTCCTTCATCATCTTTTGAACTTTTAATTTGATCACTATTGTCAGTAAATAACTATCACTGAATTATTATTTTATACGCATAATATTTGTATACGCAGTCGATGTTTACTAGGAACTAGCGCCATCTCTCCTCATATCTATATTGCCTGTCATTAATCACTTTATTTGAAGTTAAATGCTTTGGTGACCATTTTTTAATTAGTTTCTCTTGAATCTAGACAATGCAGGTAGCAATGACACAGGTCTGTAATTCTTAGGATACTGTTTAGAGTTCTTTTTGTGAACGGGTATATATAACACGGCCTACTTTCAATTGTTCAGGGAACAAACATTCTATCTGACAATTGTTAAACAAATGTTCAAGAGGTTCTGCTAGCACATGTATATTTTATATGATGATAGTTATTGAAATTTCGTCATAACCACAAAATTTCTTAGTCTTAATGGCTTTTACGAGATTTGTGATTTCATTTCTAGTGACCACTTGCCAGCTCATATCATTTTCTATCCTAATTAAATGATGATCCAATATCATTTCCATATTAAGAACATTTTGAATGTCAGGATCACAATAACATCATACACACATATTTGTCTCGAGATCCTTGATACCACAAATTTCAAATATATGCCTGCAACTAACATTACTAAAATGTGAACTCGTTAATTTTACTCCATTATTTACATTTGAAACCTTTTTTTAAATGGTATATTACAGACGGTTTAGAACCTTTAAGCCTAAGAAGAGACTTTGCGTCTCTTTGTGTGCATTATACTTGACTGTGTGTACAATAGGGCGTGTCCAAAAGGGTTGATGCCTACGGCCTGCTTCAATAGTCGCACCGCTCGCCATCTGCAGGGAACTCATGTAAGCACTGACTGCTTACGTACTCTGTGGCTCCAGAGAGGTTTCCTACCACATACTATTAAGTTCTCGAATGAATTGCCTGTCTAAGTTTTCCCAAGAGACCACAGCATGGGGTTCTTTAAAAAGGGCGTAAAGAGGTGTATACAGGATTAGTAACGCGTGTGTGACACCCCTTTTCTTGTAGGCGTTCATAGACTGCTGTAACTGCTTTCGATCAGGGAGACCGCATGCTCGGATGCAGGTGGCATGCGGTCTCCCGGAGTTGTATAAAAAAATCGCACTATTTTTGGTCACACCATACACCTCATTACTCGAGGTTTAGGCGACAGTAGTGTAATATAATTCCATCAGTATGTGATACAACGGACGATGTAATTCATTGTGTGCAGATGCCGCGCCGGCTGAGAAATGTAAGGAAACACGCGCGGAACAAATACAAGATGGAGATAGGAAGATCACCCTGACACCAGACGGAGATAACGTTCTGGAGATACCGTGTTACTGGTATCTCCAGAACGTTATCTCCGTCTGGTACAGCTGTAGAGGAGGCGACGAGTAGAAACATTGGACGTCGCTTATTGCAGAGCACTGCAACAGGACAAAAGAGACAAGTTTCGACAAACTCGTCTACTAGAACAAGTGTTGTGAACAAACAGACAGGAACACACAGCCGAAAGAAACTTTTTGAATGTGAGATATGTAAAGTTAGATTTAGTCGACAGAGTAGTTTAAAGGGTCACTTAAGAATTCACACTGATGAGAGACCTTATGAATGTGAAATATGTAAAGATAGATTTGGACTGAAGAGTCAGTTAAAGGCACATTTATATATTCACACTGGTAAGAATCCATTTGAATGTGAAATATGTAAAGTTCGATTTAAGTACAAGGCTAATTTAAAGGTTCACTTAAGAGTTCACACTGGTGAGAGACCTTATGAATGTGAGATATGTAAAATTAGATTTAATTACAAGGGTACTTTAAACCAACACTTAAGACTACATACTGGTGAGAAACCTTATGAATGTGAAATATGTAAAGCTCGATTTAATATGAAGGGTACTTTAAACAAACACTTAAGAGTTCATTCTGGTGAGAAACCATATGAATGTGAGATAAGTAAAGTTACATGTAATTTTAATAAACACGTAATAGTTCACAATGGTGAGTGGCCATATAAATGTGAAATATGTAAAGTTAGATTTAAATGGAAGGGTGATTTAAACCAACACTTAAGAATTCATACTGGCGAGAAACTATGGATGTGTCATATGTGAAGATAGATTTAGAGTGCAGAATCATTTTTTAACCGACGAAAAAACGGAGGAGGTCCTCAATTCGACACGTATATTTTTTTTATGTATGATATAAAATTCCCATATAAATTTCGAAAAAAAAATTCAACCCAAAGGGTAGGAAACCAGGGGATGATTGATTGTTCACTCACTGATTGTGATGTATGACGCATAACTTTTCACAGAGTAGTCCGATTTTGATAATTCTTTTTTTATTGGAAAGGGTATACCCCGAAGTTAGTTCCAAATAAATTTAGAAGACAAATTTCAACCCTAAGGGTAGCAAAACAGGAGATGATTTATAGTTCATTCACAGATTTTAATGCTGAGTTGTGTATTGCAAAAAAAAAAGACGTGTGGCACTCGGGGACTGCCGCGGTAAAGCTATTGCATAGCATTTTGTATCAACTTATGCAATTATAATTTTATTTATTTATTTTATTCATGCAGTATTGCTTTTTCTTTGATATTAATTCAAGTTACACTTTTTGAGCGTGGTGACCGATAAGAAAACAAATTTTTCTATTATTAAATAAATAAAACGAGTTTCGTAGAGTCGTACAATACGTCTAATCGCACGCACACAACGCCGTGTCGAAGACTGCCGAACTGAAACGACGTTAGACGATGCACGGCCTTCAAGCCACACCTCCTTGCCCGTCGGAGTGGGGAGCGTGAGGTTTTTTCGTTACGGAATTTCTGGATTCGGTCCCCGCGCTCAAGGCCCGCGATAGAAGCTATGCAATAGCTTAAAAACAAGTTTGGGGTGCAAGTGGTTCATCAACATCTTTTGACTCAGCTCAGCTCAGTTCAGCAGCTCAGAAAGCTAACTTCACCTGCACTTGGTGCACCCTGCTGACTGACAAATTCTTTAAATTTGAGGTAATTTAGTGATCTTTGTTCATTGATTGTTTGGCGCCGACTCAAAATTACTTAGGTGTACTTAAATTAGTTTAAGAACTTACTTATTAAGGTCAATAAAAACAAAGTTTATTATTTTTTGCTTTTCATTTTTTTCGGCGGTTTAATTTTTTTGTTAAAAAGTTTTTGTTGATTTGTGAAGACACGTTTAATTATTTCCACTGGTGAGAATACACGTGAATGTGACGTGTGTGAATATATATTTAGACTGAACAGGCTTTACGTATTCACACTGGTTAGAAATGTAATGAATGTATGATTATGTAAAGATGGAGTTAGTGAGAAGGGTAATTTAAACAAACACTTAAACACACACATAATTGTTCCCGGTGCTGTCGTCGGTATAGCAATGAATGCTGTCAATAGATTACGTTTCATTAATATGCAAAAAACAGCGTCAGGGACAATACAGAGCCTTGCGGGTCGTCAGTATTAATGTCCATGCTATCGCAGCAACTGCCATCCACAGCGGCTCTAATGCTTCTGCAGGACAAGAAGCTAGCGAGCCATTCGTATGAACCGTCAGGTAGTCCGCATGCAGGCAACGTCGAAACAAGACTACGGTTACAGACCCGATCGAACGCCTTCGCCATATCCAAACTAGTAGCCAATCCCTCGCGCGGTGTTTTTATGTAAAAAATAAAGATACTACTGTTGTTGTTTTCATTAAAGTGATATAGCTCAATTTTATAATTACAACATTGTAATAATTGGTCAAGCAAGCAGAAACGGTAAACAATTTTAAACGCCTGGTTTTTTTGTTTTGAACAAAACAACTATTATCTTTCAAACTGAACTTTTTCTTCTACTTATTTCAGATGACATGTTCAACATCATTTTGTATCTGTGTGTAGTGTGTACGGTATCATGTGTACTTATATATGTTAAGTTACTGTTATGTTTTGATGCGTCCTACCTTATTCTATCAATTATTTTCTCCTTTATGGTAAGGTTGCCTGAAAGAAATTGCATTTGCCATAAGGCCGCCTATTGTACTCTCTCATGTGTATTATATCTTTTATGATGGTCATCTCATGGAGCAATAAAGAGTTTATTATTATTGTTATAATATTATTATTCCTATATGCATTTTATTAAGAAACTAGCTTTCGCCCGCGGCTTCGCTCGCGTGAAATTCAGGGCAAACACGTGTTTACTCATTTATCTATAGAAGTAGTCGTGTAAAGTTTTAGATAAAATAGTCAACCAATCTCGTTTCCCCATAAAATTTTTGGACCTCCGTTTCACCATCTTAGGGGTAAAATTTGAAAAGTCCTTTTAACTAATTTTATGCCCACTATATTATATTTACAAATCGATGCCATTTTCGTAGTTAACGTTCCAGAAAACCATAGAATCAACGGGTGTTGACCAATATGGGTATATTGGTATTATGGCATTTCAACCCGATCGCACTCCCACATGGGGTGATTTTATGTCACGTCGGCTATGTTGGATTATAAAATAGTTGTTTTTTCCGTAATCAGCGACCCGATAGACTATAAAATAATACCCATGACGATTTTCAGACTTTTTGACCGCATTTTAGACATTTCAACCCCTTCGCACTCCAATAGGAGATGATGGTCACGTTAGCCACGTTGAATTTTAAAATCGTTGTTGTTTTCGTAACCAGCGACCCGATAAGCCATAAAAACAATACCCATTTTCAGACTATTGGCACCCATTTTACCCTTTAAAGGGTTGAATTTTGAAAAATCATGAAACACGTGTTTAGTTATCTATAGAAATACTCGTGTAAAATTGAGAATAAAATAGCCCGACTAAACTCATTTCCCCATGCAAACTTTTAACCTCCGTTTCACCGTCTTAGGGGTAAAATTTGAAAAATTCTTTTAAATAATTTCTTGTCCACTATGTTATATTTTCAAATCGATGCCATTTTCGTAATTGACGTCCTAGAAAACCATAGAATCATTAACTAATTTGATGTTCACTATGTTATATTTACAAATCGATGCCATTTTCGTAGTTAACGTTCCAGAAAACCATAGAATCAACACCCATATTGGTATGATCGCACTCCCACAGGGGGGATTTTGTGACACATCGGCTACGTTTAATTAGAAAATAGTTGTTGTTTTCGTAATCAGCGACCCGATAAACCATAAAAACAATTACCCATGATGATTTTCAGACTTTTGCACCCCATTTTAGACATGTCCGTCCCATCGCACCCCCGCAGGGGCGACTTTTTATCACGTCGGCTATGTTTGATTAGATAATAGTTGTTATTTTCGTAAACAGCGACCCGATAAGTTATAAAAACAATACCCATGACGATTTTCAGACTTCTTCACCCCATTTCACCCCTTTAGGGGTTGAATATTGAAAAATCCTGAAACACGTTTTTAGTCATTTATCTATAGAAGTACTCGTGTAAAGTTTCGGATAAAATAGTCCAACTAATCTCGTTTCCCCATACAAACTTTGGACCCCCGTTTCACCCCCTTAGGGGATGAATTTTGAAAAATTCTTTCTTAGTGTACCCCTAGACGTCATAAGGAACGTACGTGCCAAATTTCGAATCTCTAGACCCAACGGTTTGGGCTGTGCGTTGATATATCAGTCAGTCAGTCAGGACTTTGAATTTTATATTTATAGATACATGAAAGTAAGAAGCCGGACAGTCGGCGGTTTTCGTCGACTATTCGCCGACTTCGAATAGGCCGGGTAGTCTGCTTTACCGACTACTCTGAACATCTCTAGTTTTTAGTTTCTCCATTCCCTTGGTGTGGGCAAATGTCCCGCTCAACCTCTTAGTTCCCCGTTTTCTCTCAATGACTTTAACAATTACTTCTCTTTCACTCCTTCCATTGATCCGTTGATCAGATCTAAAACCATCTGGGAAAATTTATTCCAAAGCTCAATCGCACACTAGTAGTCCCTTCGTATTAGTCTTAATGGCTTTTACGAGATTTGTAATTTCATTTGACCACTTCCCAGCTCATATCACTTTCTATCCTAATTAAATGATGCTGCAATAACATTTCCATATTAAGAAAATTTTGAATGTCAGGATTACAATAACAGCATAATACCCACAGAATTGTCGCAAGATCCTTTATACCACAAACTTCAAATATATACCTGTAACTAACATTACTAAAATGTGAACACTCATTAATTTTATTCCATTATTTACATTTGCATCATTTTATTAAATGGTATATTACAGACGGTTTAGAACCAATAAGCCTAAGAAGAGACTTTGCGTCTCTTTGTGTGCATTATACTTGACTGTGTGTACAATAGGGCGTGTCCAAAAGTGTTGTTGCCTACGGCCTGCTTCAATAGTCGCACCGCTCGCCATCGACAGGGAACTCATGTACGCACTGAGTGCTTACGTACTCTGTGGCTCCAGAGAGGTTTCCTGCCTAAGTTTTCCCAAGAGACTACAGCATGGGGTTCTTTAAAAAGGGCGTAAAAAGGAGTATACAGATACACTGCTGTAACTGATTTCCATCAGGGAGACCGCATGCTTGGATGCCACCTTAGTTGTATAAAAAATCGCACTTTTTTTGGTCACACCATACACCTCATTACACGAGGTTTAGGCGACAGTAGTGTAATATAATTCCATCAGTATGTGATACAACGGACGATGTAATTCATGTGTGCAGATGCCGCGCCGGCTGAGAAATGTAAGGAAACACACGCGGATAAGATACAAGATGGAATCGCCCTGACACCAGACGGAGATAATATTCTGGAGATACCAATAACACGCACATCTGTAGAAGAAACGACGAGTAACAACATTGGCCATTGGTTATTGCAGAGCACTGAAACAGAAAAAAAGAGACAAGTTTCGACAAACTCGTCAATTAGAACAGGTGTTGTGAACAAACAAACAGGAACACACATCGGAAAGAAACTTTTCGAATGTGAAACATGTAAAGTTAGATTTAGTAAAAAAAGTGGTTTAAACGATCACTTAAGAATACACACTGGTGAGAGACCATATGAATGTGAAATATGTAAAGTTACATTTACACAGAAGGGTCATTTAAACCAACATTTAAGAATTCATACTGGTGAGAGACCATATGAATGTGAAATATGTAAAGTTACATTTAAACTGAAGTGTTATTTAAAGCAACACTTAAGAATTCATACTGGTGAGAGACCTTATCCGCTCTTTTGCCCCCCACGTTGAGCCCCCCGCGCCCCCCCCGCGCAAAAACGCGGCGGAACTATGCCCATTTGTTTTTTGTTCCTACCTGCCCGGCGCCGCGGGTGGTCGGGGCCCCATAAAAACGGTCATTGAGACGCAACTTTGTTCTTGAGTGCCTACAAGTGGTGTTTATTACGTTTACTAAGAACAGCACTATACAATGCCGTCTTTTGTTGTTCAACACTCGACTATAGTGTAGAATTACGATGGTCTAAACATTCTCAAGTGGTGTTTCATAGCCCTACTTGTATTCAAAAAAATACCTTATGAACTAAGGCGATAACGTATAGTTTTTTATTTAAAAATACGCTAGGGAGATAAAACCCGATGTTAATAAACAAAAACCTACACTTACCTAAACAAAATAAGTTTTTATAGCACTTGACACCAGCCCGAACATCTGGCGCCGTTAAGGCGAGTCTCTTAAACGCCTTTTTTTATTTTTTTTTCCATTGAGTTTATGATTCTTTGGCCTTAATCCGATAGCTAATATGGCGGAGAAACGAAAAAAACATAAACAAATGGGCCTGAATGTATGACAGATGAGTATTGTTCAATCTGGCCAAAACTGAACGCCAAACTGCAAATGTCGACCGTAGGTCGACACGGGCAATTCAAGCGTTTCAAGGTCGTGACGTCACTTGTCGACCGTAGGTCGACACGGGCAATTCAGCGGTTATGAATGTGAGATATGTAAAGTTAGATTTACACACAAGGGTAATTTAAGGCAACACTTAAGAATTCATAATGGTGAGAGACCGTATGAATGTGAAATATGTAAAGATAGATTTAACGTGAAGGGTACTTTAAACCAACACTTAAGAGTTCATACTGGTGAGAAACCGTATGAATGTGAAATATGTAAAGTTACATTTAAAGTGAAAACTAATTTAAACCAACACTTAAGAGTTCATACTGGTGAGAGGCCATATGAATGTGAAATATGTAAAGCTAGATATAAATGGAAGGGTGATTTAAACCGACACTTAAGACTTCATACTGGTGAGAGACCATTTGAATGTGAAATATGTAAAGTTAGATTTAATTACAAGGGTAATTTAAATAAACACTTAAGAATTCACACTGATGAGAGGCCATATGAATGTGAAATATGTAAAGCTAGATTTAAATGGAAGGGTGGTTTAAACCAACACTTAAGACTTCATACTGGTTAGAAACCATATGAATGTGAGATAGATAAAGTTAGATTTAATTACAAGGGTGATTTAAATAAACACTTAAGAATTCACACTGATGAGAGGCCATATAAATGTGAAATATGTAAAGTTAGATTTAAATGGAAGAGTTATTTAAACCGACTTTTAAGAATTCATACTGGCGAGAAACTATGGATGTGTCTATGACACATCCATAGTTTCTCGCTTTCATATGTGGAGATAGATTTAGAGTGCAGAATCATTTTTAGGGTTCCGTACCCAAATGGTAAAAAGGAACCCTATTACCAAGGCTCGGCTGTCCGTCCGTCCGCCCGTCCGTCACCAGGCTGTATCTCATGAACCGTGATAGTTAGATAGTTGAAATTTTTACAGATGATGTATTTCTGTTGCCGCTGTAACAACAAATACTAAAAAACAGAATAAAATAAATATTTAAGGGGGCTCTCATACAACAAACGTGATTTTTTAGCTCGTTTTAGCTCGCAATTGACAACGGTAATAGGTAGACGCTTGAAATTCTCACATAATATGTAGTTATATATTCACTTTAAAAATAAATAATTAAATAAAAATAAAACAAATATTTAAGGGGGGCATACCCATACAACAAACGTGATTTTTTTTTGCAGTTTTTATAGATAATGGTACGGAACCCTTCGTGCGCGAGACCGACTCGCACTTGGCCGGTTTTTGTTGATTTGTGAAGACGCGTTTAATTATTTCCACTGGTGAGATTCCACGTGGATGTGACATGTGTGAATATATATTTAGACTGAACAGGCTTTACGTATTCACACTGGTTAGAAATATAATGAATGTATGATTATGTAAAGATGGAGTTAGTGAGAAGGGTAATTTAAACAAACACTTAAACACACACATAATTGTTCCCGGTGCTGTCGTCGGTATAGCAATGAATGCTGTCAATAGATTACGTTTCATTAATATGCAAAAAACAGCGTCAGGGACAATACAGAGCCTTGCGGGTCGTCAGTATTAATGTCCATGCTATCGCAGCAACTGCCATCCACAAGAAGCTAGCGAGCCATTCGTATGAACCGTCAGGTAGTCCGCATGCAGGCAACGTCGAAACAAGACTACGGTTACAGACCCAATCGAACGCCTTCGCCATATCCAAACTAGTAGCCAATCCCTCGCGCGGTGTTTTTATGTAAAAAAACTAGCTTTTGCCCGCGGCTTCGCTCGCATGAAATTTACTAAATACGAATGCAAAAGTTTTCCCGATAACTACTACTACAGCCGTTCCGCTCCCGCCGCGCCGCCCGCGTTCGCATAAGCACTGATTGACGCCAAATACCAATTTAAAAACCTATTAGAATAACACAAGTCTTATTCCATCAGCAAAAGGATAATCAATTTTTTTTTAAATACACGGACTTCAAAAATCTCAGGAAGTAGATAGTAGTTCTTTTTGCATTTTCGTGTCAGTTTTCGTTGAAATGAAATGAAATCGTTTATTTGCTATGGCACATGGTAAGTACATCGGTGTTACATTTATGTCAGAACGCCCATACATGTCCCGCCAGGGTTACACTAGCATGCAAATACTTAGTTGTCATTACAGGTATGTCCGTAGGTATTTATTATTTTATTTGTAAGATACAATTTAAATATTTGTCAGTTAATACAATGCTAATCAATACAAATTCAATCATAATTATATAAACATTGTACAATAGATTATCATGTCAATTAATATTTTTAAGTAGATTAATAGTTTTCTGTCATTAAATCTTTTAGATCATAAAAGCATTTATCTAAAAGGCACCTAGCTAGCTTTATTTTAAAAAGATTTGCGTTTAACCCCCTTATTTCTTTTGGTATCCTGTTAAAAATCTTTATCATCATGTAGTAGCAGTTCTTATCAAAGATCGTACTTTTACATGTGGGTATTGCAAGACGCGTTGAGTCTCTGGGCCTAAGTTTTGGGTTTACAGAGCGTTGGCTAAAACATGCAGGGTGTGTTTTTACAGATAGGCAGCATTCCAAGATATAAAGCCCAGTTAATGTTTGGAGTTTATATTTCTTAAATAGCCGTCTGCAGGATTCCAAGGGATGAATTAACTGAATTATTTTTTCATCTGGTATAACAATGGAAACATCAGCAAATAAAATTGATTGATACTTTGTTACATACGGTAGGCCATTAATATATATTAAGAATAATAGAGGGCCTAAAATACTGCCCTGTGGAACTCCTGAGTGAATGTATTGATAAGTGGATCTATAACTTTTAAGTTCTTGTTTTTTGTTTAGACTTGTTATTTCCACGTATTGTTGTCTATTGGATAAATAACTTTTAATCCAAGTGAGAGCTGGTCCTCTTATGCCGTAGCGTTCACATTTGTCTAAAAGAATAGTGTGTTTCACCTTTGTCATGTCCAAAAAAAAATTGTCATCACCAAACGCCTTTGTCATGTCAAAAAACAAAGTCATGACAGGTATTTTTTATCAATATTTTGTGTGATATTATGTATCAATGAGAACGCAGCAAGAGTCGTTGATTTATTCTTTTGAAACCCATTTTGTTCACCCGATATGATTTTGTGTTTATTTAAATATGATGTCAATCTAGCATGTAAAGCTCTCTCAAAAATTTTTGATATAGTTGGAATTAGTGTAATAGGCCTATAATTATTTAATTCTTTTTTATTTAGCTTCTTGTGTAGAGGTTTTACTTTTGAAAGCCTTAATCTTGCAGGGAAAACACCCTGGGTAAATGATAAATTAATCAAGTGTGTCAATATGGGTACTAGTATGGCAGCACATGATTTTAATATGTGAGTTGATATATTATCAAAACCAACAGACTGCGTATTATGGAGATTTCTTATTATTTTAAACACTTCTGATAAAAAAAAAGACTTCATCCTCAGTGCATGGTATCAAGAATATACTATTTTGTATATTATTAATGTGACTAGTGTTTGGTGAACTGGTTTTTGCAGGTTTAGTCGCTGATGTAATGAAGAATTCATTAAAAGCTTCAGCAATACATCTTGGGTTTAATTCTGTTTTACCATTTATTGTTACCGACTCTATATTTGTTATATTTGAACTCACGGAATTGCTTTTTATTACGTCCCAAGTAGCTTTACACTTGGCTGTTTTAATAAAATTGTAGTTTACCTGTGTTTTAGAATAATTGATACAAGCTTTAAGGATTTTATCAAATTTTTTTATTGTAGTACTTTTTGAACCATTTTGTTTATTTTTATAGTCTACTGATCGTAACTTTCTTTTGTATGTGCTGGACTTTTTTATTCCGGTAGTAATCCATTTGGGTTTTGAAAAGTCAGCTTTAATTTTGACTCTTATTTCAGGGAAACAGAGATCGTTTGAAAATAGTTTTAAAGTGTCATGAAAAGTATCAAATGCAGAATCTAATTCTGGTTCGTTTAGTACATCTTGCCATTTAAGACTAGACAAACAGTTTTTAAATTTATCTTTTTTTTTAAATTATCTGGACTATAGTCTCTTTTATATGTATACCAGTAATTAATTTTAGGTTGTTTTTTATTAATATTATACGCCAAAGTTTGGCATATAATATTAATAAAAAACAACCTAAAATTTTGATGAATGGCACCTTTGGCATCTGGTATATTACTTACGATTTGATCTATGCATGAATGCATTCTAGTTGGTTCACTAATCTATAATAATAAAAGGCTTTGTCCTCACTGACTGACTGACTGACTGACTCACTAATCAACGCACAGCCCAAACGGCTGGGTCTAGAGATTCCAAATTGGGCAAGTAGGTTCTTCATGACGTCTAGGGGTGCACTAAGAAAGGATTTTCCAAAATTCATCCCCTAAGGGGGTGAAACGGGGGTCCAAAGTTTGTATGGGGAAACAAGATTAGTTGGATTATTTCATCCGAAACTGTCCACGAGTACTTCTAAAGATAAATGAGTAAACACGTGTTTCAGGATTTTTCAAAATTCAACCCCCAAAGGGGTAAAATTGAGTAAAAAAGTCTGAAAATCGTCATGGGTATTGTTTTTATGGTTTATCGGGTCGCTGATTACAAAAACAACAACTATTTTATAATCCAACATAGCCGACGTGACATAAAATCACCCCTATGGGGGGTGCGAAGGGGTTGAAATGTCAATATGGGTGTTGATTCTACGGTTTTCTAGGACGTCAATTACGAAAATGGCATCGATTTGAAAATATAACATAGTGGATACGAAATTACTTAAAAGGATTTTTCAAATTTTACCCCTAAGAGGGTGAAACGGAGATCCAAAGTTTGTGTAGGGAAACGAGATTAGTTGGACCATTTTATCCTAAACTTTACAAGAGTACTTCTATAGATAAATGAGTGAACACGTGTTTCAGGATTTTTCGAAATTCAACCCAAAAAAAAGCAGTAAAATGGGCTTAAAACCAACAACGATTTTAAAATTCACGTGGCTAACGTGACCATCATCATGTAATTTTTTTAAACTTTGATTTATCCTTTTTAAGAGGATGGAATAAGACTTCTGTGTTGACTGAAGTGTTATCCTAATAGGTTTTTAAATTTGTAAAGGGCGGAACGGGTGTAGAAAGCTCTTTGTATCTGGAAAGTTCTTGCATTCGTATTTAGTACAATTAAAGGTACTAGATGAAGGTGGTTGCGTTGCGTGTTAGACTTGATTTGGATAATCTAAAATGCGCGAATTTCACACGAGCGAAGCCGCGGGGAAAAGCTAGATAGTAAAGGGCTTTTGTCCTCACTGTCTGACTGACTCACTAATCAACGCACAGCCCAGACCACTGAAGCTAGAAACCTGAAACTTTGGATATGTGTTCCCTATACAATGTAAGCGCGCAGTAAGACGGGATTTTCCGAAATTTCACCCCTAAGAGGTTGAAAATAGGGGGTTGAAAAAAACCCTCTTTTTGGAAATCGATTCACCTACGATTTTGACACTTACTGGAATAGTTGTTCATAAAAAAGAGGATGTTTATGGGTAACTGATTAACTTTTGACCAGCGCCCAGCCAAGAAATGTCTAAAAATGTTATATTTATATTTTAATTAACTCATCATTAGATGTCGCTATACCTAGCATTTGTACAGCGCGCTATGGTTTCGTTATTAACGAAAGGGTATATACGAGAGATTATTTCAAACCATGGGGTTATCCGTGACGGTTTATCGCTCATCTCATCCCAGTAGTTACCCCCGGAGGTTGTCTAAAAACTGCGCGTAGGGCGTAAAAAAACTGCGTTCTTCAAATGAAGCTACATCTGGTGCCGAAATTTAATTGAAAAACCTATTCTAAGTACCGACTATATGGGGTATATCTACTTGATATAAGAATTTCGGTATTTTTCAAACAATGACGTCAAGATTGACTAAATTTATACTTGTGGAATGTGTGATGATGCCCCATACCATTATAGCTGTGGAAGGTGATGGAGTTGGCCTGTTCCGCTCCATCTCCTTCCACTTGCATGGAAAGGAGGTATATCATCAGGAGGTTCGTGCCACCATTGTTCACGTATTAAACAACTGAAACGATGAGTTGTTGAGTGAGGACAGTAAGGGATGCGCTGTTGAGGAATCTCTCTTTATACCCCGCATTCCCATTATTCCATCAGACCACCCCGTTCAATTTAAGAGACTTCAATTTCCAATAAAGATATGCTTCGCTATGACCATTAACATATCTCAGAGGCAGTCTCTAAAGGTTACTGGGGTTGACTTGAGACAGGACTGCTTCTCTCATGATCAGTTGTATGTAGCTTGCTCAGGAGTAAATTCTTTTGGAAGCCTTGCAATTTTGGCTCCTGGTGCGAATGCCAAAAATATTGTTTACCGGGACGTCTTAACCTAAATGGTGTATGTTTGTAATAGTGGTCAATACGAAACAGTCCTTTATGGGGGAAAAATGAAATATCTGGAATGTTAACAAAAATAGACGCAAATCAGGAGTGTTCCCGTAGCGAAGCACGGGTACTTTGCTAGTGTGTAAATAAAGGCCATGATTGAGGAGTAAATGTTTCAATTGTTTGGATTTATGATCATCAATTAGTGTATTTATATCAAGTCGCCGGCAATAATGATTTTCTTTTTGTTGATTTTAGATGTCAAGTTATACAATAACATGTCAAGCTTTTTAATCTGTAGTAAAGTCTGGAATCCTATAAAGACACACCACTATATAATTAAGGGCTGGTATCTCCATTCCACAACATTCAAACACCTTCTCGATAGACGCTTCCAAACACACTGGAAGTGGCTTGTAATCTATATGTTTTCTCAGCAAGATACATACACCGCCTCTTTTTTTATTTCTGCTATAAGAAGATGCTACATAAAAGTCTTTTTGATGTATATTTGTCTCGTTACCTTTATTTACGAAGGTTTCGGAAATGCATATAATGTCAATTATAAAATAATTGTTGTTTTCGTAATCAGCAACCCGATAAACCATAAAAACCATGCCCATGACGATTTTCAGACTTTTTCACCTCATTTTACCCGTTTAGGGGTTGAATTTTGAAAAATCCTAAAATACGTGTTTATTCATTTATCTATAGAAGTACTCGTGTAAAGTTTCAGATAAAACAGTCCAACTAATCTTGTTTCCCCATACAAACTTTGGACTCCCGTTTCACCCCCTTAAGGGATGAATTTTGAAAAATCCTTTCTTAGTGCACCCCTAGACGTCATAAGGAACCTACATGCCAAATTTGTAATCTCTAGACCCAGCGGTTTGGACTGTGCGTTGATATATACGTCAGTGAGTCAGTCAGTCAGGACTTTGAATTTTATATTTATAGATAAAGATACTACTGTTGTTGTTTTCATTAAAGTGATATAGCTCAATTTTATAATTAAAACATTGTAATAATTGGTCAAGCAAGCAGAAACGCTAAACAATTTTAAACGCCTTGTTTTTTTGTTTTGCTTTGAACAAAAAAACTATTATCTTTCGAACTGAACTTTTTCTTCTACTTCATTCTGATGACATGTTCAACATCATTTTGTATCTGTGTGTAGTGTGTACGGTATCATGTGTACTTATATATGTTAAGTTACTGTTATGTTTTAATGCGTCACCTACCTTATTCTATCAATTATTTTTTCCTTTATGGTAAGGCTGCCTGAAAGAAATTGCATTTGCCATAAGGCCGCCTATTGTACTCTCTCATGTGTATTATATCTTTTATGATTGTCATCTCATGGAGCAATAAAGAGTTTATTATTATTGTTATATTATTATTATTCCTATATGCATTTTATTAAGAAATGCATCAAAGTAAGAAGCCGGACAGTCGGCGGTTTACGTCGACTATTCGCCGACCTCGAATAGGCCGGGTAGTCTGCTTTACGGACTACTCTGAACATCTCTAGTTTTTAGTTTCTCCATTCCCTTGGTGTGGGCAAATGCCCAACTGAACCTCTTAGTTCCCCGTTTTCTCTCAATGACTTTAACAATTACTTCTCTTTCACTCCTTCCATTGATCCGTTGATCAGATCTAAAACCATCTGGGAAAATTTATTCCAAAGCTCAATCGCACACTAGTAGTCCCTTCGTATTAGTCTTAATGGCTTTTACGAGATTTGTAATTTCATTTGACCACTTCCCAGCTCATATCACTTTCTATCCTAATAAAATGATGCTCCAATAACATTTCCATATTATTAAGAAAAGTTTGAATTTCAGAATTTGTTTCAGAATTTCAATAATTTCAATAACAGCATAATACACACATATTTATCTCAAGATCCTTGATACCACAAATTTCAAATATATGCCTGTAACTATCATTACTAAAATGTGAACACTCATTAATTTTACTCCATTATTTACATTTGCATCATTTTATTAAATGGTATATTACAGACGGTTTAGAACCTTAAAGCCTAAGAAGAGACTTTGCGTCTCTTCCTTTTTGTCTTTTTTTTTGTCTCGCCATCTGTAGGGAACTCATGTACGCACTGAGTGCTTACGTACTCTGTGGCTCCAAAGAGGTTTCCTGCCTAAGTTTTCCCAAGAGACTACAGCATGGGGTTCTTTAAAAAGGGCGTAAAGAGGAGTATACAGATAGACTGCTGTAACTGATTTCAATCAGGGAGACCGCATGCTTGGATGCTACTTTAGTTGTATAAAAAAATCGCACTTTTTTTGGTCTCACCATACACCTCAATACTCGAGGCGACAGTAGTGTAATATAATTCCATCAGTATGTGATACAACGGACGATGTAATTCATTGTGTGCAGATGCCGCGCCGGCTGAGAAATGTAAGGAAACACACGCGGATAAGATACAAGATGGAATCGCCCAGACACCAGACGGAGATAATATTCTGGAGATACCAATAACACGCACAGCTGTAGAAGAAACGACGAGTAACAACATTGGCCATTGGTTATTGCAGAGCACTGAAACAGAAAAAAAGAGACAAGTTTCGACAAACTCGTCAATTAGAACAGGTGTTGTGAACAAACAAACAGGAACACATATCGGAAAGAAACTTTTCGAATGTGAAACATGTAAAGTTAGATTTAGTAAAAAAAGTGGTTTAAACGATCACTTAAGAATACACACTGGTGAGAGACCATATGAATGTGAAATATGTAAAGTTACATTTACACTGAAGTGTTATTTAAACCAACATTTAAGAATTCATACTGGTGAGAGACCATATGAATGTGAAATATGTAAAGTTACATTTACACAGAAGGGTCATTTAAACCAACATTTAAGAATTCATGCTGGTGAGAGACCGTATGAATGTGAAATATGTAAAGCTAGATTTAACGTGAAGGGTACTTTAAACCGACACTTAAGAGTTCATACTGGTGAGAGACCATTTGAATGTGAGATATGTAAAGTTACATTTAAAGTGAAAAGTTATTTAAACCAACACTTAAGAGTTCATACTGGTGAGAGGCCATATGAATGTGAAATATGTAAAGCTAGATATAAATGGAAGGGTGAATTAAACCGACACTTAAGACTTCATACTGGTTAGAAAAGTTAGATTTAAATGGAAGAGTTATTTATAAATTTAATTCTTAAATGTCGGTACATTTAAGAATTCATACTGGCGAGAAACTATGGATGTGTCTATGACACATCCATAGTTTCTCGCTTTCATATGTGAAGATAGATTTAGAGTGCAGAATCATTTTTAGGGTTCCGTACCCAAATGGTAAAAAGGAACCCTATTACCAAGGCTCGGCTGTCCGTCCGTCCGTCACCAGGCTGTATCTCATGAACCGTGATAGTTAAATAGTTGAAATTTTCACAGACGATGTATTTCTGTTGCCGCTATAAGAACAAATACTAAAAAACAGAATAAAATAAATATTTAAGGGGGCTGCCATACAACAAACGTGATTTTTTAGCTCGCAATTGACAACGGTAATAGGTAGACGCTTGAAATGCTCACATAATATGTAGTTATATATTCACTTTAAAAATAAATCTTATATATAAAAATAAATTGCTATTTGTTAGTCTCGCTAAAACTCGAGAACGGCTGGGCCGATTTAGCTGATTTTGGTTTTGAAATGTTTGTCCTAGCCCAAGGAAGGTTTAAACGGTGAGAAATTATGTTTTTTTTTTTTTAATAGTAAAAACAACAATTTTATTTTCCATACAAAGTGTTCCTACTATAGGCGAATGTCATGGCAGTAAAGATGGCTAACCTACCTATCAATAGTGTCATTGTCACAAAGGATCGACATATTTGTTGGTTGTCAAATATGACTTTCTCAGAAGTGACAAATGACACAACACTAAGAGACATCAAGAATAGAGTTGAAATATGTAGTGACTGTTTATGGTAAATCATACTTTGTACAGTACTATATAATAAATAATGGAAATCTGCAAATTTCATAAACACTCGCATTAGAAATTACAAAAATGATTGCAATTGTAATCAGCGTCCGCAGTGCGAATAGTACCAGACAATGTGGGTTGAACGCAGAACGGGGTTTGGATTCACATAGAGTTGTTTAACTTCGCATATGGTAAGACCAAAATCATATTATATAGGTCTGTCATGTTCCAAAGACCAAGATTATATTACAAAATAAAACAGATTCCTCATTATTTATTCTAAATTACTTAAATCTGTAATTTACATTTGTCGTTTAGTGACAAATTTATTGGGTGAGAACTTGCTTTACTGAGGTCTAAAGGGCTACCAGGGGATTTTATCGACATCATCAGAGTCATCACATGTACCGAAATTCCAATTCCATAGACCTCTGTCGGAGAGACAAAATTCCCATTAACGTCAGAGTCCACCAAGGATCAGTCGTTAGTCTGATTTTGTTCATATTAGAAATATTCTTATATATTAGACATTCGTGATATTAGTCGAATTGTCAAGTAGTATCATGGATCCACATGGACCAACTCTGCGGTAGGTTCATGGGTGTTCATGTATGCTGATGATATTGCACTGGCGGATGCGGATAGGGGGCAGTTGGTACGATGGGTGAATTAATGGAAGAAATCACTTGAGAACTATGGCCTGAATCTGAATGCGGTCAAGATCGAGTACTTGGGCTGCAAAACAACATATCCCACGACCGTGCACATAAGGATATGGTCGAATGCACGGGCGGTTTAAGTACTTGGGATCACTTCTTCGATCATCGGGTAGCATCGACTGCGAGATTTCAGTAGCTTGGACTAAGTGGCTTGAGGTAACCAGTGTCATCTGTGACTCCATAATTCCGCCAAAGTTAAAAGAACAAATCTATAAATCGAAAAAAACTATTATCTTTCGAACTGAACTTTTTCTTCTACTTCATTCTGATGACATGTTCAACATCATTTTGTATCTGTGTGTAGTGTGTACGGTATCATGTGTACTTATATATGTTAAGTTACTGTTATGTTTTGATGCGTCCTACCTTATTCTATCAATTATTTTCTCCTTTATGGTAAGGTTGCCTGAAAGAAATTGCATTTGCCATAAGGCCGCCTATTGTACTCTCTCATGTGTATTATATCTTTTATGATTGTCATCTCATGGTGCAATAAAGAGTTTATTATTATTGTTATATTATTATTATTGGACACAGTACAAGTCCCTTCTTAAAGTCACCGAAGATATCAGAATGGGCATGGAGGAAAGGTTGGTCACCATTATTGAGCTTATTGATTTTTCCAACGCTTTTAACATGGTAGATCATGACATTCTCCTTGCTATCCTTGAGTCACTGAATTTCTCATCCCTCGCTCTGGACTGGTTTAATCCCTCGTCTGTCGGAGATATTTTTTATTTTGTTTAAGTTCAAAAACGTTATGTTGGGGTTAATTAGGTTAGGAGTCCCTAGGTGAGTTTTTTTTTTTTTTTTTTTTTTTTATATGAGAGGGGGGCAAACGAGCATGTGGGTCACCTGATGGAAAGCAATCACCACCGCCCATGGAGATCAGCAACACCAAAGGATCGCCGATCCGTTGCCAGCCTTTTAAGGGAATTAAATACTCTATTCTTGAAGGCTCCCATGTCGTAATTGTTCGGAAATACCGCTGAGGGAAGTTGATTCCACAATTTAACCGTTCGTGGTATAAAATGCCTTAGGAAACGTACTGTAGTAGATCGCCAATTATCAAGATGATATGGGTGGAATTTTAATTTATGGCGAGTTGTACGATAGTGGAATTCAGCGGCAGGTATCAAATCAAACAGCTCATCCGAGCACTCCCCGTGATATAATTTGTATAGAATGCAAAGAGACGCTACATCTCTGCGTGTAGAGAGAGAGTCCAGTCCATCCGAGATCATTGGGTCCCCGACGATTCGAACTGCTCTTCGTTGTATGCGGTCAAATGAAGTAAGCAAGTATTGGGGCGCACCGGCCCAGAGATGCGAACAGTACTCCATGTGAGGGCGAATCTGGGCTTTATATAGTTGAAGGCGATGTCGGGGTGTAAAATACCGCCTGGCTTTATTGATGACCCCAATCTTCTTAGAAGCCAGTTTGGCCTTGCACTCCAAGTGGCCGCGAAACTGAACATCACTCGATATGTCGACACCCAAGATGGAAATGTTGGGACTAACACTAAGGGGAGTACCTTCTAATCTAGGAGCTACGATAAACGGGGACTTTTTAGCGGTAAACGCACAAACCTGAGTCTTTGAGGGATTTAGCTGTACCAAGTTCAATCTACCCCAATCCGAGACGTGTCCAAGAGACGTCTCAATCTCAGACACAAGTTTTGTTCGGTACTCATCGACGCA
Organism: Hypsopygia costalis; assembly: GCA_937001555.2. Taxonomy (NCBI): domain Eukaryota; kingdom Metazoa; phylum Arthropoda; class Insecta; order Lepidoptera; family Pyralidae; genus Hypsopygia; species Hypsopygia costalis. The sequence continues at coordinate 12,373,667 of OW443355.2, forward strand.
GTCCCGAGAAACATTAGCTTGGCCAGTGTATCCCACGTCCACTGTACTGTCGTCCGCATAGCAATGAACATTGTGTACAAGTAGCAAGTCATTGATATGCAGAAGAAACAATGTGGGGGACAATACACAGCCTTGTGGTACGCCAGCATTCAAGGGTAGCGGATCCGAGCGTGCTCCGTCAACCACAACCCTGATGCTACGCTCAGTGAGAAAACTGGCAATCCAAATGCAAAGCTTCTCAGGTAGCCCAAAAGAAGGAAGCTTGGAAAGTAATGCTTTATGCCACACCCGATCAAAAGCTTTTGCTATGTCCAGACTAGCAGCCAAAGCCTCGCCCTTGCTTTCCACTGACTCCGCCCAACGGTGAGTCAAATATACCAGAAGATCACCAGCTGAGCGACCACGGCGGAAGCCATATTGGCGATCATTTATCAGCTGGTGACTCTCCAAGTAGGCTACAAGCTGTTGGTTGATAATAGTTTCCATGATTTTGGAAAATATGGAAGTTATCGCAATGGGCCTATAATTGGACGGATCTGAACAAGTGCCTTTTTTAGGGATCGGGTGGACCATAGCCTCCTTCCACGAGCAGGGGACCACGCCAAGTGAGTAGGAGTACCGAAATAGGCGTGTTAAAATCGGAGCCAACTCTGGAGCACACGTTTTTAGAACAATAGGTGGAATGCCATCCGGCCCACTCGACTTATGGATGTTCAGGGAGAAAAGCGCTCTACGGACAGCTCTTTGCGAGAACTTAATGTCTGGCATAGAACTCTCACACCGTGGGATGGTTGGCGGTGCTGCTCCCTGATCATCGAGAGTCGAGTTAGACGCAAAGAGAAATCCCAGGAGGTCGGCTTTTTCTCTTGCAGTGTGGGCCAGTGAGTCATCCACTCGGTGCAATCTCTCACAGAAAACCGGCGTGAAGTAATAGCTCGCTATTGCGTTTCGTACGGTGAGTGTTGAGACCCGGAGCCCAATCCAAAACCCACAACTCTAAATATGGCAGCGGTAGTACAAAGAATAATACCCCAGGAGGGTACCGTCATCGTTGGTGACGGAGAATCCCTCCCTGAGCACCATTACTCAGGCCGCCCGACGTATTCTGGGGCGGGCACTACGCCGCTCTGTATTTCTGCCGGAAGCAAACACAAGAAGAGTGTGGTGGCACCTCCCCCTGAGCTCTGTGTTGAGTTCTGTAATATTAGGGGGCTTAATTCCAACTTAAATGCTGTCCATCATCATCTGGAGACGGCTGGGCCGGCCATGCTCTTTTTGACGGAAACTCAGATATTCCCCCCTGCTGACATCTCGTATCTGCGCTACCCGGGATACAAACTGGAACACCACTTTGTGCCTCGAGCCGGTGTTTGCGCGTACATTCGGGAGGATATCTGTTGTCGACGTCTTGGCAGACTTGAAGCGAGGGACCTGTCAATAATGTGGCTGCGCACAGATTTCGAGGACCGCACTCGTATCTATGCGTGCCTCTACAGGTCCCATAGCGGTAATGTCGAAACGGAGCGTCTTGTGGAGCACATTCAAACGACGACTGACAGTATACTCCAGCAGATGCCATCTGCAGAAATTGTAATACTGGGTGATTTTAATGCCCACCACATCGAATGGTTAGGGTCAAGATCAACTGACCATGCTGGAAGAACTTTCCATGACTTTGCCTTGGCATATGATCTGGCACAGCTAGTTTCCTCGCCCACGCGGGTGCCGGATGTGTCGGACCATATAGCGTCCCTTTTGGATCTTTTGCTGACCTCCCACCCTGAAAATTATCGTGTATCTGTTGACGCCCCTCTTGGGTCTTCGGATCATTGCCTCGTGAGGAGTATTGTGCCGCTCACCCGCCAAAAGCGGCCGCGGTCAGCCGGTTCACGTCGTGTGTGGCATTTTGGGTCAGCGGATTGGGATGGGCTGCGTGGTTTCCTGTCCTCCTACCCTTGGGGGCGGGTTTGCTTTTCGCTGGATGATCCCAGCGCCTGTGCTAATGCTGTCGCTGATGTGGTTCTGCAGGGCATGGAACTCTTTATTCCTAACTCTGCGGTGCCCATTGGTGGCAAATCTCGACCATGGTTCGGTGGGTCTTGCAAAGCCGCGTTGCGTCATAAGCAGGATTCTTATCGAGCCTGGTCCGAGGCTCGGGCCGCTGGAGATGCAAATACCGGTGTCCTCAAAAAAAATTACAACGCTGCCTCAAGGTCCTTTAAGGGCTGCATCGCCAAGGCAAAGTCCAAATTCATTAACAAAATTGGTGAGAGATTAGTGCGTTTGCCCTCTGGGTCTCGTGCGTTCTGGTCGCTCGCCAAGGCTATTCAAGGTAACTTCTGTCGGTCGTCGTTTCCACCATTGCACCGAGTGGATGACTCACTGGCCCACACTGCAAGAGAAAAAGCCGACCTCCTGGGATTTCTCTTTGCGTCTAACTCGACTCTCGATGATCAGGGAGCAGCACCGCCAACCATCCCACGGTGTGAGAGTTCTATGCCAGACATTAAGTTCTCGCAAAGAGCTGTCCGTAGAGCGCTTTTCTCCCTGAACATCCATAAGTCGAGTGGGCCGGATGGCATTCCACCTATTGTTCTAAAAACGTGTGCTCCAGAGTTGGCTCCGATTTTAACACGCCTATTTCGGTACTCCTACTCACTTGGCGTGGTCCCCTGCTCGTGGAAGGAGGCTATGGTCCACCCGATCCCTAAAAAAGGCACTTGTTCAGATCCGTCCAATTATAGGCCCATTGCGATAACTTCCATATTTTCCAAAATCATGGAAACTATTATCAACCAACAGCTTGTAGCCTACTTGGAGAGTCACCAGCTGATAAATGATCGCCAATATGGCTTAGGTTAGGTTAGGTTTTTTTTTTTTTTTTTTTTTTTTTTATATTTTTACAAAGCCAATCGCAATTTGCGCACACTCAGCGGTGTGTAAAGTATACCGCTGAGTGTGCGCAGATCGGCTTACTTTGTAAATAGATCCCTTATACCTCCAACATGATCGGAGACTGTGCCTAGTCTAATTTTCTTACACTCTAGTTCTCACTTTTTTTCCTCTCGTATCGTTCGTCATACGCGTCTTTCTATCATCTTTTATGCCTTTTATGGGTGGGATGCCCATCTATGATCGGGTAGGAGAAATGCACGGGGTTAGGTATTTTTATTAATCTCTTTACAATTACCTTAATTTTAGCTATTTTACACTACAGTTATCTTACATATCTATTGCGCAATACTTCTTTTAACATGTTTTCTTATCATTTCAGTTTAATTTACATTTGGGTTTTCCACTTTATGTTTTTTATTTCTCTACAAGATACCTTAAATGACTACGTTTTTAAATTTTTCCTTAAATTACTGTTTCTACTTACAAAGTACATTTCTGCCTTTTCTTTGTTTTAATGCTTAACATTAATATATCATTATATTATGTAAACATTGTTTCTTATTGCTAAGTTTTATTTCTATTTGTTACAACCTTTACTATTTTAATACAGTAATTTAAAAACTGCTCTATTTTGTTGCTTGACATTATCTCTGCTACGCTGTTTATTTCTACTTTCATACCAATTTCCATCTCCAGCTGGTACCTCTTCGCCGCATGCACGGGGCATTCAAACAGCACATGTGGCACCGTCTCATGCTTGTCTGGTTCGCAGATGCATGACGGACTCTCCTTACACTTGAAACGATATAAGTATTCGGAGAATCCGCCATGCCCCGTCATCAGTTGTGTGATCTCCCTTGTGATCGCCCATTTTTTGGTAACTTTATAAGCCGTTTCCACACTTGGAAGAAAGATCTTTGTGATGGATGCGGTTTCTCCGTTGATGTATCTCGCATTCCACTCGCCGAGAGTTGCCGTTCGGATGGCTCTCCTCACAAATAAAATTGGATACTCGTCGTAGTCCGGTTTGCGTTTCAGATTCATAGCGGCCTCCTTTGCTAATTCGTCGGCCCTTTCGTTACCTTCCAGTCCGGCGTGAGCTTTTATCCAAAACAAGGTCACAACTTTGCCTTGGAGAAACGATGACTTTATGTTTCTTCTTGTCTCTACCGCAACTGGATGAAGGCAACTGACATTTTTGATGGTGAGAAGTGCAGCCATAGAATCCGAAAAAATACCAGCAGTCATCGCCTTGGACTTCAGACTTTCCGCACTTGCTTTGCATATCGCAAGGAGTTCCGCTTGATAGACGGTACAATGTTTTGATAAGGCCAGTTTGATGGCCTTCACTTCGGTTCCATTCTTCCATATGGAAAGCGCTGCGCCTACTTTACCTTCTATTTTGCTCCCATCCGTGAAGATATGGAGCTCCAAATTATTGCATGCTTCTACTTCCTCTCGGCTTGTCAGGCTTGTGAGCGTCAGGTCGATGCGTTCGGCGAGGTGGGGAGACTCAATTGCTGGGGCCATACCCTCCACTCGTCCCCCACACAGGTCAGGGTGAGGAACCCCTCTTTTTGCCTCATATAGAGCCGCCGCCTCGCGAACCCTAAGGTCGAGGGGAAGCAGGCCAGTCAGTATCAGAGCTGAGTTGAAAGACACTGTGCGGTGGGCCTTGCAGATTTTTTGTGCAATTCCACGCTGCACCACCTCTAGTTGTTTTCTGACACCCAATTTACCCGCAGCCGAGCCCCAAGCGGCGGCAGCGTATAGCACTACGGGCTCTACGGTTGCCACGTAGATGAGCTTAATGACCTCCGGGTTTAACCCCCAGCTAGTTTTTGCCGCCTTGTGCAGCTGTTTGTAGATTCCGATTGCCTTCCTACTGACGTTCGAGACGTGTTCGTTAAATGTTAGCCTGTCGTCGATGGTGACTCCCAGTATTTTGATTTCTTTGGACATGGCAATGCCGATCCCCCCCATAGTTAGTCGCGGGGTGTCGTACTTCAATTTTCGGGTGATAACCATCGCTTTAGTTTTCTTCGGCCCAAATTCCAGCTTGTTACGCACACCCCACTCCCTAATACGGCTGAGAGCGGCATTGGCCTGTCTTTGGATCTCCTCACCTGTTCCACCATCGAATGCCAACACAACGTCGTCTGCGAACGCCTGGCAGTGATATCCCAGCCGCTCTAGATCTTTCAGAAGAGGATCCAAAAGGAGGTTCCAGAGAATTGGACCCCCTATCGACCCCTGCACGCAGCCTTTGTGGGTTTCGGCACTGTACTCCTCCCCAGCGTATCTCACCCTGACTCGCCTGTCCCCGAGGTAACTATCTATTGTCCTTCTTATATTCCAAGGACACTTTTCCTCTGCCAGTCGGACCCTGATAACTGGCCACCAAGCGTTGTCGAAGGCGGTTAGGTTAGGTTAGGTTAGGTTAGGTTAGGTTAGGTTAGGTTTTTTTTTTTTTTTTTTTTTTTTTTTTTTTTTACAAAGCCAATCGCAATATGCGCACACTCAACGGCATTTGTACCGCTGAGTGTGCGCAGATCGGCTTACTTTGTAAAAGTTTACAATGGTTCTTTTTTTTTGTACAGAGGTTCTAATATCTAGGTTACATACATTCATGAAATTTTTTTGACAATTAGTTTTATATTTTAATCCTGCTATTTGATACAGGATTTGAGTGGGTTTTGGGTCCCCGTTGTGTAATATACATTTCTATAAGTACATTCAATTGGTATTTGACTAAGTTGCATTATTGTTTCACATTTATTATTTCACATTACAATATGGGTAACATAGTAGAACATACTAGTGGGTAATATTAAAGAAAAAAAAAGAAGAGAGCTTAATCTATTTTTTATAAAGAAATAAATACACTTGTAGATACATACTTGCATGTGCAAAGTCATAATTATAGGTTATACATTAAATTTTTTCAAATTATTTACTATATGAGTAATATGTTCCAGGAACGTGTCTAAGGTAGATTGTTTTTGGTAAATTTTCTTTAGGTCGTATGGGTCTATTCTTATGTTTCCAGCTATCATTTCATGTTTAAATCTACTGTTTGCGAATCTGGGGCATTTTTGGATAAGATGTTCCATTGTTTGTGCAGTTATATGATCACAAGGGCATGTGTTGGAATTTACAATTTTAAATCTGTGAAGATATTCTTTATGGTATCCGTGATTAGTTATGACTTGGGTTATTGCAAATGTTGGTGGGATGTAACTAATGAAATTATGGACGTCTTCTAAAGTAGGTAGCAGATTATGTATATGATGAGTTCTAGATTCTTGTGCATATAGCTCCTTCCATTTATTTTTTGTTTCTTCCTTTATTTCTCTCTTGGCGTACGAGATGGGGAATAAGTTGCTCATGGCGGCGGTCCTCATAGAAGTGGCCTGTTTTGCCGCTGCATCCGCTGCTTCATTCCCTAGTATTCCCGTATGCGCTTTAACCCATACGAATATAAATTCGGTGTTGAAAGTTGTTTTTAATCTATATAATAAATGGTGGATGGAGTTAACGGTAGGGTCGGAGTTATTTCTGTCTTGTAGAGCCTTTAGAGCTGACTGGCTGTCAGATGCAATTGCAACAGTTGTGGGTTTTTTCGATAAATGTTGGGGGTGAGCGTCGATCCAGGCGATTGCTGTTTCTATGGCAATGAGTTCTGCTATGAATACTGTGTTGGTGTTATTTAATTTAATTTTTCTAGTTATTGTATTTGCCTGCGGCAGATAGATGACAGCACCAGCGCCGGTGTCTCCGTTATCTTGTTTGCTGCCATCGGTGTATATGTGGATTGTAGCTCTGCTCATTAATTGATCGATATCGTTTTGGGTGTACGCTTCTTCAAAGTTGATTGTTTGTCTGATTGCGGGATGTAATTTTTGTTTGATTTCTGTTCTATTTCTTAGTCTTATGTCTTTGGGTAGTTTGGAAAATTCTTCTGTGGTCTTGACTTTATGAATCTGTCTGTATTCGTCTATTACTAGATGTAGAGGTGTAAGGTTGGCTAATGCTATTACTGTAATTCCGGGTGCCGTACGGAAGGCTCTAGTTATTTTAATTGAAAATTGTCTTTGGAGAGTCCATAGCTTTTTTTTGATGTGTTTATATTTAGTTGCCGATCCCCAAATTCCTGCCGCATACGTGAACATAGGCTGTATGACTGCGCTGTATATGGTTGATACGTTTTGAGGGTGGATTCCCCAAGTGGGTCTGATTAGTCTATTAAGTTTGTTGAAAAGTTTGTAGGCTTTTTCAGTTATATGATGGCAATGAGAAGTAAAGGATAATCGGTCGTCAATAATGACGCCAAGAAGTTTAAATTCTCGAGAGAAGGGGATTTGTGTGTTGTCCATTTGGATTTTTGCTGTTTTGGATTTAGGTGTGAAAGCTAGTGCGTATGTTTTTTGGGGACTGAATGTCAGCTTTGCTTTTTTCCCCCATTTTGATATGATTTCTAGCACTTCGTTGGTTGTGTTTTCAATAGAGGTGGTGTCTTTGTTCTCAATTAATAATAAGATATCATCAGCGAATGCTTGTATTCTAACGTTTGATGGGAGTGTTTTTTCCAAAAGGTCATCGATGATCATATTCCAGAATATGGGGCCACAGACTGAGCCTTGTACACATCCTTTTGTTACTATTTTTTCAGCCTTGGAGTCTCCGTAATTTAGGATGACAGTTCTGTTTTGTAAATAGTTGCATATTAATTTGTATATGTTTTTAGGGCAATTTGTGGTTCGTAAGCGGTGGAGGAGGAAAGGCCACCATGCGTTATCAAAAGCCGCTTTAATATCTAAAGATATTGCTATGACCTGTTGTTTGCGTGCTTTCGCATTCCTGATGAAGTCCATTGCATGTTGTAGGGCATCTGTTGTTGATATTTGTTCTTTAAATCCATACTGATTTGGGTTTGATGTTAGGTTAGGTTAGGTTAGGTTAGGTTAGGTTAGGTTAGGTTAGGTTGGGGTGCTAAGGCCGGAAAACCTCCTCGTGTGCTCGGGACTGTTGTTGACCCGTCTTTGTTGCTGGATACGTCCGGTGAGAACGACGTGTTAGCAACAGCCTGAGCCTGGTGCACCCTGGGCAACAACGGTCAGTAACTTCTCTTCGCGGAGATCTTGCTGACCGTTGGCCAATGTTCTGGCAGTAGAGGAAAGCGCAGTACTCGTACTGCGCTTTTGGGCGTCTGCGCCTCCCGTCCCTCTGAGCTAGCAGAGGTCACGGTGAGGCGCACAGTGGAGGAGCGCTCCCCAGTGTAGGTAGCGAGGGGTACACTGGGGTGTGATTTGTCGAGGAAGAAAACCTCGTTAAAAAATTACAGAGGCGGGGGGAGGTGAAACCGAGGCCGGGTGCATCTGACGTCGCCCGGAGAGCCGGTTTCACCAGCCCCAAACAGTCGAGGAAGAAAACCTCGTTAAAAAATTACAGAGGAGGGGGGAGGTGAAACCGAGGCCGGGTGTGTCTGACGTCGCCCGGAGAGCCGGTTTCACCAGCCCCAAACAGTCGAGGAAGAAAACCTCGTTAAAAAAAATTACAGAGGAGGGGGGAGGTGAAACCGAGGCCGGGAGCGTCTGACGCCGCCCGGAGAGCCGGTTTCACCAGCCCCAAGCAGTCGAGGAAGAAAACCTCGTTAAAAAATAACCCTTGGTGTCGGCGTGCCGCATGTCTCCCGGTGCGCCACTAATCGAGGAGGGGGAGAAACTCGGGTTCCCCAGGAGGAGGGTCCTTAGGGACAACCGTCGGCGGGGTCGCGGAGGTTATGCTATCGCAGTTCCCGTGGCCTCGCCAATGGCGGAGAGGAGGAGATCGTGGGGTTTTAGTCGGTATGGCTGCCACTGGTCATGGCAGCAGAGTCCGACATAACCACGCTTGGGCAGCGTGGTATCCGTAACGGATTTCCCCACGTAAAAAAAAAAAAAAAAAAAAAAAAAAAAAAAAAAAAAAAAAAAAAAAAAAGGTTAGGTTAGGTTAGGTTAGGTTAGGTTAGGTTAGGTTAGGTTAGGTTAGGTTAGGTTAGGTTGGGGTGCTAAGGCCGGAAAACCTCCTCGTGTGCTCGGGACTGTTGTTGGCTCGTTTTTCTTGCTGGATACGTCCGGTGAAAACGACTTTTCAGCAACAGCCTGAGCCTGGTGCACCCTGGGCAACAACGGTCAGTAACTTCTCCTCGCGGAGATCTTGCTGACCGTTGGCCAATGTTCTGGCAGAGAAGGAAAGCGCAGTATTTACTGCGCTTTTGGACGTCTGCGCCTCCCGTCCCTCTGAGCTAGCAGAGGTCACGGTGAGGCGCACAGTGGAGGAGCGCTCCCCAGTGTAGCGATGGTGCACTGGGTTGCGAATCGTCGAGGAAGAAAACCTCGTTAAAAAATTACAGAGGAAGGGGGAGGTGAAACCGAGGCCGGGTGCGTCTGACGTCGCCCGGAGAGCCGGTTTCACCAGCCCCAAACAGTCGAGGAAGAAAACCTCGTTAAAAAATTACAGAGGAGAGGGGAGGTGAAACCGAGGCCGGGAGCGTCTGACGCCGCCCGGAGAGCCGGTTTCACCAGCCCCAAGCAGTCGAGGAAGAAAACCTCGTTAAAAAATAACCCTTGGTGGCGGCGTGCCGCATGTCTCCCGGTGCGCCACTAATCGAGGAGGGGGAGAAACTCGGGTTCCCCAGGAGGAGGGTCCTTAGGGACAACCGTCGGCGGGGTCGCGGACGTTATGCTATCGCAGTTCCCGTGGCCTCGCCAATGGCGGAGAGGAGGAGATCGTGGGGTTTTAGTCGGTATGGCTGCCACTGGTCATGGCAGCAGAGTCCGACATAACCACGCTTGGGCAGCGTGGTATCCTTAACGGATTTCCCCACGTAAAAAAAAAAAAAAAAAAAAAAAAAAAAAAAAAAGGTTAGGTTAGGTTAGGTTAGGTTAGGTTAGGTTAGGTTAGGTTAGGTTAGGTTAGGTTAGGTTAGGTTAGGTTAGGTTAGGTTAGGTTAGGTTAGGTTAGGTTAGGTTAGGTTAGGTTAGGTTAGGTTAGGTTAGGTTAGGTTAGGTTAGGTTAGGTTAGGTTAGGTTAGGTTAGGTTAGGTTAGGTTAGGTTAGGTTAGGTTAGGTTAGGTTAGGTTAGGTTAGGTTAGGTTAGGTTAGGTTAGGTTAGGTTAGGTTAGGTTAGGTTAGGTTAGGTTAGGTTAGGTTAGGTTAGGTTAGGTTAGGTTAGGTTAGGTTAGGTTAGGTTAGGTTAGGTTAGGTTAGGTTAGGTTAGGTTAGGTTAGGTTAGGTTAGGTTAGGTTAGGTTAGGTTAGGTTAGGTTAGGTTAGGTTAGGTTAGGTTAGGTTAGGTTAGGTTAGGTTAGGTTAGGTTAGGTTAGGTTAGGTTAGGTTAGGTTAGGTTAGGTTAGGTTAGGTTAGGTTAGGTTAGGTTAGGTTAGGTTAGGTTAGGTTAGGTTAGGTTAGGTTAGGTTAGGTTAGGTTAGGTTAGGTTAGGTTAGGTTAGGTTAGGTTAGGTTAGGTTAGGTTAGGTTAGGTTAGGTTAGGTTAGGTTAGGTTAGGTTAGGTTAGGTTAGGTTAGGTTAGGTTAGGTTAGGTTAGGTTAGGTTAGGTTAGGTTAGGTTAGGTTAGGTTAGGTTAGGTTAGGTTAGGTTAGGTTAGGTTAGGTTAGGTTAGGTTAGGTTAGGTTAGGTTAGGTTAGGTTAGGTTAGGTTAGGTTAGGTTAGGTTAGGTTAGGTTAGGTTAGGTTAGGTTAGGTTAGGTTAGGTTAGGTTAGGTTAGGTTAGGTTAGGTTAGGTTAGGTTAGGTTAGGTTAGGTTAGGTTAGGTTAGGTTAGGTTAGGTTAGGTTAGGTTAGGTTAGGTTAGGTTAGGTTAGGTTAGGTTAGGTTAGGTTAGGTTAGGTTAGGTTAGGTTAGGTTAGGTTAGGTTAGGTTAGGTTAGGTTAGGTTAGGTTAGGTTAGGTTAGGTTAGGTTAGGTTAGGTTAGGTTAGGTTAGGTTAGGTTAGGTTAGGTTAGGTTAGGTTAGGTTAGGTTAGGTTAGGTTAGGTTAGGTTAGGTTAGGTTAGGTTAGGTTAGGTTAGGTTAGGTTAGGTTAGGTTAGGTTAGGTTAGGTTAGGTTAGGTTAGGTTAGGTTAGGTTAGGTTAGGTTAGGTTAGGTTAGGTTAGGTTAGGTTAGGTTAGGTTAGGTTAGGTTAGGTTAGGTTAGGTTAGGTTAGGTTAGGTTAGGTTAGGTTAGGTTAGGTTAGGTTAGGTTAGGTTAGGTTAGGTTAGGTTAGGTTAGGTTAGGTTAGGTTAGGTTAGGTTAGGTTAGGTTAGGTTAGGTTAGGTTAGGTTAGGTTAGGTTAGGTTAGGTTAGGTTAGGTTAGGTTAGGTTAGGTTAGGTTAGGTTAGGTTAGGTTAGGTTAGGTTAGGTTAGGTTAGGTTAGGTTAGGTTAGGTTAGGTTAGGTTAGGTTAGGTTAGGTTAGGTTAGGTTAGGTTAGGTTAGGTTAGGTTAGGTTAGGTTAGGTTAGGTTAGGTTAGGTTAGGTTAGGTTAGGTTAGGTTAGGTTAGGTTAGGTTAGGTTAGGTTAGGTTAGGTTAGGTTAGGTTAGGTTAGGTTAGGTTAGGTTAGGTTAGGTTAGGTTAGGTTAGGTTAGGTTAGGTTAGGTTAGGTTAGGTTAGGTTAGGTTAGGTTAGGTTAGGTTAGGTTAGGTTAGGTTAGGTTAGGTTAGGTTAGGTTAGGTTAGGTTAGGTTAGGTTAGGTTAGGTTAGGTTAGGTTAGGTTAGGTTAGGTTAGGTTAGGTTAGGTTAGGTTAGGTTAGGTTAGGTTAGGTTAGGTTAGGTTAGGTTAGGTTAGGTTAGGTTAGGTTAGGTTAGGTTAGGTTAGGTTAGGTTAGGTTAGGTTAGGTTAGGTTAGGTTAGGTTAGGTTAGGTTAGGTTAGGTTAGGTTAGGTTAGGTTAGGTTAGGTTAGGTTAGGTTAGGTTAGGTTAGGTTAGGTTAGGTTAGGTTAGGTTAGGTTAGGTTAGGTTAGGTTAGGTTAGGTTAGGTTAGGTTAGGTTAGGTTAGGTTAGGTTAGGTTAGGTTAGGTTAGGTTAGGTTAGGTTAGGTTAGGTTAGGTTAGGTTAGGTTAGGTTAGGTTAGGTTAGGTTAGGTTAGGTTAGGTTAGGTTAGGTTAGGTTAGGTTAGGTTAGGTTAGGTTAGGTTAGGTTAGGTTAGGTTAGGTTAGGTTAGGTTAGGTTAGGTTAGGTTAGGTTAGGTTAGGTTAGGTTAGGTTAGGTTAGGTTAGGTTAGGTTAGGTTAGGTTAGGTTAGGTTAGGTTAGGTTAGGTTAGGTTAGGTTAGGTTAGGTTAGGTTAGGTTAGGTTAGGTTAGGTTAGGTTAGGTTAGGTTAGGTTAGGTTAGGTTAGGTTAGGTTAGGTTAGGTTAGGTTAGGTTAGGTTAGGTTAGGTTAGGTTAGGTTAGGTTAGGTTAGGTTAGGTTAGGTTAGGTTAGGTTAGGTTAGGTTAGGTTAGGTTAGGTTAGGTTAGGTTAGGTTAGGTTAGGTTAGGTTAGGTTAGGTTAGGTTAGGTTAGGTTAGGTTAGGTTAGGTTAGGTTAGGTTAGGTTAGGTTAGGTTAGGTTAGGTTAGGTTAGGTTAGGTTAGGTTAGGTTAGGTTAGGTTAGGTTAGGTTAGGTTAGGTTAGGTTAGGTTAGGTTAGGTTAGGTTAGGTTAGGTTAGGTTAGGTTAGGTTAGGTTAGGTTAGGTTAGGTTAGGTTAGGTTAGGTTAGGTTAGGTTAGGTTAGGTTAGGTTAGGTTAGGTTAGGTTAGGTTAGGTTAGGTTAGGTTAGGTTAGGTTAGGTTAGGTTAGGTTAGGTTAGGTTAGGTTAGGTTAGGTTAGGTTAGGTTAGGTTAGGTTAGGTTAGGTTAGGTTAGGTTAGGTTAGGTTAGGTTAGGTTAGGTTAGGTTAGGTTAGGTTAGGTTAGGTTAGGTTAGGTTAGGTTAGGTTAGGTTAGGTTAGGTTAGGTTAGGTTAGGTTAGGTTAGGTTAGGTTAGGTTAGGTTAGGTTAGGTTAGGTTAGGTTAGGTTAGGTTAGGTTAGGTTAGGTTAGGTTAGGTTAGGTTAGGTTAGGTTAGGTTAGGTTAGGTTAGGTTAGGTTAGGTTAGGTTAGGTTAGGTTAGGTTAGGTTAGGTTAGGTTAGGTTAGGTTAGGTTAGGTTAGGTTAGGTTAGGTTAGGTTAGGTTAGGTTAGGTTAGGTTAGGTTAGGTTAGGTTAGGTTAGGTTAGGTTAGGTTAGGTTAGGTTAGGTTAGGTTAGGTTAGGTTAGGTTAGGTTAGGTTAGGTTAGGTTAGGTTAGGTTAGGTTAGGTTAGGTTAGGTTAGGTTAGGTTAGGTTAGGTTAGGTTAGGTTAGGTTAGGTTAGGTTAGGTTAGGTTAGGTTAGGTTAGGTTAGGTTAGGTTAGGTTAGGTTAGGTTAGGTTAGGTTAGGTTAGGTTAGGTTAGGTTAGGTTAGGTTAGGTTAGGTTAGGTTAGGTTAGGTTAGGTTAGGTTAGGTTAGGTTAGGTTAGGTTAGGTTAGGTTAGGTTAGGTTAGGTTAGGTTAGGTTAGGTTAGGTTAGGTTAGGTTAGGTTAGGTTAGGTTAGGTTAGGTTAGGTTAGGTTAGGTTAGGTTAGGTTAGGTTAGGTTAGGTTAGGTTAGGTTAGGTTAGGTTAGGTTAGGTTAGGTTAGGTTAGGTTAGGTTAGGTTAGGTTAGGTTAGGTTAGGTTAGGTTAGGTTAGGTTAGGTTAGGTTAGGTTAGGTTAGGTTAGGTTAGGTTAGGTTAGGTTAGGTTAGGTTAGGTTAGGTTAGGTTAGGTTAGGTTAGGTTAGGTTAGGTTAGGTTAGGTTAGGTTAGGTTAGGTTAGGTTAGGTTAGGTTAGGTTAGGTTAGGTTAGGTTAGGTTAGGTTAGGTTAGGTTAGGTTAGGTTAGGTTAGGTTAGGTTAGGTTAGGTTAGGTTAGGTTAGGTTAGGTTAGGTTAGGTTAGGTTAGGTTAGGTTAGGTTAGGTTAGGTTAGGTTAGGTTAGGTTAGGTTAGGTTAGGTTAGGTTAGGTTAGGTTAGGTTAGGTTAGGTTAGGTTAGGTTAGGTTAGGTTAGGTTAGGTTAGGTTAGGTTAGGTTAGGTTAGGTTAGGTTAGGTTAGGTTAGGTTAGGTTAGGTTAGGTTAGGTTAGGTTAGGTTAGGTTAGGTTAGGTTAGGTTAGGTTAGGTTAGGTTAGGTTAGGTTAGGTTAGGTTAGGTTAGGTTAGGTTAGGTTAGGTTAGGTTAGGTTAGGTTAGGTTAGGTTAGGTTAGGTTAGGTTAGGTTAGGTTAGGTTAGGTTAGGTTAGGTTAGGTTAGGTTAGGTTAGGTTAGGTTAGGTTAGGTTAGGTTAGGTTAGGTTAGGTTAGGTTAGGTTAGGTTAGGTTAGGTTAGGTTAGGTTAGGTTAGGTTAGGTTAGGTTAGGTTAGGTTAGGTTAGGTTGGGGTGCTAAGGCCGGAAAACCTCCTCGTGTGCTCGGGACTGTTGTTGACCCGTCTTTGTTGCTGGATACGTCCGGTGAGAACGACGTGTTAGCAACAGCCTGAGCCTGGTGCACCCTGGGCAACAACGGTCAGTAACTTCTCTTCGCGGAGATCTTGCTGACCGTTGGCCAATGTTCTGGCAGCGGAGGAAAGCGCAGTACTCGTACTGCGCTTTTGGGCGTCCGCGCCTCCCGTCCCTCTGAGCTAGCAGAGGTCACGGTGAGGCGCACAGTGGAGGAGCGCTCCTCAGTGTAGGTAGCGAGGGGTACACTGGGGTGCGATTTGTCGAGGAAGAAAACCTCGTTAAAAAATTACAGAGGCGGGGGGAGGTGAAACCGAGGCCGGGAATGTCTTATGACGCCCGGAGAGCCGGTTTCATCATACCCAAACAGACGAGGAAGAAAACCTCGTTAAAAAATAACCCTTGGTGTCGGCGTGCCGTATGTCTCCCGGTGCGCCACTGATCGAGGAGGGGGAGAAACTCGGGTTCCCCAGGAGGAGGGTCCTTACGGACAACCGCCGGCGGGGTCGCGGAGGTAATGCTTTCGCGGTTCCCGTGTCCCTGCCAATCGGCGGAGGGAAGGAGATCGTGGGGTCCTGCCAATCGGCGGAGGGAAGGAGATCGTGGGGTTTTAGTCGGTATGGCTGCCATTGGTCATGGCAGCAGAGTCCGACATAACCACGCTTGGGCAGCGTGGTATCCGTAACGGATTTCCCCACGTAAAAAAAAAAAAAAAAAAAAAAAAAAAAAAAAAAAAAAAAAAAAAAAAGGTTAGGTTAGGTTAGGTTAGGTTAGGTTAGGTTAGGTTAGGTTAGGTTAGGTTAGGTTAGGTTAGGTTAGGTTAGGTTAGGTTAGGTTAGGTTAGGTTAGGTTAGGTTAGGTTAGGTTAGGTTAGGTTAGGTTAGGTTAGGTTAGGTTAGGTTAGGTTAGGTTAGGTTAGGTTAGGTTAGGTTAGGTTAGGTTAGGTTAGGTTAGGTTAGGTTAGGTTAGGTTAGGTTAGGTTAGGTTAGGTTAGGTTAGGTTAGGTTAGGTTAGGTTAGGTTAGGTTAGGTTAGGTTAGGTTAGGTTAGGTTAGGTTAGGTTAGGTTAGGTTAGGTTAGGTTAGGTTAGGTTAGGTTAGGTTAGGTTAGGTTAGGTTAGGTTAGGTTAGGTTAGGTTAGGTTAGGTTAGGTTAGGTTAGGTTAGGTTAGGTTAGGTTAGGTTAGGTTAGGTTAGGTTAGGTTAGGTTAGGTTAGGTTAGGTTAGGTTAGGTTAGGTTAGGTTAGGTTAGGTTAGGTTAGGTTAGGTTAGGTTAGGTTAGGTTAGGTTAGGTTAGGTTAGGTTAGGTTAGGTTAGGTTAGGTTAGGTTAGGTTAGGTTAGGTTAGGTTAGGTTAGGTTAGGTTAGGTTAGGTTAGGTTAGGTTAGGTTAGGTTAGGTTAGGTTAGGTTAGGTTAGGTTAGGTTAGGTTAGGTTAGGTTAGGTTAGGTTAGGTTAGGTTAGGTTAGGTTAGGTTAGGTTAGGTTAGGTTAGGTTAGGTTAGGTTAGGTTAGGTTAGGTTAGGTTAGGTTAGGTTAGGTTAGGTTAGGTTAGGTTAGGTTAGGTTAGGTTAGGTTAGGTTAGGTTAGGTTAGGTTAGGTTAGGTTAGGTTAGGTTAGGTTAGGTTAGGTTAGGTTAGGTTAGGTTAGGTTAGGTTTTTTTTTTTTTTTTTTTTTTTTTTTTTTTTTTTTTTTTTTTTTTTTTTTTTTTTTGCTATATTCCCCTAACATGGTCAGGGACCTTATTTGCTGTTTCTCTTTCATACCAGTTCTCGCTTTTATGCTTCTCGTACTTTTATTCCTCATACTGTTCTTTCTTTCATGCTTCGTCTTTTATACTATAGGCCTGGGGTTGACCTCTATCTACTATTGTATAGCTATCTAATTTTTTATTTTTATTTACTAGGTTAATAACATACACAATTTCTTATTTTATTTACTACCTTACAGTTACATATTTCTTAGTTTTTACATATAATAATTTGAAACACACATGTTTATATTATTCATACAATTCTATCCTATATCTTATTCTAGTTACAGTCGTACAATTTATTTTACATTTTATTTTGTTTATCTATGTTACCATACATTTATATTTTCTTTATATGTACGATTTTTCATTGTTTGTAGGACCTTTATTCTATACACTAAGTGCTATAGTACAAGTAAGTAAACTTTAGATGCAAAAGTCACAGTCATAAATGATTGTGACTTTTGCATCCAAACAGTTTGTGAATTTGGGGACTTAGACAATTATAAATATATGAGTAATCTAATTCTTAATGTCTAATTTTATTTAATTATTTATGTACAATAGAGGAACAGAATTCCTTATTCCGGTACCAAGGTGTTGTTTTGTTGGGGGTAGTTACTATATTTATCATTTGGCTACTTTTATTGGTTCATACCATACTGATATAGACACATATCTATGGATGAACTTTTTGTTGCATTTCGATTTATGTTTGCTAAAGCGCGGTTACTACTTATTACCTATGACATGATTTCCTATAGTGCGTCCTGTATATTTTGGTCGACTTGCGTTATTATTGCTACAATAATAGCGCGCCTTCTAGGTCTTGTCGATGTTACATTTCGCTCCTATTATTTGACGGTTATAATTGCCATTATTACTTACTAATTTTGGCAGTTATTTCCTTTATGTGTCCGGGTACGTCTATTCATATGCGACCGTAGATCGTGCGATCGCGTCCCACTTTCTGCGGATGGGGCAGTCCATGCTGAAGGCGTTGTGGTCGGTCCTATTCAGCTTGGCTCTTACGCAGTTCTTGCACGTTGGCGTTGTGTCTACGTCTGACTCCGGGCACTCCGACCGGAGATGCGGGCCTCCACAGTGACTGCAGATGTCCGCTGTCTCCGTGCAGAGACGTCTGGTGTGGCCATACTCCAGACACCGCGAGCATTGTACCAAAGGAGACTGGTCCGCCACAAGCACCCTCTGTATGTCGACATGGACTGCCCCCGCCTCAGTTAGTTTTTTCCACACTGTAGGTGAAGTTTTTAGTACAGCGTGTACCAGGTTTGGGTTCCTTGTCCTTTTCCTGTACTTTAGTTCTATCCTCATCTCTGTCTCATTTATGTCATGCATTAGCTCCGGATTTTGCAGCTTTATTCCTCGCACAATTTCTTCGTCTGTTAGGGAAGCAAAGACCCATTTGAGCACCACCAATGGGTCCTTGTTCCTAGCCTCTACTACTTTCAACCCGGCTATTTTATCTATTTGCTCTTTTGCCTTTCTCATTCCTTCCCTATCCCTACAGCCAATAATCAATTTTGCTTCCTTCGCCTTTCTAATTCTGTCAATTTTGATGCCACCTTCCGTCGCCATTATGCCCTTCCTGAGTTTTTGCATCACTTCTTCACCTGTCTCTAGGTTGTCCTCCGACGTTATCATTAACGAGTGTAGCGCCGTGCCCTCCATAGGCTGACGCCTAATTGGAGGTCCCGCCGCCACACTCGCGTATGTCATCATCGGTAGTTCTTCCAATTGATTTTGTCTTTCAAATGTTTCCCTCATTAGTTCAATCTCTCTCTTATTTTCTTCCAGCTTCTTGCTATGCTCTTCTAATTTCTGCATTAGCTTTTCCTCGAGTGTCTGATTCTTCCCTTCCTTTTCTTGTGCGGGTGTATCCTTGCTTGCTTCCGTTTCCGTGCTTTGATCTTTTTTATCGATTGCTTTCCTTGTATCTTTTTCTTTTTCCGTCTCAGTCCCCTTATCTTTCTTCTCAATTTTCTTCCTTGTTTCCTTTTCCGTTTCTGTTTGCTGGTCCTTCTTTACTATCTTCTTTTCTTCTATTTTATTTGTTTCTGTCGCTTTGTCGATTTTCTTGACTTTTGGGTCTTTTACTCCCTTGTTTGCCAGGTCAGTTCCAGCCTCGTAGATTAGTCTCTGGAGCTTCTTGAAGAGGATGCTCAGTCCACTTCTCACCTCGGTTTTCATATTCTTGGATTGCTCCATGAGATCTCTACCTTCCTGGCACAGGTCAATAGCCGCGACGAGTTTCCGGTCTATTTTTGGTACTTCTTCTTCTTCTTCCCCTTGTTTTTCCTTTGTAAAAGTCCGCTGTCTCGACGTTTTCTGCGTTTCCTCTTTGGGATTTTCGAAATGCGCTAGTTTGTCTTTCATTTCTGCACTCTTCCTTCTTGTTGTGGCGGTCGAGGGGCCAGCCCTCGCTGTCTCCCGCTCCGAAGGTAGCTTTGACCTTGGTGGTGTCCGATGACATGCCATATTTACTTTAAACAAAGGGGGGCGGTTGAGAGGGAGAAGGCGTTAACCGCTGCAAATCTGCGTCAATCGTTCCCTTTAGAAGGGTCAAAATAAATTTAATTTAATTTAAATAAGATAGAATTATAGTAACTTATATCATTAAGGCTAATATCTAATACCTACGGCAAGTGAAATAATTAAAATTTTTTCACAAGCAGAACCTGGAGGCACGCTTGCCTTTGACTACTGTTTCGGGTAGCTATATTTTGCGCCTATTTAATCTAATTCTATTTTTCTATATTTTGTATTTATTTCTATTACCATCACATATTTTCCCTAGGGCTGCATTTGAGTTTACTGTATGCATATAATATTTTTGCAAAGTATGCGTATGGTTTTTAATTTTTTGCAAGCAAACCCGGGTGCGCAGTTTATACGTATGTTCTTAATTTGGTGCTCCGTATCTGCGCCTCCAGCCTTCGCCCTTAAAAGTCCGCAGAATTTTGATAGAAGTGCCTAAAAAAAGAGGGGGGTTTATTGTCTATTCTATATGTGATGGGTCAGAAAATGAAATTTATTTTTTAAAAAATATGTGGGTTAAACGACTCTTTTAGTCACTTACGATCTAACATTATATGATTTAAATAATAATAAAATAATTTAAAATAAAATAAATAAAAATAAAAAAATTTTTAAAAATAAAAAATTTTTCGTCTCTATGTAGAGTCGCGGTGTTTGTCACTTTGATATATACCTATGTAGTTATTACTTAGCTACGTCACTTTATTAAATAAGTCGAAATGCAACAAAAAAAAAATTTTTGAACTCTACATAGAGTTGTCTACTATATGTAGAGGGTAGATCCTGTCGTTCCGAGTAGAGTGCTGAAAACCGCGCGTCGATGTGACGAGTGGTTCCTGAGATACGGATTTTAAGGAGTTTTTCGAATTTTTCTGGGGACTTAGTCTTTTTCCAATTTTTGCCAAATGTATGGGGTGAAGGGTTAAGTATTGAGGGTGGATTCTGGTGTTGCGAATCACAAGAGAATTGGATCTGGATGTCCTTGGATGGAGGTGGACTTGTTGTATGTCTCCTTATTGCACTTTGGTGCACGTGGTGCACCTCGTACTCCACTCAAGTCTCAGTGTGGGTTGGTCGGGTTTAAGGAAAGTCCCGTATCTCAAGCACCACCCGCCCCGCGCGGGGTCGGCACACTTTGTTGGGTAGGGGGTTTCATCCCCTATCTCGGGGTATGTAATTTTTGTCTTTTTGAAGCTACCCTTAGTCCCCAAGTGCTTATATCTAGAACTTAATACTAGTATGGAGCTTACTCTAATATGTTATGTTTCTGTACATATTATGCTGCATACAATATGTTATATACAACAGACCATATACAGCACACAACGTACATACACGATAAACAATAAACAATAACAATAAACATGCAGAACATACGCTATGTCCAATTTTAGGGTGCACCCAGTGCACCGCCGGTCCGTGCGCGGCACCGCCGCGCGTTGAATCGCCCTGTCCGGCGCGCCGCCCCCGGGATAAACCGGTATAACGCGCGAACCACAGGCGTCCCGAAGGTGATTTAAACGGGGTTTTACTCGTCGAGGAACGGCGACGAAGGTGAGCACACTCCTATTTATGCGACGGTCTCCCACTGCCGTCTATCGGGGTGTTTATTCCCAATTTTAGAAAGTTTTTATGTTTTGTTGGCGGCTTTTATGCTGTAGTATACAACCCCGTAGCAGTCAAACCGCCAACACTAGAATCGGTCTGGCAACTGTATTGGATAGCGGAGGATGTGGGGTGTCCGATGATGTTATTTCGGGGCTGTAATCCTGGTTTAGGTAAGCTCCACGGTGTGTTGAAGTGCACCTGAAAATCGATTTTAAAATTTTCTTACACCTACTTTTATCTTCCAGGGAGAGCTCTCTGGAAGGCGTGTTTTTTGCGTCCGGCTAGTTTCGCAGGCAGCAATCGACGCGGAAGAAACCGGCGAGCAGGACGAGCACAACTCTTCCCGATTCCCGGCCTGCGTCTGGACTCCAGTGCCGAAGAAAGCCGACACTCGGCCCCGCCTCGGCCGCGCGCGGGTAAAAAACGGCGCGCGGCACGGGAAGCGGTTTATCTGCTGGGATATTGTTCTCCGGCTGGATCCAAGACCACCCCCGCGTTCCGCAGGAACTGGTCTACCTGACTGAGCTCCTCACTTCAGCGGTGAGCCCCACTTTCTTTCGGTAATAGGGTCGAAAGTACACACTCGGGGGTTTACCGCCGCGTACGGTGCCGCCTACTATATGTGTAGTTTTCAGTAGTTTTTACAGCCTGAATGCCTCAATTTTTTCTACACTATTTCTATATACTACACTAAGCACTAAGCATTCGTCACTTTTAGTTATTTTTGTCTATTTTATAGTTTTTTGTGCACAAAAGTCTTAACTTACTTGATGGCCGTGAAAATTTTGAAAAAGTCGAAGACGAGACTGCCTTCCCGATGCGTGCGGCTGATTTTGAAGACTGCCCAGGAGACTTCGCTGTCCGGGCCGTCGAACCGTGGTGTTGGACCGGGCCGGCGAGCTCGGGTTTGAGCTCCAGCCGGTGAGCCCGGTTCAGTCTGGTTCGGTCTCTGGTCAATTTCTCGCCAACCCTTCAGCGAAAAATTCCCAAATTTTTGTCCCCTTTTCAGGTCACTAATACGCACTTATTTAAATAATAAAAAGTATATGTCGTCGCTTTTAATTTTTTGTAATTTTAAAAAGTTCGAAATTTTTCCGTTTTTTACGCACCTTTTGAGTCCTATCTCTCTGGTTTTTTGTCTAAAAAATCCAAAACTTTGGGTGAGCCTTCTCCTTGGGGTTTTACACACACACACAGTTTCAGATTCGCAACGTATCACTGAAAATTCGGAGTTACACGCGTTTGAAAGGGCGAGCGCGCCCGGTATCGCGGTTTTCGCTCGGGTTTTCGCTTATATCTACGTCACCTGTGGACCGATTTTCAATCTGAAGACACTATGGGACGCAGAATTTCAGCGCGCATCCAACGATACTACACACGCGTATATTCTCGCACTTTTGCTAGCACTCACGAATTTTCGAACGCGGAGCGGCACAAAATCGTGGCGCACGGCTTTGCGGTCACGGCGCAACTGGGTTAGGTTAGGTTAGGTTAGGTTAGGTTAGGTTAGGTTAGGTTAGGTTAGGTTAGGTTAGGTTAGGTTAGGTTAGGTTAGGTTAGGTTAGGTTAGGTTAGGTTAGGTTAGGTTAGGTTAGGTTAGGTTAGGTTAGGTTAGGTTAGGTTAGGTTAGGTTAGGTTAGGTTAGGTTAGGTTAGGTTAGGTTAGGTTAGGTTAGGTTAGGTTAGGTTAGGTTAGGTTAGGTTAGGTTAGGTTAGGTTAGGTTAGGTTAGGTTAGGTTAGGTTAGGTTAGGTTTTTTTTTTTTTTTTTTTTTTTTTTTTTTTTTTTTTTTTTTATTCTAGTCCCCCTGCCGTAAGCAGAGTCATTTATTTACTTTGTTAATTTGTTTTGGTTTATAGTTTCTATACTATATTTGTTATATTTTAGTTTTTCGTTTTCATTTTTCTATTTAATTTATTGTATTCTATATTTATATCTATTGTATCTTTATTTTGTTAATTTATCTTCCTACTTCTTTAATTTGACTTTCTTTTTGTTCTAAATTTATGTTTTAATGTTCAATTTGTTTCTATATTTAGTTATTATTTACTATTTATACCTTTTGTTTATTTGTTTGTCTATATATTTTTAATTCATTTGGTTTCTATTTCTATTTTGTTTTATTTGTTTTTGTGACTTGCTATTAACTTTTAATTTGCAACTTTTCATGTCGTTCTGAGAGCTCTACATAATTAAATGTAAGTCCAAAACTTTTTACTTGCTATTTGTTTCTACCTATTACTTTTTCTGTTATTCTTCTTCCGAAAGTTAAAAACAAGTCCCTATCAGTTTTATTGGCCATTATTTCCCTTAGATTTTCTTCTTTGAGTTTCTTACTGAGAAGGCACTCCAGTTCGTACCTCTCCTTTCCAAATACAGGGCAGTACAGAAGGACGTGTACTACTGTTTCCTCTGTCCCAGGCTCACAGATGCATGATGGGTCCTCCTTACATTTAAAGCGACTTAGATATTCGGAGAACCCACCATGCCCTGTTAGCATCTGCGTGACTACGTTGTCGAGCCTTATTCCTTTTAGAACCTTGTGAGCCGGCACCACCTCCGGGAAAAAGAGTTTAGTCACCCCGGCGGTGGTACCCGCCGCATACCTTCGGTTCCATTCGTCAAGCGACTCCAATCGTATTTGTCGCTTGACGAATGAAATCGGGCATCTATCGTAATCCGGCTTAGTCTTCTTGTGGAGTGCCGCTTCTTTAGCCAGAGTGTCAGCTCTTTCGTTCCCCTCTAAACCCGCGTGTGCTTTAATCCAGAACAAAGACACAGCTTTGTTCTGGTCCGTGCTAGATCTTAGATTGCATCGGATGGCTTCGGATAGCGGGTGAGGGGAACTATGGTCGACAATGGTCTCCAGAGCCGACCTAGAGTCGCTATAGATGCCGAAGGAGCTGTGACGGCTACGCACAATTTCCTTAGTTGCTTCGAATATGGCCAACAGTTCCGCCTGGTAGACCGAGCAATGGGAGTCGAGCTTAAGCTTTCGGGCCTTGGTTTCGGTTGCGCCGTGCCATATAGATACGGCGGCTCCGACCTTACCCTCCAGCTTACTCCCATCGGTATAAATGCGGACCGCTTGGTTGTTGTGGCGGTCTACTTGCTCCTGGTCTTCCAGACATATGAACTGCAGGCTCATATTTTTAGCAGGATGAGGTTTGTCTGCAAGGATCGTTTTAGTCTCAATCTCCCTATGTCCCAAAACTGGCACGGCTACTCCCCTCCTTGCCTCGTACAGAGTGGCAGCCTCGCGTATTCGCAAGTCGAGAGGCAGTAGCCCGGCCAGTACTAGTGCGGAATTAAGGGAGACCGTTCTATACGCCCTGCAGATCTTTTGTGCAAAACCTCTTTGCACCGCACACAGCTCCTTCTTAGCACCTATCTTCTCCGTCTTTGCTGCCCAGGCACTAGCCGCATACATGATGATGGGCTCCACAACGGCGGTGTAGATGGTATGTATCACTTCTGGGTGCAGGCCCCAACTGGCGTTGGCCGCTTTCGAGAGCTGCCTATAGACGGCAAGGGCTCTCTTACATACATATGCAATATGTGCAGTAAAGGTCAACCTGTCGTCTATAAGCAGCCCCAGGAGTTTGATTTGCTTAGACATCTCAATGTCGACCTCGCCCATGACCAGGTGTGGAGTGTCATGCTTTAGCTTCCTGGTTATAAGCATGGCTTTGGTTTTTTGGGGAGCAAAACGTAATTTGTTCATCCTGCCCCACTCCTGGACACAGGCGAGTGCGGCGTTGGCTCGCTTCTGCACTTCCCCTGCTGTATCCTCGCTGAAGACCAAGACGACATCATCCGCGAAGGCTTGACAATAAACGCCTCGCCGATCCAGCTCCCTCAACAGAGGATCCAGCAGAAGATTCCATAAAATCGGCCCGCCAATTGAGCCCTGCACACACCCTTTGGAGGTCTCTCTGCGGTGTTCTGCACCTCCGTACCTGACACACACACTCCGGTCACGCAAATACCCATCCAGCATACGACGAAGGTTTACAGGGCATTTCTCGTCCGCCAATCTCTTCCTGATTTTAGGCCACCATGCGTTGTCGAAGGCTCCCTCTATGTCCAACGAAACAACTGTGATGAGTTTCTTCTCATCTAGTTTCTCCTTTAAGTGTTTCACTAGGTCATAGAGGGAGTCCTCCGTACTCCTTTGGGGCATGAAGCCGTATTGGCGGGAGCTAATAGTAGGAAGGACGTGATACTTCAGTCTGGCTACCATCATTTTTTCCAGTATCTTCCCTAGCACTGGCAACAAACCGATTGGCCGGTAGGTCTTAGGATCAGTAAGATTGTCCCTGCCCGGCTTCGGCAATATCACGACTGTGGCCTCCTTCCAGATAGTAGGGAAGTGGCCCAGTTCCAAACATTTGTTTGCCAGTGCCAGGAAGATCTCCGGATCATGCTCTATGGCCCGCTTACAAATATCGGCCGTGAGGCCGTCTGAACCCGGAGCTTTCCTGGGGTTGAAAGTGTCGGCCGCGCTTTTGAGCTCCTCTTTAGTAAACGGTGGGTCATGACTTTCGTCATAGACCCACTCGTTTGCTTGCTCCGCTTTCTGTCGTATCAGCCTGTGATGTTCACTTTCCCCCGACTCTTCGTCCTCCGGGTAGAAGGACTCCGCCAGCAGTTTGGCAGACCCATGGGCGTCCAGACTCTTCCCATCCTTCTCTAGCATCACGTCCTCCCTTCTAGCAGCAGTTCTACGTATGACCCTGTATATCCCAGTCCAGAGTCCCTCCTTATCCTGCCGTTCGCAAAAATCCTTCCAACTCTGGACTTGGGCCCTCCTTGCTCGCTCTTCGTACTCAGCCTTCACCTCCAAGTACTCTGTGACGACTTTATCTCTTCGTACTGGGGCTGCACACCGTATTCGCCTTTTCTTGGTGGCTACAGTCTTTTTCAGGGCTTCGAGCTCATCGGACCACCATGGGACACTTATTCGGTCTTCTTTTTTCTTCTTCGGCATGGATTTATTACTTGCTTCTATTATTGCTTCATTGTACTCTTTCGCTATTTTATCAATCCCTTCTTTATCCAAAATTTTTGCTATCCTAGCGACGTTAATATTTTTATCTTGAAATTGTTCTGTCAGTATTTCTTTAAATTTTTCCCAGTTTGCTTTCCTTGTGTTAAACTTCCTTGTGGTCCTTTTTATTTCTTGTCCTTTAATTTTAGTTTGTCTTATGCCGAAAAGTATCCCATTGTGGTCCGAACTCGTAAGACCCACGTCTACCTTCCACTCGTCTATCAGCCCATATACGCGTTCGGAGCAAGCCGTCACGTCCACAAAGCTAGAGTACCTGGTATTTCCCCTAATTACGTCAAATGTTGGGGTATCTCCAACATTCAGTACGTGCAGGCCCAATTCATGGAACATTGCGGACGCCTCCTGCCCTCTACCATCCTCTCTAGCGCTCCCCCACCAGATACTCTTAGCATTGGTGTCACCGCCAATCAGTACTCCTGCAGGCTCCACTTTTTTCCTCATATCCCTGATCTGCTCCAAGTAAGGTCCTATGGGTAAATCCGGTTCAAAGTAGAACGAGGCCACGATGATCTCCCAGTCACCGACGTATATTTTTATCGCAGCGATGTTATTCGTGGTGTATTCGGGACATTGAGTGACTCTCAAGTCCCCGTCAAACACCACGATTGCCGCCTTAACCGTCCCGCCCCCAATACCCGTGTACTGGAAGACCCTCGCGGCCCCGTAATTCTTCATCTTCCCAATCCCCCCGACATACGGTTCTTGGAGCAGCGCAATGGATATGTTGCGACTTCCCGCCTCCTGCATGAGCTCATCTGTGGCCAATCTCTTCCTTTGCAGATTGGCCTGAACCACCAGAAGACGCTTTTCCATGGCAAACTTGCACTGATTGGCGGTGACTTTACCATCCTGGACGCCCTTAGCAGTATGCAACTGCAGCTCTGGCGATGCCGTCCCATCGCCGCCTCACTGGACAATCCCCGCTTAGGGCATTATGGGTTAGGTTAGGTTAGGTTAGGTTAGGTTAGGTTAGGTTAGGTTAGGTTAGGTTAGGTTAGGTTAGGTTAGGTTAGGTTAGGTTAGGTTAGGTTAGGTTAGGTTAGGTTAGGTTAGGTTAGGTTAGGTTAGGTTAGGTTAGGTTAGGTTAGGTTAGGTTAGGTTAGGTTAGGTTAGGTTAGGTTAGGTTAGGTTAGGTTAGGTTAGGTTAGGTTAGGTTAGGTTAGGTTAGGTTAGGTTAGGTTAGGTTAGGTTAGGTTAGGTTAGGTTAGGTTAGGTTAGGTTAGGTTAGGTTAGGTTAGGTTAGGTTAGGTTAGGTTAGGTTAGGTTAGGTTAGGTTAGGTTAGGTTAGGTTAGGTTAGGTTAGGTTAGGTTAGGTTAGGTTAGGTTAGGTTAGGTTAGGTTAGGTTAGGTTAGGTTAGGTTAGGTTAGGTTAGGTTAGGTTAGGTTAGGTTAGGTTAGGTTAGGTTAGGTTAGGTTAGGTTAGGTTAGGTTAGGTTAGGTTAGGTTAGGTTAGGTTAGGTTAGGTTAGGTTAGGTTAGGTTAGGTTAGGTTAGGTTAGGTTAGGTTAGGTTAGGTTAGGTTAGGTTAGGTTAGGTTAGGTTAGGTTAGGTTAGGTTAGGTTAGGTTAGGTTAGGTTAGGTTAGGTTAGGTTAGGTTAGGTTAGGTTAGGTTAGGTTAGGTTAGGTTAGGTTAGGTTAGGTTAGGTTAGGTTAGGTTAGGTTAGGTTAGGTTAGGTTAGGTTAGGTTAGGTTAGGTTAGGTTAGGTTAGGTTAGGTTAGGTTAGGTTAGGTTAGGTTAGGTTAGGTTAGGTTAGGTTAGGTTAGGTTAGGTTAGGTTAGGTTAGGTTAGGTTAGGTTAGGTTAGGTTAGGTTAGGTTAGGTTAGGTTAGGTTAGGTTAGGTTAGGTTAGGTTAGGTTAGGTTAGGTTAGGTTAGGTTAGGTTAGGTTAGGTTAGGTTAGGTTAGGTTAGGTTAGGTTAGGTTAGGTTAGGTTAGGTTAGGTTAGGTTAGGTTAGGTTAGGTTAGGTTAGGTTAGGTTAGGTTAGGTTAGGTTAGGTTAGGTTAGGTTAGGTTAGGTTAGGTTAGGTTAGGTTAGGTTAGGTTAGGTTAGGTTAGGTTAGGTTAGGTTAGGTTAGGTTAGGTTAGGTTAGGTTAGGTTAGGTTAGGTTAGGTTAGGTTAGGTTAGGTTAGGTTAGGTTAGGTTAGGTTAGGTTAGGTTAGGTTAGGTTAGGTTAGGTTAGGTTAGGTTAGGTTAGGTTAGGTTAGGTTAGGTTAGGTTAGGTTAGGTTAGGTTAGGTTAGGTTAGGTTAGGTTAGGTTAGGTTAGGTTAGGTTAGGTTAGGTTAGGTTAGGTTAGGTTAGGTTAGGTTAGGTTAGGTTAGGTTAGGTTAGGTTAGGTTAGGTTAGGTTAGGTTAGGTTAGGTTAGGTTAGGTTAGGTTAGGTTAGGTTAGGTTAGGTTAGGTTAGGTTAGGTTAGGTTAGGTTAGGTTAGGTTAGGTTAGGTTAGGTTAGGTTAGGTTAGGTTAGGTTAGGTTAGGTTAGGTTAGGTTAGGTTAGGTTAGGTTAGGTTAGGTTAGGTTAGGTTAGGTTAGGTTAGGTTAGGTTAGGTTAGGTTAGGTTAGGTTAGGTTAGGTTAGGTTAGGTTAGGTTAGGTTAGGTTAGGTTAGGTTAGGTTAGGTTAGGTTAGGTTAGGTTAGGTTAGGTTAGGTTAGGTTAGGTTAGGTTAGGTTAGGTTAGGTTAGGTTAGGTTAGGTTAGGTTAGGTTAGGTTAGGTTAGGTTAGGTTAGGTTAGGTTAGGTTAGGTTAGGTTAGGTTAGGTTAGGTTAGGTTAGGTTAGGTTAGGTTAGGTTAGGTTAGGTTAGGTTAGGTTAGGTTAGGTTAGGTTAGGTTAGGTTAGGTTAGGTTAGGTTAGGTTAGGTTAGGTTAGGTTAGGTTAGGTTAGGTTAGGTTAGGTTAGGTTAGGTTAGGTTAGGTTAGGTTAGGTTAGGTTAGGTTAGGTTAGGTTAGGTTAGGTTAGGTTAGGTTAGGTTAGGTTAGGTTAGGTTAGGTTAGGTTAGGTTAGGTTAGGTTAGGTTAGGTTAGGTTAGGTTAGGTTAGGTTAGGTTAGGTTAGGTTAGGTTAGGTTAGGTTAGGTTAGGTTAGGTTAGGTTAGGTTAGGTTAGGTTAGGTTAGGTTAGGTTAGGTTAGGTTAGGTTAGGTTAGGTTAGGTTAGGTTAGGTTAGGTTAGGTTAGGTTAGGTTAGGTTAGGTTAGGTTAGGTTAGGTTAGGTTAGGTTAGGTTAGGTTAGGTTAGGTTAGGTTAGGTTAGGTTAGGTTAGGTTAGGTTAGGTTAGGTTAGGTTAGGTTAGGTTAGGTTAGGTTAGGTTAGGTTAGGTTAGGTTAGGTTAGGTTAGGTTAGGTTAGGTTAGGTTAGGTTAGGTTAGGTTAGGTTAGGTTAGGTTAGGTTAGGTTAGGTTAGGTTAGGTTAGGTTAGGTTAGGTTAGGTTAGGTTAGGTTAGGTTAGGTTAGGTTAGGTTAGGTTAGGTTAGGTTAGGTTAGGTTAGGTTAGGTTAGGTTAGGTTAGGTTAGGTTAGGTTAGGTTAGGTTAGGTTAGGTTAGGTTAGGTTAGGTTAGGTTAGGTTAGGTTAGGTTAGGTTAGGTTAGGTTAGGTTAGGTTAGGTTAGGTTAGGTTAGGTTAGGTTAGGTTAGGTTAGGTTAGGTTAGGTTAGGTTAGGTTAGGTTAGGTTAGGTTAGGTTAGGTTAGGTTAGGTTAGGTTAGGTTAGGTTAGGTTAGGTTAGGTTAGGTTAGGTTAGGTTAGGTTAGGTTAGGTTAGGTTAGGTTAGGTTAGGTTAGGTTAGGTTAGGTTAGGTTAGGTTAGGTTAGGTTAGGTTAGGTTAGGTTAGGTTAGGTTAGGTTAGGTTAGGTTAGGTTAGGTTAGGTTAGGTTAGGTTAGGTTAGGTTAGGTTAGGTTAGGTTAGGTTAGGTTAGGTTAGGTTAGGTTAGGTTAGGTTAGGTTAGGTTAGGTTAGGTTAGGTTAGGTTAGGTTAGGTTAGGTTAGGTTAGGTTAGGTTAGGTTAGGTTAGGTTAGGTTAGGTTAGGTTAGGTTAGGTTAGGTTAGGTTAGGTTAGGTTAGGTTAGGTTAGGTTAGGTTAGGTTAGGTTAGGTTAGGTTAGGTTAGGTTAGGTTAGGTTAGGTTAGGTTAGGTTAGGTTAGGTTAGGTTAGGTTAGGTTAGGTTAGGTTAGGTTAGGTTAGGTTAGGTTAGGTTAGGTTAGGTTAGGTTAGGTTAGGTTAGGTTAGGTTAGGTTAGGTTAGGTTAGGTTAGGTTAGGTTAGGTTAGGTTAGGTTAGGTTAGGTTAGGTTAGGTTAGGTTAGGTTAGGTTAGGTTAGGTTAGGTTAGGTTAGGTTAGGTTAGGTTAGGTTAGGTTAGGTTAGGTTAGGTTAGGTTAGGTTAGGTTAGGTTAGGTTAGGTTAGGTTAGGTTAGGTTAGGTTAGGTTAGGTTAGGTTAGGTTAGGTTAGGTTAGGTTAGGTTAGGTTAGGTTAGGTTAGGTTAGGTTAGGTTAGGTTAGGTTAGGTTAGGTTAGGTTAGGTTAGGTTAGGTTAGGTTAGGTTAGGTTAGGTTAGGTTAGGTTAGGTTAGGTTAGGTTAGGTTAGGTTAGGTTAGGTTAGGTTAGGTTAGGTTAGGTTAGGTTAGGTTAGGTTAGGTTAGGTTAGGTTAGGTTAGGTTAGGTTAGGTTAGGTTAGGTTAGGTTAGGTTAGGTTAGGTTAGGTTAGGTTAGGTTAGGTTAGGTTAGGTTAGGTTAGGTTAGGTTAGGTTAGGTTAGGTTAGGTTAGGTTAGGTTAGGTTAGGTTAGGTTAGGTTAGGTTAGGTTAGGTTAGGTTAGGTTAGGTTAGGTTAGGTTAGGTTAGGTTAGGTTAGGTTAGGTTAGGTTAGGTTAGGTTAGGTTAGGTTAGGTTAGGTTAGGTTAGGTTAGGTTAGGTTAGGTTAGGTTAGGTTAGGTTAGGTTAGGTTAGGTTAGGTTAGGTTAGGTTAGGTTAGGTTAGGTTAGGTTAGGTTAGGTTAGGTTAGGTTAGGTTAGGTTAGGTTAGGTTAGGTTAGGTTAGGTTAGGTTAGGTTAGGTTAGGTTAGGTTAGGTTAGGTTAGGTTAGGTTAGGTTAGGTTAGGTTAGGTTAGGTTAGGTTAGGTTAGGTTAGGTTAGGTTAGGTTAGGTTAGGTTAGGTTAGGTTAGGTTAGGTTAGGTTAGGTTAGGTTAGGTTAGGTTAGGTTAGGTTAGGTTAGGTTAGGTTAGGTTAGGTTAGGTTAGGTTAGGTTAGGTTAGGTTAGGTTAGGTTAGGTTAGGTTAGGTTAGGTTAGGTTAGGTTAGGTTAGGTTAGGTTAGGTTAGGTTAGGTTAGGTTAGGTTAGGTTAGGTTAGGTTAGGTTAGGTTAGGTTAGGTTAGGTTAGGTTAGGTTAGGTTAGGTTAGGTTAGGTTAGGTTAGGTTAGGTTAGGTTAGGTTAGGTTAGGTTAGGTTAGGTTAGGTTAGGTTAGGTTAGGTTAGGTTAGGTTAGGTTAGGTTAGGTTAGGTTAGGTTAGGTTAGGTTAGGTTAGGTTAGGTTAGGTTAGGTTAGGTTAGGTTAGGTTAGGTTAGGTTAGGTTAGGTTAGGTTAGGTTAGGTTAGGTTAGGTTAGGTTAGGTTAGGTTAGGTTAGGTTAGGTTAGGTTAGGTTAGGTTAGGTTAGGTTAGGTTAGGTTAGGTTAGGTTAGGTTAGGTTAGGTTAGGTTAGGTTAGGTTAGGTTAGGTTAGGTTAGGTTAGGTTAGGTTAGGTTAGGTTAGGTTAGGTTAGGTTAGGTTAGGTTAGGTTAGGTTAGGTTAGGTTAGGTTAGGTTAGGTTAGGTTAGGTTAGGTTAGGTTAGGTTAGGTTAGGTTAGGTTAGGTTAGGTTAGGTTAGGTTAGGTTAGGTTAGGTTAGGTTAGGTTAGGTTAGGTTAGGTTAGGTTAGGTTAGGTTAGGTTAGGTTAGGTTAGGTTAGGTTAGGTTAGGTTAGGTTAGGTTAGGTTAGGTTAGGTTAGGTTAGGTTAGGTTAGGTTAGGTTAGGTTAGGTTAGGTTAGGTTAGGTTAGGTTAGGTTAGGTTAGGTTAGGTTAGGTTAGGTTAGGTTAGGTTAGGTTAGGTTAGGTTAGGTTAGGTTAGGTTAGGTTAGGTTAGGTTAGGTTAGGTTAGGTTAGGTTAGGTTAGGTTAGGTTAGGTTAGGTTAGGTTAGGTTAGGTTAGGTTAGGTTAGGTTAGGTTAGGTTAGGTTAGGTTAGGTTAGGTTAGGTTAGGTTAGGTTAGGTTAGGTTAGGTTAGGTTAGGTTAGGTTAGGTTAGGTTAGGTTAGGTTAGGTTAGGTTAGGTTAGGTTAGGTTAGGTTAGGTTAGGTTAGGTTAGGTTAGGTTAGGTTAGGTTAGGTTAGGTTAGGTTAGGTTAGGTTAGGTTAGGTTAGGTTAGGTTAGGTTAGGTTAGGTTAGGTTAGGTTAGGTTAGGTTAGGTTAGGTTAGGTTAGGTTAGGTTAGGTTAGGTTAGGTTAGGTTAGGTTAGGTTAGGTTAGGTTAGGTTAGGTTAGGTTAGGTTAGGTTAGGTTAGGTTAGGTTAGGTTAGGTTAGGTTAGGTTAGGTTAGGTTAGGTTAGGTTAGGTTAGGTTAGGTTAGGTTAGGTTAGGTTAGGTTAGGTTAGGTTAGGTTAGGTTAGGTTAGGTTAGGTTAGGTTAGGTTAGGTTAGGTTAGGTTAGGTTAGGTTAGGTTAGGTTAGGTTAGGTTAGGTTAGGTTAGGTTAGGTTAGGTTAGGTTAGGTTAGGTTAGGTTAGGTTAGGTTAGGTTAGGTTAGGTTAGGTTAGGTTAGGTTAGGTTAGGTTAGGTTAGGTTAGGTTAGGTTAGGTTAGGTTAGGTTAGGTTAGGTTAGGTTAGGTTAGGTTAGGTTAGGTTAGGTTAGGTTAGGTTAGGTTAGGTTAGGTTAGGTTAGGTTAGGTTAGGTTAGGTTAGGTTAGGTTAGGTTAGGTTAGGTTAGGTTAGGTTAGGTTAGGTTAGGTTAGGTTAGGTTAGGTTAGGTTAGGTTAGGTTAGGTTAGGTTAGGTTAGGTTAGGTTAGGTTAGGTTAGGTTAGGTTAGGTTAGGTTAGGTTAGGTTAGGTTAGGTTAGGTTAGGTTAGGTTAGGTTAGGTTAGGTTAGGTTAGGTTAGGTTAGGTTAGGTTAGGTTAGGTTAGGTTAGGTTAGGTTAGGTTAGGTTAGGTTAGGTTAGGTTAGGTTAGGTTAGGTTAGGTTAGGTTAGGTTAGGTTAGGTTAGGTTAGGTTAGGTTAGGTTAGGTTAGGTTAGGTTAGGTTAGGTTAGGTTAGGTTAGGTTAGGTTAGGTTAGGTTAGGTTAGGTTAGGTTAGGTTAGGTTAGGTTAGGTTAGGTTAGGTTAGGTTAGGTTAGGTTAGGTTAGGTTAGGTTAGGTTAGGTTAGGTTAGGTTAGGTTAGGTTAGGTTAGGTTAGGTTAGGTTAGGTTAGGTTAGGTTAGGTTAGGTTAGGTTAGGTTAGGTTAGGTTAGGTTAGGTTAGGTTAGGTTAGGTTAGGTTAGGTTAGGTTAGGTTAGGTTAGGTTAGGTTAGGTTAGGTTAGGTTAGGTTAGGTTAGGTTAGGTTAGGTTAGGTTAGGTTAGGTTAGGTTAGGTTAGGTTAGGTTAGGTTAGGTTAGGTTAGGTTAGGTTAGGTTAGGTTAGGTTAGGTTAGGTTAGGTTAGGTTAGGTTAGGTTAGGTTAGGTTAGGT
Organism: Hypsopygia costalis; assembly: GCA_937001555.2. Classification (NCBI taxonomy): domain Eukaryota; kingdom Metazoa; phylum Arthropoda; class Insecta; order Lepidoptera; family Pyralidae; genus Hypsopygia; species Hypsopygia costalis. Next base: position 12,406,711 of record OW443355.2, read on the forward strand.
TAGGTTAGGTTAGGTTAGGTTAGGTTAGGTTAGGTTAGGTTAGGTTAGGTTAGGTTAGGTTAGGTTAGGTTAGGTTAGGTTAGGTTAGGTTAGGTTAGGTTAGGTTAGGTTAGGTTAGGTTAGGTTAGGTTAGGTTAGGTTAGGTTAGGTTAGGTTAGGTTAGGTTAGGTTAGGTTAGGTTAGGTTAGGTTAGGTTAGGTTAGGTTAGGTTAGGTTAGGTTAGGTTAGGTTAGGTTAGGTTAGGTTAGGTTAGGTTAGGTTAGGTTAGGTTAGGTTAGGTTAGGTTAGGTTAGGTTAGGTTAGGTTAGGTTAGGTTAGGTTAGGTTAGGTTAGGTTAGGTTAGGTTAGGTTAGGTTAGGTTAGGTTAGGTTAGGTTAGGTTAGGTTAGGTTAGGTTAGGTTAGGTTAGGTTAGGTTAGGTTAGGTTAGGTTAGGTTAGGTTAGGTTAGGTTAGGTTAGGTTAGGTTAGGTTAGGTTAGGTTAGGTTAGGTTAGGTTAGGTTAGGTTAGGTTAGGTTAGGTTAGGTTAGGTTAGGTTAGGTTAGGTTAGGTTAGGTTAGGTTAGGTTAGGTTAGGTTAGGTTAGGTTAGGTTAGGTTAGGTTAGGTTAGGTTAGGTTAGGTTAGGTTAGGTTAGGTTAGGTTAGGTTAGGTTAGGTTAGGTTAGGTTAGGTTAGGTTAGGTTAGGTTAGGTTAGGTTAGGTTAGGTTAGGTTAGGTTAGGTTAGGTTAGGTTAGGTTAGGTTAGGTTAGGTTAGGTTAGGTTAGGTTAGGTTAGGTTAGGTTAGGTTAGGTTAGGTTAGGTTAGGTTAGGTTAGGTTAGGTTAGGTTAGGTTAGGTTAGGTTAGGTTAGGTTAGGTTAGGTTAGGTTAGGTTAGGTTAGGTTAGGTTAGGTTAGGTTAGGTTAGGTTAGGTTAGGTTAGGTTAGGTTAGGTTAGGTTAGGTTAGGTTAGGTTAGGTTAGGTTAGGTTAGGTTAGGTTAGGTTAGGTTAGGTTAGGTTAGGTTAGGTTAGGTTAGGTTAGGTTAGGTTAGGTTAGGTTAGGTTAGGTTAGGTTAGGTTAGGTTAGGTTAGGTTAGGTTAGGTTAGGTTAGGTTAGGTTAGGTTAGGTTAGGTTAGGTTAGGTTAGGTTAGGTTAGGTTAGGTTAGGTTAGGTTAGGTTAGGTTAGGTTAGGTTAGGTTAGGTTAGGTTAGGTTAGGTTAGGTTAGGTTAGGTTAGGTTAGGTTAGGTTAGGTTAGGTTAGGTTAGGTTAGGTTAGGTTAGGTTAGGTTAGGTTAGGTTAGGTTAGGTTAGGTTAGGTTAGGTTAGGTTAGGTTAGGTTAGGTTAGGTTAGGTTAGGTTAGGTTAGGTTAGGTTAGGTTAGGTTAGGTTAGGTTAGGTTAGGTTAGGTTAGGTTAGGTTAGGTTAGGTTAGGTTAGGTTAGGTTAGGTTAGGTTAGGTTAGGTTAGGTTAGGTTAGGTTAGGTTAGGTTAGGTTAGGTTAGGTTAGGTTAGGTTAGGTTAGGTTAGGTTAGGTTAGGTTAGGTTAGGTTAGGTTAGGTTAGGTTAGGTTAGGTTAGGTTAGGTTAGGTTAGGTTAGGTTAGGTTAGGTTAGGTTAGGTTAGGTTAGGTTAGGTTAGGTTAGGTTAGGTTAGGTTAGGTTAGGTTAGGTTAGGTTAGGTTAGGTTAGGTTAGGTTAGGTTAGGTTAGGTTAGGTTAGGTTAGGTTAGGTTAGGTTAGGTTAGGTTAGGTTAGGTTAGGTTAGGTTAGGTTAGGTTAGGTTAGGTTAGGTTAGGTTAGGTTAGGTTAGGTTAGGTTAGGTTAGGTTAGGTTAGGTTAGGTTAGGTTAGGTTAGGTTAGGTTAGGTTAGGTTAGGTTAGGTTAGGTTAGGTTAGGTTAGGTTAGGTTAGGTTAGGTTAGGTTAGGTTAGGTTAGGTTAGGTTAGGTTAGGTTAGGTTAGGTTAGGTTAGGTTAGGTTAGGTTAGGTTAGGTTAGGTTAGGTTAGGTTAGGTTAGGTTAGGTTAGGTTAGGTTAGGTTAGGTTAGGTTAGGTTAGGTTAGGTTAGGTTAGGTTAGGTTAGGTTAGGTTAGGTTAGGTTAGGTTAGGTTAGGTTAGGTTAGGTTAGGTTAGGTTAGGTTAGGTTAGGTTAGGTTAGGTTAGGTTAGGTTAGGTTAGGTTAGGTTAGGTTAGGTTAGGTTAGGTTAGGTTAGGTTAGGTTAGGTTAGGTTAGGTTAGGTTAGGTTAGGTTAGGTTAGGTTAGGTTAGGTTAGGTTAGGTTAGGTTAGGTTAGGTTAGGTTAGGTTAGGTTAGGTTAGGTTAGGTTAGGTTAGGTTAGGTTAGGTTAGGTTAGGTTAGGTTAGGTTAGGTTAGGTTAGGTTAGGTTAGGTTAGGTTAGGTTAGGTTAGGTTAGGTTAGGTTAGGTTAGGTTAGGTTAGGTTAGGTTAGGTTAGGTTAGGTTAGGTTAGGTTAGGTTAGGTTAGGTTAGGTTAGGTTAGGTTAGGTTAGGTTAGGTTAGGTTAGGTTAGGTTAGGTTAGGTTAGGTTAGGTTAGGTTAGGTTAGGTTAGGTTAGGTTAGGTTAGGTTAGGTTAGGTTAGGTTAGGTTAGGTTAGGTTAGGTTAGGTTAGGTTAGGTTAGGTTAGGTTAGGTTAGGTTAGGTTAGGTTAGGTTAGGTTAGGTTAGGTTAGGTTAGGTTAGGTTAGGTTAGGTTAGGTTAGGTTAGGTTAGGTTAGGTTAGGTTAGGTTAGGTTAGGTTAGGTTAGGTTAGGTTAGGTTAGGTTAGGTTAGGTTAGGTTAGGTTAGGTTAGGTTAGGTTAGGTTAGGTTAGGTTAGGTTAGGTTAGGTTAGGTTAGGTTAGGTTAGGTTAGGTTAGGTTAGGTTAGGTTAGGTTAGGTTAGGTTAGGTTAGGTTAGGTTAGGTTAGGATAGGTTAGGTTAGGTTAGGTTAGG